>CALNVZ010000174.1:76052139-76084674 GCA_940671915.1 Paracentrotus lividus | reverse complement strand
TAGCCACAGGTTTTTATTTTTTTGTTTAATGCAATGGGATTTTAAGGGGAAACATTCTAGATAAAGGCCATTAAAAATTTCCAGAAATGTATCATAGCTAGCATCAACATTGTCTTTTAATATATGAGGTTTCCAATTAACATCACAAAGCTTTGTGTAAAAGAAATGTAAGTTCAAATCAGTAATACAATGTTTTTCATAAATAATAGGAGAGAGGTTCTTGGCATGTGAAAAAGATGAAAATATATCTGAAAGTCTTCATTGCCTCTTTTGAAAATCTTTCGTCCCGCTAAATTTCCTTTGTATTATGTTTTCTCTGAAAGCAGATCTACTGGATTTTTCTTATCGGCAAAGTACATGGTATTGAACGATTGAAAGAGACAGAAACTGTGGAAACTGGTTTACTTTTAGCTAATGTTGTAAGCTGACATTATTTGACATGTATATTACAAGTAACTGCCTTGACTTTGAATTTCAGCAGTATAATGCGGCGGCCAGCGCGCGCTCCATTGTACGAACGTACGACCGCGCGCTAAGACACCTCCCCCATCACATTGGAGGGAAGGGTGAATTTGGGAGGAAAAAAATTGTGGAAAGGACAGACAACACACGTAAGGTGAGAGTCTCAAACGACCAGAATCTGGTCTAAGGTGAGCCCAGTTCGAATCCCATACCGACCATGAACAGTTTTTTGTTGATAAATTAGCACTTGGGTAAGTGCTAAAACAGCACTTCAGGTGCTGATTTAGCACTTCAAATGCAATCACTATACGAGCACCCATAATTAGCACTTCAATTTTTTAGAGTGTAGTGGTAGTAGTAGTAGTAGTAGTAGTAGTAGTAGTAGTAGTAGTAGTAGTTGTAGTAGTAGTAGTAGTAGTAGTAGTAGTAGTAGTAGTAGCAGTAGTTGTAGTAGTCCCTTGGATAGGACGTTAAATGGAGATCCCTTGTAAAAGATATTCGCAACTTTTGCACGTTAAAGAAGCCACTGCACTATTCGCATAACTAAGAGTAGTGGTGCATTGCTCCTGCATACTCTCAATCAGTTATATTGGGAGGAGAGACCTGCGGGTAACAGTGATTCAGTTCCCTTTTCGCCATCCAGGCACAGGACTGGCGACGCCAAAACGAATAATAATAGTAGTTGTAGTTGAAGTATATTAGTAGTAATATTAATACTATTCCTATTTTCTGTTCGTTGAAATGAAATTAAGATCAGTTTTCTCTTGCATTTATTTTTTCATCAGATGAACTCCTTCAAGCTATCGATCATCCTCATTGTATCGCTCTGCCTTGTTCTGAGCACTACCCGATCAGAAGCCCGTAAGTATCTTTATTCAAAATTTATAACTGATTTACAAGACTTCTGACATTAGGTACTTTTATTTATGCCTTTAAAATGATTTACATTGTTGGTCTGCTTTCGGGTTGTATTATTGCAATAGAACCCTTCTCTCTCTAGATCTCTCTCTCACCTGCTCACTCTCTGATAAATTATGAATCTGCTTTACACCAAATCAAAAGGTGCAGTACATAATGATATTGCTGAAAGCTGAGAATATTAATACACGCAGGCCTGATGGAAGTGCAAATTTCCAGGACACTTTAAATATCGTTTCGATGGAATTACATGAAAAAAAATTCATGTTATGTTATTATCAAAAAATCAACCCCATGCATCCTCATTGTTCTGCTAAAGCCTTTCATTATTGATATCGGACACGACATTCTGTTTTGGTTTACGTTCACCTAATAATGTTAGCATAAATTAAATACATTCAAAAAGAAATTGGGGGATAGAGCATAATATAATCATGCATCAGCAGCTCTTTTTTGTGTGGAACAGTTTACCTTTTTCTATCCAAGCAGCCAACACCCTTTCTACTTTTAAAACGATGTTTAAAACTAACCTGATGATTTTTTTTTTCATGTAATTGTGTTCAGTAGGAAACTTTATTTTTTCATCTTAATCTTTTTGCATTTCCTAAAATAACCTCAATTTTGTATGCGCCTTAAGCATCTCTTGAGATGCTTCCTCAGGCGCATGTTGCGCGTTTTAAATATTGTCGTTATCATTATTATTATTATGGTTTATATCCAGTTCTTTGCCCGGGGTTGTTGGTCCAATTCTCTGTTTGTCTAATACCACAAATCAAAAACTTAACATGGCAATGAAATAATTGACAGTTTCATCAGTCCCCTCATTGTGAGCATGCCGATTTGCAAGAAAATCGCATATCACATCCTTTTGTATTCATTTTACGGTCATCAAATAAATAACTTCCTAATTTCCAAATATAATTACATGTTGGTCGCTTAAGCTCAATTTCAATTAACTTTATAACTTGATCAACGTATCATTTACAATATACATGTATAGGCCTAATGATTTCTGCATTGATAATACATGCATATATAAAGTACTATACACTCGATCTCGACTTGAAGTGATAAAAACGTCCTTTTTCTTTTCTATATTTTTAAAAATGATATGATTCTGCCTTTGCCGATAAATAATAATTGGTAATGCTTCTCTTCCGAACAGGTAACCATGATGGGGCTCGCGACAAGCGACAAGCGTCTTCAAGCGCCGCAAGCGACTCGGCGGATTCTCTCGAAGCTCGACCTGAGGAAGCAGGGCGCTTCAAGCGACAAGCGTCTTCAAGCGCCGCAAGCGACTCGGCGGATTCTCTCGAAGCTCGACCTGAGGAAGCAGGGCGCTTCAAGCGACAAGCGTCTTCAAGCGCCGCAAGCGACTCGGCGGATTCTCTCGAAGCTCGACCTGAGGAAGCAGGGCGCTTCAAGCGATCATTTTCTGGACTAGTGGACTAGAATTCCACTACCTCACTAAACTCGGATGTTTAGTGGAGATGCCAAGGCGCTTGGTGTTTCATAAGTTTTTATTACATAACTAGAAAAGAATCTGAAAGATTAAAGCGCTTAATACACATGCAGAATAGGAAAGGTTTACCGACAAGGGGGGAGGGATTTGGGGCATTGAATTTGATAACTACTTTTTGTTTTTCCTTTGAAAATGTAACATTCTTTCAATTTTCATTACTTTTTATATCATTATAAGATCTTACATAAATTCCTATTTTGCTTGCCACCATGTACGCTGAAAAACTAGTCTATAATCGTATCTGACATGCACATGCCATGCAATTTTTTGCAGTTTACACTGATTAACGTTTTGAATCGCTGTGAAATATTACAACTAAAATTAAAAAGTAGTTATCAAGTACATTTTTTGTTTGATCGCTTGATTTAGTTGCATTTTCATACACTGTTGCCCGTAAAGGTTGGATATTGTTTTGAGTGCCCCAGTAACATCATTTTGCTCCGGCTATAATTTCTTGAAGTTGTTTGTACCCGCTTCCACTTATTAAGACCCTGACTATATCTTGGACGTTCCCCCGACTATTCCCGGGGGAAAGAAGTATCAAATAACGTTGTCAGCCCCCAAAATGCCCATTTTCGCATTTTTTGGGGGTCATTTTGGGGCCCCTTTCTCTGTATCCGACTGACCAAGGCCCCCTCAATCCTATCCCGATGAAACGCGTCTGACGTGTAGGGTTGTTATTGTTCTTTACGTTAAATTAAGTTTTAAGGTTAGAGGATTTCGTCTTTCGTCTAGGGGAAGGGTCAAAGTTTATTTCGATAATGGTTAAAAATTGATTTTATTCATTTTTACAACACGGAAATTTCTATCATCCCAAAAATGTATTGTAGAATCTTCGCCAAAAATAAATCATAATGAAAGATAAACTATAGTTACCATTTTCAACCTTGTGATAAGGCTAAAACAAAATTTGGGGAAAAATTATAATTATCAACGGTTTATGGTTGTTTTGTATGGTTATTTCTTTTGTTTTTACCATACAGTAAGGATAAAGTATTTCAATTTTCGCCAATCTCACTTTTTACTTCAACCCCTCCCCTAGACAAGGGACACAAGCATAATTATAACCTTGAAACTTTATTTAACGTAAAGAACAATATTAACCCTACACTTTAGACGCGTTTCGCGGGGTTAAGATTAAGGGGCCTTGGGCAGCTGGGTAAACAAAAGGGGGGCCCCAAAATGACAAAAAATTGTAAAAATGGGCACTGTGGTGGTTGACAACCCTTCTTTATTTTTCATTCCCCGGGAATGGTTTGGGGAACAACCAAGATATAGCCAGGGTCCTGAAAATTGAACCCTACACTTTGGACGCGTTTCGCGGGGTTAAGATTAAGAGGCCTTGAACAGCTGGGTAAACAAAAGGGGGGCCCCGAAATGGCAAAAAATTGTAAAAATGGGCACTGTGGTCGCTGACAACCCATTTTTATTTTTCATTCCTCGGGATTGGTTTGGGGAACAACCACGATATAGCCAGGGTCCCGAAAATTGAACGCGGGGAAGATTACTTTCATGAAATTACAGCCGGAGCAAACATATATTGGTGGAGCACGAAAAAATATCCAACCTTTCTGACCAACAGTGTATATACCTGCCTGAGGAACTGAGAGAAAGCAAAGGAGATATTGTAATTAAGAGATGGGATGTTTGGGAATAGTGAAGAATACAAACATGTTGAATACGTGGTTTGTGAGCATGGTTAGAGAGCGGATGATGAACACCATTGTGATTATTAAAGAGAGAGAGAGAGTGGAAAGAGAGAGAGAGAAAGATATATATATATATATATATATATATATATATATATAGTAAATAGTGGTAGTATTTTAAGAGTTGTGATTGGTTGAAAGGGTGTCACGTGTCATTCACGTTTTTGTTATAGTAAATAGTGGTAGTATTATAAGAGTTGTGATTGGTTGAAAGGGTGTCACGTGTCATTCACGTTTTTGTTATAGTAAATAGAGGTAGTATTTTAAGAGTTGTGATTGGTTGAAATGATGTCACGTGTCATTCACGTTTTTGTTATAGTGAACGGTTTTTGTTATATTGAACGGTTTTTTTGTTATATTGAACGGTTTTTACCTGTGTTAAAATGAATGGTGAAATGAATTGCCTTGTTTCGCAAGCGCGTAATAACAGTAAAATGGTGCGCACAAAAATAGATAAGCGGAGCGACAATATACGTCACAATAGCTTAATTAGCACCAAAAGTTTTGCAAACATTTGCAAAGATAAAACCAGATTAGGCAAGGTCAAAGATCTAGGGGTCTATTTACTATTTATATAATAGTGAACGGTTTTTGTTATATTGAACGGTTTTTTTGTTATATTGAACGGTTTCAAACCCGTGTTAAAATGAATGGAGAAATCGATTGCTTTGTTGCGCTAGCGCGTAATAACAGTAAAATGGTGCGCACAACAATAGATACGCGGAGCAACAATATACGTCACAATAGCTTAATTAGCACCAAAAGTTTGGCAAACATTGGCAAAGATAAAACCAGATTAGGCAAGGTGTCTATTAGGCAAGGGGTCTATTTACTGTAATAAATAGTGCATGCTCTATTAATGCAACATTACTAGCTATGTGAACTCCAAATACTAAATTATCCCTCGTGCACATCTGTTTCATCTCGGCCTACGGCCTCGGTGAAATAAATGTGCCCTCGGGATAATTTAGTGTTTGTCGTGCACATAATCTAGTATGTTGCATGGTAGAGCATGCACTATTTATATAATATATATATATATATATATATAGATATATATATATATATATATATATATATATATATATATATCTATATATATATATATATATATATGTGTGTGTGTGTGTGTGTGTGTGTGTGTTCATGTGTGTGTGTGTGTGCGTTTGTGAGAGAGAACGAGATAGAATGTGTATGTGTGTGTGTGTGTGTGCTTGTGCGGATGCGAGTGTGTTTGTGAAGGAGAAAGAGAGAGAGAGAGAGAGAGAGTTGAGAAGCATAATAATAGTCGGTTTATCGGTTTCGTGTGCAAGTCATGTTTTAATTGATCCCATGGATCAGAAAATTATGTTGCCAATTTTGTAAGTGATATTTTGAAACCCAAAACGAAGGTCAAAAGTTAAAGTTTCTTAGCCAATCAAGTAGATTCCAACGAAAAGTGTACATGGCGTTGTTCTTGGCCATAGGAAAATCCATAACATCGTAGAACCTCCATTTTACCTTAAGTATCGGACATGGTGAAGCATCATTGACTTTTCCCCCCGACCCCATTAGGTGAGAAATATTTTACACATTTGAAACACATTCCATTTTCGCGCTTTTCTTTGATTGTGTTTCCTTGACCAACGCTTGTCAAATGAAACCCCAGATAATTTTAATTTAAGTTGCGTTTTAGGTTGGCGACATCTCAGGCAATTTTTACCGAATATTAATAATATAGGGTAATCCTAGGAACTTCTGGAATTTACTTCGAGTGGCCATTTTTAGTGTTACCTATGAATACAGTTTTTATGAAAGCTTCTTAACCTTGCTAGATAATAACATAAACGAAGGAAGATTCCATATCTACGTATAACTATTCCCTATCGACATGAATTGTTACCAATTGCATCGATTTCTTTGTCAGGTTAGCAGAAGAGTTCAAAGCCGAAAATACAGTCTGTGTCAAATAAAATAGTACAGTCGGGGAAAAAATAATTTAGGTGTGAAATCTTTTCAAATAATATGTGTATGTGGTACCAAATTAAAGCCAGAAGATTTTTCTTGCTGATTCACTTTGTTCTTTATAATTTGCTTTCGTTAAACAAAAGTTATGCTAAATATAGTGCGACGAGAAATAAATCGAGATTACCCACGTCTATTGTTCCATAATGCGAAACCTATACAAAAGCGTGGACGTCGTGCGAAAATGGATTTTTCTTGACTGTATAAAACTGGTCATATCCCAAAAATTACAGCACCAAATGTGATGAAAAAAATTGCAGAAGAAAGTCCGATTATGCTGCTTTATGAAAATGCCAAACAATACCAGGTTCTAATTAATATTCATACTATAAAAAAATGTTTTTCGACTGTACCATTTTTTTTACACAGACTGTATATAGTGTGTTTTAACTAGGATTTTGACATTGTCATTATTTACTTGTGTCTTGTCAACAGTAAATGTAAAATTATGCCAACTTTAGTTGTTGTAAAATTCTATATCAAATCAGTCAAGGCCTATTCTGTTTCTAAATAGGGTATAAATATGAAGTGTTTTCAGATTTTACTCAATTGCATTATTCTGCTCCTTGCTACACCATCGTTAAATACATGTGTTCTTCTCTTAGCTCAGCTGAGATTCTACAAACCTAAAAAACGTAAGTTTGTTTCCCCCCCCCTTTTCAATCATTGCGACTATTCAAAAAGTCAATTAAATGATTTGATAAAAAGAAAGGGTCATTTATTCTACTAGTACTATAAATCTTTATATATTTGGGCTCTAAAAGCACATTTACTGGCCTAGTGCTTTTTTTTCTTCTTCGTTACTCAGTATTTTTTCATGGATACTGTAAATGAATCTTTTTAATAATCAAAAAGTTGGAAAACTGTGTCAAAATATTGAGGATGTATCTCGAAGCCCATCACAACAGACTGAAAACCTGGTCCGGCTTCTGTAGAAGTGCGATTCCAAAATATTTATGATCTATTGCAATATTTTTTTTTCTTCAGATGAACTACTATCTAGGCTCTCCCACCCCGCGGGGCCCGACGTGATTTTGGCACCTCTGTGTACTTTTCAAAAAACACCCCGCCCCCTCCCCCTATGCCTTCAAAATGTTGAAAGATTTCAGAGAAGCACTTATTGAAAACATTTTTGAAGTTAATTACTTTCAGGGGATATAACTAGGCCTACATTTAAAAATAATAACAATTAAAGCCCTTTTTCTGCTTTTTTTTTTAAATGGTGAGTTTGTGGAAAAATATATATGGATATAAGGTATTACCGCTATTTAAAAAAAAAGATAAATGCGAGCGCGAAGCGCGAGCGAATTTTTCCCCCATACTTTACGACCAGAAAGCATAGAATTTTAAGCACTTATAGGGGTTTAAATTTTGTTTAGCCTCTCATTAGAATATCATATAAACGGGAGCTGTAATTTGTCCATCAAAACGATTTGAATTTTGAAAGCAAGACATTGTCATAATTTTTTAATTTCATTAACAAACTCAGGCCTAATAGGATAACCCTAAAATAAATGTGTGAGCGGAAAATTCTCTTTATTACACAATGTAATAACTCCTTGGGAAAATGATGCAAGCGCGAACCGCAAGCGAAAATTTTGCTCTATTCCTCATTTCTCCTCGATTTCATGCATTTAAAATCATGTGAAATTTGTCCATCAAGTAACGTGAAATCTAACCAGTGTAAATTGATGTTTTGGTGGTCCAGAATTCCATGCGTGTATTCTGGAGGGGGGGGGGGGGGCAGAGGCGCGAGCATCAATTTAATGTATTCGAATGATATGAAAACAGGACCGTTTATGCGTTCCTCAGGAACACACTGCAATAACTATTTGGAAAAAAATGATGCGAGTGCGAAGAGCATGAGAAAATTATGCATTAAGTATACACTGAAAACCTAACCTCGTCCATCAATGACTGACTAGCTTTAAAGCTAGTACGTCACGTTAGTCCGTCTCGACGGACTAGCTTATAACCGAATCTAAATCTCTCAACCTGACGGACTAGCTTTAAAGCTCGTCCGTCAAGCTTAATACTCGTCTGTCGAGTCGACGGACTAGCTTTTGATATACATACACATTTGCAATGTCGTTTTCAATTATTCATGAAAATTATTCCAAGTAGTGATATATAATAATGCAAACGTACTGACCTATCAAGCTAAAGTATTCAAAACGCAAGTTTGACAATAAATTTGATATGAAATTTCTTAAAATCCCTCTTTGATATTTAATAGTACTGTGAGTACCGCCAATTGGTTGTGTTTTTCCCCCCTCTCTTTTGTGTAGCCTATTATTTAGAGCAATTCCATTATCGTCTGTATTGTAAATTAGGTGCGTGCAAATACACGCACCTACTCTATTCATTCTGTTTCCGAACAGGATCAATGTGTATTATTTTTTAAACAAAGCTTGTTTTGGCTTGACAATCTGGAAGTTTATTTCTACATAACAACAAGATTCTTGATATTGGGGTTAATTATTTAATTACAGGCTATAATTAAATACCTCGAACCCAAGAATCTCGTCTATTCTTATAGATTGCTGATGAATGCCCGGCTTAACAACAACAGTGAATGATCCACCTTTCATTCACAGTTGTTGCTATGCAGGGCATTCATCGGCAATCTATAAGAATAGAGTCCATCCACTGAACAACATGCTCATTGCAAAAAGGACATGATCTAAATTTATTATGTGCATTTCTAGTATCTGATTGCGAATTCGATATTACGTGTAAACCGAAAAGATGCAGATTCTATATACACCATGTAACAGTCCCGCCGTGTAGAATACTCGATTTTGATCATGGTGACGGTCTCCTTCATGTGAGTACTCGTTTTTAATTCCTAATTAAGTTGCGGTTAATTTTATGAACATCGTTAGGCTATTATTTGCACATAGATTAATGTTGTATAACACGCGAAACAAATTTTGTCTTGCCAAATTAATGAATAAATGTGTATGCCTTTCCATGATCATAACAATCTCATTAAATTATGAAAATTGAATTCTAAATCTAATTATAAATTTATGTGTCACTTTTCTTTAAGATTAATTGTATCTGGATGAACTGTCTTCTAAAATTTCAAATTTGACGTCTCTGACAAGCCTGTGAAGCCATATTAAGCTAATCTGTCATGCTAGTCGGTCAAGACAAAACCATCGAGACGGACTAGTTTTTACACCTTGACGGACTAGCTGTAAAGCTATTCCTGCTCAAAAGCTCGTCATTGTGGGCATCACTACGACTAGCTTTAATGCTAGTCCGTCAAACTAGTCGGTCAAGACGGACTAGCTTTAAAACTAGTCCGTCGTGACTGACTAGCACATAAACTAGTCCGTCGTGACGGACTAACTTGACGGACTAGCTATCAAGCTAGTCCGTACAGACGGACGAGCTTCAAAGCTAGTCCGTAATAGCCGGGTTGTGTTGAAGGAAAGCTAGTCCGTCGTGACTGACTAGCTTTAAAGCTTGTCAGTCTGAGAATCACTACGACTAGCTTTAAAGCTAGTCGGTCTACCCGTTTAGGTTTTCAGTGTAGAGACCAGAATGCATGGAAGTTTAAGATCAATTTGATTCCCATCTGCCAATAATTTAAAGACCAATTTGTTTCCCCGTTAGTTTCAGATCAATTCTGCTCCCCTCCTTAAGTTTAAGATAAATTTAGCCCCCTTCGTTTAAGCTCAATTCGGCGGCCCTTAGTTGTAAGATCTATGTGGCGTCCCTAAATTTTAGATTGAATTGGCGCCATGCTTGCTTGTTTTAGGTCAATGTAAAATATCCTTGGAAAAATGATGCGAGCGCAAAACGCGAGCCAAAATGTTGCCAATTGGCGCCCCTAAGTTACAGATCAATAAGGCGCCCATGATCTAAGCTCAAATTGGCGCCCCCTTAGTTTAAGGTCGATTTGGCAACCCCTAAATCTAAGATGGATTTGGAGCCTCCTTAATAGTTTCAGATCAATCATGGTGCTCCTAAGTTTCGCCCCCCCCCCATTTGGCGCCTCTACGTGTAAGCTCTAATTGTCGACCCCTTAGTTTAAGGTCGATTTGGCGCCCCCTAAATCTAAGATCAAATTGTCTCCACTTAGTTTACGATCAATATGGCACGCGCCCTTACATTATTTTAAGCTCAATTTCGCGCCCCTTAGTTTAAGCTCAATTTGGCGCCCCTTTATCTTCAGGTCAATTTGGCGCCCCCTTTATAGTTTAAGGTCGATTTGCGCCCCTAAGTTTCAGGTCAATTTAGTGCCCCAACGTTTAAGCTTAAATTGGCTCCCCATAGTTTAAAGTAGATTTGGCGCCCCATAAATTTAAGATCGAATTGGCGCCCCCTTAATAGTTTAAGGTGGATTTGGCGCGCCTAGCTTTAATCGAATTGGCGCCCCTCAGTTTGAGATTAATATGGCGCCCCCTTTCCCTTCCTCTCTCTTTCCCTGTTTTTTCCTTCTTCCCCTGTTTCCTTTCTTTTTTCTCTTTTTTTTCCCTCCTTTTTTTTTCTTTCTTCTTTCCTGTTTTTTTGTTGTTGTCCTTTCTCCCTTTTTTCTCCTCTTTTCGGCGCCCCCCTGCGCGCCTTCCCGGGTGCCCGGGCCCCATAGCACCCAACCAGAATACGCGCATGATATAGTACTCTCCATCTCCACTCGAAAACATAATAATAATAATAACAATAGTGCCTTCTTCTATAGCGCACAGGTCCGACTTTCGTCTCTCATGGCGCTTAAAAACGATCTGATTTTGCTCAGTTCTATTCATTTTTAAAATCATATGATTGTTCCATTATCAATAAATAATTATTAATGTTTCTCTATTGAACAGGCCACCATGATACAGCTCGAGACAAGCGGAGTAGCTCGGCGGAAGATCGACCTGAGGAAGCTGGGCGCTTAAAGCGGAGTGAGAGCGACTCGGCGGATTCTCTGGAAGCTCGACCTGAGGAGTTTGTTTAAGCGAACAGTACTTCCAACAGCGATTCAAGCAGCAATGAATCCTAATACCCTCCCCCCCCAAAAAAAAAAATAAATAAATAAATGAAATAAAATTAAATTAAAAAAAAAAAAAAAAAAATCGGATTCTTAGTCAAGATGCTAAAGGGTGTGTTCTTCAGTTATTTTATTACACAAATAAAAAAAATCCATCTATAAGATTAATGCGCGTAATACACATGCGGAATAGGATAGGCGAACCAAAAAGGGGAAGGATTGTTAGGGTTGTCACTCTTTGACATGAGTAGTTTTTATCTCCTTTAGTCCAGCATTGTTCCATAATTATCAGATGCTACTTTTTTTTCAAATTCTAGGTGCCTCCGTACACTGTTAGAACAAATTAAACAAGTTGTTTAAAATCTTAAACAACTGCGTGTTAACCGGTGAATCGCACAGCGTTGTTTAAAAATTAAACAACCTGTAATTGTTTAAAACTTTAACACTCTTGTTGTTTAAAAGTTTCAACAACCTGTTGTTTAATGGTTGTTTAAAATATCAACAGTATTGTTTAAGGCTTTTATTCAAAAATAAAAAAAAAACTTTAACTTTTGGTTAACGCGGCTGGGTATCGAACTCACGACCCTTCGATTATACGGCAGACGCTCTATCCACTGAGCCAAGACATCAGTACATACACTTATTAAATGTGTGAGTCATAAGTCCTTCGCCATGATTGAAATGTTGGGCCGATTTTACCTTGCATGTAACGAGTGATGCCATTAGCTCATGACTGTCACGTGACATTTGCCTCGCCCTGTTTAAACAAAACTGTTTAATATATAAACTCTAATCTTTAAACAGGTCTTTTTGTAGGCTATAAAACCTTGCTTTTCCGGTTTTAAACAACTATGTTTAAATATCAATCTTTAACTTTTAAACCAACATTTTTTTTAAACAGCGAAAGTTTTAAACCGCGTCCTAACAGTGTACGTAAAACCACAAACGAGAGACAAACACAATATATTTCCTCTGGAACCATTTGTGCACCGCTTTATCATTTTTACTGTAAAAGCGCATTTTTATCATTTCGAGTTTTAATTTCCTACTACACTGTCCGTCATAAAGGTGGAATATTTTTTTGCCGCTATAGCGACATGATTTTGCTCTGACTTTAATTTCTTGAATAAGTCTGTCCCAGCTTTTACTTTTTGGGACCCTGGCTATATCTTGGACATTCTCCCAACCCTTCACGTGGAACTTTTTCCAAAAAAGTTTTGTCAATCCCCGTGGTGCCTATTTTTGTCATTTTTTCTCATTTTGGGCCCCTTTTTGTTTTCCCGGCCAATCAAACCCCCCTCAGTCCTACCCCACAGGAAACGCGACTGAGGTGTACTGTTTTATATTGTTCTTTAAGTTAAATCTATATTTCTGGGGACAGGCTAAGGTCTCTTGTCTAGGGGAGGGGTTGAAGTAAAAAACGAGATTGGTAAAAATTCGGAATATTCTATTCCATCTTCATGCTGAAAACAAAAGAAATGAAAAACCACCGTTAACCCTTAAATATCATCATTTTCCCCTTAAATTTTGTTTAGCCTTGATGACAAGGCCGTAAATAGTCATTATTGAAAATATTTTATTTTGACTTATGTTTGGTTGAGATTTTACAATACAGTTTAGGGAAGATAGAAATTTCCATGGTGTAAAAATGAATGAAATGAATATTGAACCCCAATCAAAATGAATTTTGACCCCTCTCCTGGACAAAAGAGTCGAGCCTGTAACCATAAATCTAGATTTAATTTAAAGAACAATGACAAATCTCCACCTCAGACGTGTTTTCTTGGGATAGGACTGAGGGGGCCTTGGTGGGTCGCGTGAACAAAAAAGGGCCCCAAAAATAAGAAAAAATGACGAAAATGGCCATCTTCTGGGGGTGACAAACTTTTTTGAAGAAAAATCCCCGGGAAGGGTTGAGGGAATGTCCAAGATATACCCAGGATCCCAGAAAGTGAAAGCGGTGACAAACACATTCAAGAAATTAATAACGGAGCAACATAATGTCGCTTGAGCCCCCCCCCCCCAAAAAAAGAAGATATTCCACCTTTATGACGAACAGTGTAGTTTAATATACAGAGTGGCCAAAATTATTAGAACACCAAGCATATTTAAATGATTTTAGTAATTTTCATTCAGTTGACCATTTAAATACCTATAAAAATCATTATGCTTAAAAAACTAAATAACAAAGCCATGCGTTGGGAACTCGCCCCCAAGACGCCCTTTTTTTATGTTACACCACCGATTAATCTAAAAAATCATGCCCCTTTCAGGATCTAAGTTTCATAATGTTAAACATTTTAAGCCTCCTCCAACAAAAGTATATATATTCTAAAACGAAATTTCCTTAGGATGTCAAAAATGGCATTCATAACAACACAGGGTGAAGTAGTTATATCTTATGTGGGGATTTTAAAATTACCTTCAACGGGCATGTTTTTGGTCATCTCACCACCAAGGGTGGGGGCGAATGTACCCTTCCCATTTGACCAAACTATAGGCCTAATGATAATTATTGCAACGTTATCTAATCATATTAAAATATTTTAAGATTTTTTTTTTATTTCAGACTTGTTAAATGGCTTTAACCCTGGGAACCCAAAACTATTTGCACCTTATGTGAGCATTATATGATACATGTACAATTTTTTTAAATCACATTAAAAAAAAAAAAAAAAAAAAAAAAATGGGGATGATGTCCCTTGATTTGTAATAGCGCCAACAACTCCCAAAAGTTTAATACTGTAAGTCCTAATACATGTACAATTGTTCTTATTTATGGTATGGGCAATTGGACATTGGCACTCACACACACACACACGCACACACACACACACACACACACACACACAACACACAACACACACACACCCACATCCACACACACCCACTCACACAAGCACACACACACCCACACACCCACTCACAAAACGCATACTCTTGAAATGTTATGGGGGGGGGGTAGGTGTTCATTTTTTTTGGCCTTCGGCCATCAAAGAGGTCATCATGTATCAGCTATAGGGTAAGGTTAGGGGTCAATCGGCCCGATCGTCTATTTTTGCCTCGCTTTTTTTTTTTCTTCTTTTTTTTCCCTCTTTTTTTTTTTTTTTTTTTTTGCTAGGGGGGGGGGCCCGGGCCGTCGCCCCCCCCCTGGTATCCCGCCTGATGTGGCACCATAATGTCTAAACATAGACTAATAAAACATCCCATCACCACATTCATGATCATGATGATCATCATCTCCACAACAACCACCACCATCCCCGTCAACTACGTAGTCATTATCATTATCATCTTTAATATCATCATAATAATGATAATAAGCGCCGTGTCTGTCTGTCTGAAATGATTCTCTTGGTGCATGTGGGAATTTATGTTTAGTCGTTTAGTCTTTATCGGCATGATTATCGTCATTTTTATCACCATAATCATTTTAATCATCATCACCGCCATCACCATAGTGACATCTAGGCTTAGGGTAAATTATATAAATTACTTATCGTTTTTACGAGCTTGTGATTGGGCTATGCTCAGGAAAAGACAGAGGGAGATGATGAGAATGGGCGAAAATTTTGAAACATTTCATCTAATGATAAAGAGAATAGTGAAAAAAATATTGAAAAGCCACTGATACATATTCGATATTAACAAGAGAGATGGCAAAACACGGTGGTCATCATGGCAAAAACGGTGGTCATCATGGTCATGATGTTGACATGATAGACAATGACAGCATGTTCGGTCTCCAACTAGATGAAAACATGGATCTCGTCAAACATGGTCGTCTGCGAGGTCAACATAAGAATAAGAAGCACCATGGTCACGGCGGTAGGAAGATAGATAACGACGGCCTCTTTGCTGACTACTTTTTTCCAGCTCGAGGATAACGTGGATCGTGTTAAGCCTCCACGTCAACGAGGTCGACATAGGAAACATCGTGATCATCATGGTCATGGTGGAAAGAAGTTGAACGACGGTGGCCTATTCGCGGAACTACTGCAGGGAAACGTAGATCGAGCTGAACCTTTACGCCAGCGGGGTAAACATGCAAAGCTCGGCGGACATAAGGGTGGGAATAAACTTTTGTAAGAAGTGGGAAATTCAAGTCAGAAAGAATGACGAGGATAATATTAAAACAGACAGACAAATGTAATGTGTTGTGTAACATTAATTTAATAACTTCATGACCCGGTTCTTTCCTCGTTGAAGGGACAAAATAGCTAAAATGTAGAAAGTTGATACATTTCCCTTCTCAAATATTTCGCTTTTTAAAAAATCGTCTGTTTTAGAAAAAAATAAATATTCGCATTAACCCTATCAAGACCAAGGGAGAGGGGCACATTGTGCCTTCCTACCAAAATTTTATTCGTCATTTCTTTACGCTTGAATCATTTTCTACCAAACTTGTTGACTTTTCTTAACGTTTATTCACAAAAATTTTGATATATATATATATATATATATATATATATATTGTGGGGTATGATATTCCGTTTTGCCATGTTTCTCCAATTGTGATTTTTTATATCCATAGTTATAAACAATTTTAGGGTGTTATCAATGGGGTTTCTTTATTCAGGTTGAATTGAAATAATATTCCAGACTGAATATTACTCTTCTTCCTTTGATTCTATTACTTTTCATACAAAACATGGCGCCAAAACAATAGATTTGATATAAAACATTGAAATATAAATTGTTTTACATTTCTAATTTTTAAAATGGGTTTATGCCTTGAAATTCACAGAATATGATTATTGCTTATAATGTCCACACTTTGCACACCTAAACAGTGAAAGGTAGTACAGAAAAACTTATCTTATTATTTTAGTTAACTACCCAGAACGCCCTCTAGTGGTGAAATTGCATTTTTCTTATTTAAGAGCATAAAGCGCCCGCGTTTGGAATTCTTGAACATCTTAAATAGATGAATGGACGATGAATGAATCGGGAAACACATTTGTAAAAGTATCGATCGACAAACCCAATATGATAATCTTGAGAAAATTCAGTTGTACCAAGTTGTAGAAATTGATTTGCTCTATTGTCATGCCAAATATGAAAGTGATCGGTCATGTAGTAAAACAAAATATAGAGGTAGCACAATGTGCCCCCCCCCCCCCGTTGGGTCTATAAACGATCAAAATATTTTGATCTTGATAGGGTTAATATCTTGTTGAAGAATAGATCCTCAAGACTAAGATGATGACTGTATATGTACCATAACCTGTGTATAACTGTTAGCGTCATTGACTAATGAAAATTGATAAAGTTTTTGAATATATTCATGTAAGATATTGTCAAGATCCATGTTACAATATCATACTCAACGAGTAATGGTCAATAACATGTAGCTTTAAATTTCTATATGTACTATCACTTTTTGAACTATGATAATTGACGATTAAAGTTCATGTTTTATTACGAAATATTCTAATAGTCATAATTATCATTTATTCGCCCCTGTGTGGGTGTGGTGTAAACATTATGTAACAGTATTTTCTGACCTTGGATAGTACCAGCAATCTGAATGCATTGCATGTAGAAAACTATTGAAGGCATATACAGTGCGTCCGATATAAAACGAAACCGAGATTGTTTTTCCCAACTTAATCAAAATTCATAAATGACCCATCAATTTAAAGCTTAAAGTCTCTATTTTATTTGATAAAAATCTGTATGACCATAGTCACGCATGAATGAGTAAGAACAATTTGAAGAGAAAACCAAAAGTCGTGTTGGTGGGCGGTATTTGAATTCTCTTTAAATTTACATAATTTATTTCAAAAGCTCATTTCCTGCCTTTTCATATGAAACAAAACCAATAAAAAACTTACGTTATGATCATTTGAATAGGTGCTTAATTTTAATAATTCATTCACAATTTTTTTTACTGTTGCCCGTCTAGCACGATAGTGCGGTATGGTATGTCACTTAAACATTTTCGTGCATTTTAACGCCAAAATTGATATTTTTGCATTTTTAGGTTCATTAGGGTCTAAGTTATAAGAAATTATGGGTCATAATTTCACAACCCCTCCATCATTCCTTGGGCCCTTTAGGGGCGACATATTTGACCCCCAATTATAAAATGCTTTGTATTCCTCCTCAATCAAATTTTAGAATACAATTTTTAATCTAAGTTACAGAAATGTCATACTAGTTCATTTTAGTGACATTCATCGCAAAAAAAAATATATCATTTTTACTCTATGGGGGTCATTTTGTGAAGAAATAAAAAAAAAAAAATCCTTTTAAAAATGAATATGTTTAAAAACGAGTCAATTTCCTTTGTTTGAGCTAACATTTCGAATTGAAAAGACACTTTGTAATCATACATGTTGTGGTTCAATATTGTATAGTTGAAGCACATATATCTTACATCATCAATATAAACAATTTCTAGGCTTGTTAAATATAAAAAATAAGCATGGATTATAGCTAGAATCGTACTTCAACAGCAGATGCGACAAACACGTTTGTGAAATAATTAAAAATTCTCGTCAAATATCATCTTTTGGACACTCAAATGCTATGGAGGATCTAGAAATAATAGAAAGTTGATATTTTCACATTCTTAAGGCAATATCGTGCAATTTTATATTTTATTACTTTGAGCCCCCCCCCACCCCTCCCCGTCTACCGCCAACTATCTATACAGAGTATCGTAATATTTTTTTTGACATATGTCTTTATTTAATATACGAGTTTCGAGGTCTTAGTATTGACTCAATTGATCACTCGCTTCCTCTCATTCATATGATTGACAAGTATACATTTTAGTGACGGATGTTGAGAATATATAAAAACTTTAAAAATGGGGGGGGGAGGGAAGAACCAAACTAAAACGAAACATAAAATCTTACAACACACAACAAAAAAGAAAAAAAAAAAAGAAAATTCTGAAACAACATGGGTACCAATAACATTATATAAAATCAATGTTCCAAATTATCAAGGGGTTTGGGGAAGTCATTGGTGTATAATTCGGTTTCAATACCACAAACATTGAGTTTTTATATAAGACATAGATTATCTTTTAGCACCGGAAAGGTGATTGAAAGCAACCATGCCTGACCTCATGGGTACCAGTAGACATTTGCACAAAATATATTGGTAGCTGAATGCCTCGGATTCTTCTAGATACAAAAAATAGTTTTAAACGTTTTTTTGTTGATTCTCTGCAAACGATTTAAAAACCTACAAAACATTGAGAGCGCGATGCGCGAAAGAAAAATTTAGATAGAAAGAATAGAACTGAAAACTTAAATATATCTTGCAAGGAACGTTTTTAATTATGGAATGGTGAAAAAAATACGGAAACATAGACAATGCCCCCCCCCCCCTAAATACATCGCTGATTGAATGAATCGTTAAATCATATTTCCAAACACAAAGAGACAGGTACAAACATAAAGAAAACATACACTATATACCGTATCTCCCCCAACACACCAAATATTAACAGATCTGTTCATATTATTAAAACTTCAAAGGCGTGCTCCTTTCCCATCTGTATATTATGCCAATATCAGAACCAGAACAAAACATTTTGTTTGACCCGGGGCATGAAATTACAATGAAATTTGGCATGCACCTTAGATATTGCGCAAAAGGATAGAGCTCACAATTACATCTTTAAACAGGGAATTGTTTGTTTGATTTGTTTATTTTATGAAATTATAATATAATAAATACAAAATTATATTCAAATTACATTTGTCTTATTACAGAATACAAATATAAAGCTTTAACCTTACGAAAAGAACCCCTAACTAACCCGACATTGGCATTTATCTAATAAAACATTTATCCATCTGTAATCTTCTATTCTCTTGTCTTCACTGTCCTGGTGAATTTCTTCTTGTGTTTACCTTGTCTTTTTTTTCTCTTCTTTTTAAAGTTTTTTTTTTGTTTTTTTTTTTTTTTTTTTTTTTTGGGGGGGGGGGGGGTTTGTTTTAATTCTCCTCATCTATTTCTTTTTGCTTAGGACCTTTGTACCTCTAGGTACCATTGTATCACAGTGTATTACACGTTCAAAGACCTTAATAGAGAGTAACTATTAACGATCCTAGTCATACAACCCAACGAAGATAACATCACCGCATCAAGAATACTCTTCACTTGTCAACCCGGAAAGGCTTCACTTAGAGGCGCTGAAACCGGGGGGGGGGGGGGGCACTGCTGACCCCACTTTTGTCCATCCCACCTTAAAAGTGCCCCTCTTCCTCTCTAAGCTCATCAAATGTCATTTTTGTAATAAAAAGGGGCATATTTAATACTAAATGTCGCCTCCTTACGTCCTATCACTCCATGCTATGCTTTTTACAAACGACCCCGAATCTTTTCGACTCGCGGCTTCACGCTCGCGGATACTAAATAGCGGTTTGTTTGCCCCCCCCAAACTGAAACTAATCTAACTCCAATTTTCGAGCTCATTATCTTTTCGGCTCGAGCTCCGCGCTCGCCTGCAATATTTTATAGCGGGTACATAGATCAAATTAACCTCAAATTTTAGCTAAAAAATCAGTTTCGGTGCTCGCGCTTTAAATCATTTTCGTTTACATCAATAAATTACAAGCATATATTATTAAAAAGCATAAATTTAAAGGGCAAATTTTCTGTGCACACCCCTACATAACTCGAACACTTTTCTTTTTAAGTCTCTGATCTCGAAGTGCATTTTTTTTGTTAGAAAAAGTGCCACCACGGCTTGAGTGTCAAGAGGTTCTTCAAGTTCTTCTGAACAAAAATAAATACACTTTTTTAGGTGTTAAATTTGGAATTCTCAATTAGACATAAATGACTTTTAAACTTGACATGATTCATGCCTACACCTCTAAACTTCATGCCATAGTGATGATGATGGTGATGTCATTTCTGAAAGTTGAGAAAGAGTTCAGTCTTCCAACAAAATTTTAGAGTGGAGACAGCCCTATTAATTTGAAGGAACTAAATATATCACATCTGTTCAGGCAGGAGGGAGGGTCGAAATCTGCAAAAAGTGGACAAAAGGTACATAAACTTTTTTAACCGGTTAAGAACAACGCTGGCCGTAAATAAACGGGGGGGGGGGGGGAGGAGAGGGGGAAATGATAGGCCTCAAGAAGGTTTACACACATATATTCATCTATAGGGGTAGGTTATACATCGCTTGCTCGAGAACCCAAAAGAAATTGATAGCAAAACCCGAACCCCCCCCCCCTAGTTCAGGGCCTCTGTTCTGCAGATCCAACAACCATTGGCCGAAAAAGGAGAAGAACAATCAGAAGACAGAAAACTGTGTTTTGATCAAAACCTGGTGAGATAGGCTTACATATTACTTCGAAGTTGCAATTATGATTTACACCTCACAATCTATGTAGAGATAATCATCTACAACAAGAACTAATTGCAAATTTCTTTCTTCCTTTGAATAGGTGGTGTTCGAGAAATAGACGATGTCTTCCAGTCAAATGTCAGCATTCCGCCACCAAGTATGATATCATGCTACTCCAAAAATTTGCCAATCAGTATTCCTACTGATATACAGCCAGACGCGAGTCCCGCAACCCGAAGCTGATTTTATATGTTACATAACAAATAATACCTTAATAGGTAGTCTTTATAGACTATTCCTGTAAATTATATACACACAAAAAAGTCGCAAACTGTTTTAGTAAACTCCTTAAGTCTTGTAAAAGTTTAAAATTTCTAATATTCTCGGTCTTAATTCTTGGAATCATACATGCAACTTGTATACCGTGATCTGCAAGTTGAATAATTTAAAACGCCATCGTTTGTGAAAATTTACTCAAATTTTTTGTCGCCATCTGTTGTCCAAGTAACATATACATCTGTTAAAATACTAAATTTGGGTATATTTTTACCTTTAAAAGTCTACAATAGGCTTGAATAGCAATTTTAATGGTATGTGACATTTATTCCAATGTTTAATACCATTTTTACTCACTAATTTTGACATTCTAGCCCAAAAGGAAATAAAAACGCCATATTTTTCTGAATTTTATGCATCCGCCCTTCATTTTCCCCAGTTCTTGTGCAATTTGAGACCCTTAAACGGTAAAGGAAGTAAATATTCATGATGCAGTACTATTCAGTGTGAATTCCTCTGACATTTTTTACTTCTTGCCACTCAAATTGGAGAAAAATTTGCGAATTAGGTAGGAAAACACAAAATTTACACATTGGGCCAAAATGGCGCCCCTAAAACGCCCAATACGAAGTGAAGGCGGGGTCTGAAAATTTGACCCCCTCCATTTTTGGTTTGGTGGGACCCTTTAGAAGCCGAAACAATCAGAAAATTAAATTTGGCAGTTTAGTCCTACGGAATAATATAACATACCCCACTACGAGGCAGAGGTAACAAAAGAATCCATGCATTGATGATTGCCAACGAAAAGAACGGGTTAATCAATATTGATTAAGCTAGCTGAAAATGACGGTCTTCACTGAAATTATTGAAATACAGGCACTATTTCAAATGACCATAACTTTCTTATTTCTGAGGCATTTTCAATGGTTGTGGTGTCGTATGAAAGGACAGGAAATTGACTTTTTAAATGTTATATAGATTTTAAAGAAAATGGCAGATACCGCCCACCAAACGGCTTTTTGGTTTCCTCTCTTCAAATTGTTCTTACTCACTTATGCGTGACATATCAAATGAAAGAAGAGACTCTAAGCCTTAAAATGATGGGTCATTTATGAATTTTGATTAAGATTAAGTTATGATAAAACATCGACCAATCTCGGTTTCGTTTTTTCTGGGACGCAGTGTATAACCACATAATCGACATATATACTACTTACTCCGGAGGTAATCTTACCAAATCCTCATGTTTGTAATCTGTTAAATAACGTAGGACCTCTGATATCTGGAATGCGATCATCTTTTCTCTTTAGGGAATTTTGTGAGAAGAAATATAAAAGAAACCTTAAGTAGATTGCATTTTAGTCAAAGTTTGATGTCCTAAGTCCCACATGTATAATTTTAATGTCGGTTTGTGATCTCGGGGAAGCAAACTAAAAATGAATTCAAAATAAATAAATAAAATGAATTCATAAGACCGTAGTTATTTATGAACACCCAGGGGCATATCCAGGATTTGGCACCCGAGGGGCCCGATGTGATTTTGATTTTGGCGCCCCCAGTGGTGGATCCAAAAAGGTACATCCTATTTTTTTTCCCGTTACACCGGGCGAGCCAAAAGGTACACTCACATTTTTTTGCTCGATTCGGGGCCCCCCTAAGGTCAATTTGGTGCCCCTTTGAGGTCATTTTGGCGCCCTTTCGGGTGCCCATCCGGGGGGCCCGGGCCCGTAAAGCCCCCCCCCCCCAGAATACGCGCTTGAACACCCATGGCATTATATGCCACGTTCTTGTATTCATGTAATTTCCCATTTCTTATTTAATAATTTGTGTCAAAGGTAGATGATTATTTTATAAACATCTTCCACCACAATATGGATTATATAATTGTTTACCCATCCATTATTTAATAAATTAGACATAAAGCTTTATGCTTAAATTTAATCATTCTGCACATCAATAAAATTAACGCAAAGGATTTTTTTTCATACTTGTACCTTAACAAAAATCAAACAGATACACGCCTCCTTTTTATATAGTGCTATTTGAAAATTAATGACCATAAAACCATATGGAAAACAATAAATTCTATACAATTCAATTATCCGCAAGGTTATTTCCTTATTGTCGATTTTTCATACCTAATTCAAAATAAATAACCTGCGAAGCTGTCCGAGTCCATCATGTTTATGACGTACGGTTAAAACATGAATATCCTCAGTATATATAATTTTGTGGCCAATTCATATCAATATTGGCATCATGTATGAATGCATATTCGCCCGACGGTTCTGATAATATATATTTTCATGTAACCCATGTGGTGTAATCTCCAAATTATTATTCCGGTTAGTGTTTTGTTTTAATTATTCATACTGATGTATCCTTAAAATCAGACCTTTTTGCTTGTATATCACTTCATGGTCATTTTTATATCCATAGTTCTAAGCAATATTAGGTTGTTATCAAAGAAATATCTTTATACAGATTTAACTGAAATAACATTCCAAACTGAACACTAATCTTCTTCTTTTGATTTTGTTACTTTTCATATGGAAAATGGCGCCAAAACAATTAGATAATATAAAATATCGAAATATCGATTGTTTTACATTTCTGAATTCTAAAATAAGTTAATGCCTTGAAATTCACAGAATGATGATTATTGCCTTTTTAAATATTCACTTTGCATACCTAAACAGTGAAAATCAGTACAGAAACAATTAAAATTTTATTATTTTAGTTTTTTACCCAAAACGCTCTTTAGTGGTGAAATTGCATTTCTCTTTTTAAGAGCATTAAGCACCCCACTTGGCAATCCTGAACATCTTAAATAGATGAATGAACGGTGAATGAATCATAAAACATATTTGTAAAAGGATCCATTACCAACCTGAGATTTTAGAGAGAGTTTAAATTATTTAATGCATAAAGCGTTTAATGTTACAGTATTGTCTGACCTTAGAGGTAACAAAAATCTGAATGCATTGTATGTAGAAAACTATTGAAGGCATATATAAACGCATCATCGACATATTACTTACTCCAGAGGTAATTTTACCAATTCGTCATGTTTGTAAATATTTAAATAACGTATGACCTCTAACAAATTAAATGCGATCATCTTTTCTCTGTAGCGAAATTTGTGAGAAGAAATTATTAGAAACCTTGAGTAGATTGCATTTTAGCCAAAATTTGACGTCCCAAGTCCCAGATGTAGGCCTACAATATGGGTTTGAGATCTCAAGGAATCAAACTAAAAATTAATTCAAAACAAATAAATAAATTCAATACATAAGAGACCTTAGTTAATTATGAACACCCATGGTATTGGATGCCATTTCCTTGTATTCATGGAATTGATCATTGACCACGTCCCCTGTGGTTTTATCTTCAAATCAATAATTGTTTTATTCTAATTATTCATGCTGATTTATGCATAAAACCTTTTGCTGGTATATCACCTAATAACGTTTCAATTATGCTAATACACTTTGGAGTATTCAACGCACACACGAAAAAAAATGAATAAAAGAAAAAAAAATAGTCATGAACTAACAGCGGAAAAAGCTTCTCGTGTAAAATTGTATATATAAACAGCTTACCCTTGTATTTACTTTTGAAATAATTGAAAGTAAACACAATATCAAGTTGGCAATTCTTTGTTCCGCAGTTCCGCAGTCAGCGGCTACGGCGGTGATGGAGTTGGACATGCAACGCTGATGCGTGACGTAACAAAGAGCCGCACGAAACGTCACAAAAACGTGATCAAAACGATAACAGACGATATCATGACCTCGCGGTCGATCCACTTGATCGACAATCCATTCATACCTGAAATCAACAAAAGGCAGACACCAACCAGAATCATAACGATTAAACGATCCTCTTTCATTAAACAAACTTAGTCAATTTACACTAACCTTGTCTCCATTTGTCTTATATATTTTCATTTTTTAAAGATAATTTAAAGTGGTATTTGCAATATCATGATGATATGATTACTTTTCTTTCTGAACGAGGGCCAGAATAATGCCTTCATATCTCGAAATTAACGAATTGAAAACCGATAAGACAGTGATGAAACAACTAAGGGTGCCGTCACACTGAGGTAGTTCTATAACGTCCATGCCCATTCTTTAAAGTCCCGGACAGGACCGAGAAATGAAATAGCCAAAAATGAAAGCTAATTTGCTACATAATACAACAATACCAAATTTAGGCGTTTTATTGTACATCTAGAAAGTATTTAATTAAAAAGATGATCGAACCGCAACCAGGCCATCCCTCCCAAACACTCGAAAAATTACCCCGGATTTAATGATGACGTCAAAGGATGTTAATGGAATGTTACAGCAATCCTGCGGCCAGGCTTGATTGGGTTTCGCCTTTAGAAAACACGTTTGCTATGCTATGTCAGGACAATAGACCGCCCGTGTGCTAGAATTCTATTGTTATGATATGAAAGGGCAATTCAATGCTTGCAATGTTGTAGCATTCCGTTAACATCCTTTGACGTCATCGTCCTCGCCATTATATTAGGGGTAATTTTTCATTCATTTGGAAGGGATGGCCTGGTTGAGATTCGGTCATCTTTTTAATAAAATACTTTCTAGATGGACAATAAAAACGCCTAAATTTGGAATTTATGTATTATGTAGCATATTAGCTTTCGTTTTTGGCTATTTCATTCCTCGGTCCGGTCAGGGACTTTAAAAAAATGTTAAACGGGCTTTGGTCGGGTTGAAACTCATAACTTTGCAAAATAATATCTTGAATACGATGCTTGTCCATTCCTAAATAGTCCTCTTTACGTCAATCTCGTCTTTATCTCGTCCGCAATCCGTTGTTATTCAGTTCAGATCGAGTAAAGGGGCTGTCCCACTGGAGGCGATCGTTGTTGCGACAACTGGCGATCTTGCTGTTGTGAGTGTGGCAGCAAGTTGTCGTTGTAGCCTAGCTTAGATAGAGTCGTGTGTAGGTTTATAATCGCCTTTTTAAAGATGAACTCCTTATAATTATGAAATTATCAGGTTGTCGCCACAACGATCGCCGGCTGTGGGACAGGCCCTTAAAGGGCCTGTCCCACAGAAGGCGATCCTTGTGGCGACAACTTACGAACTACACTGAACTACCTGTCGCCACCATGCGCAGGTCCAATCGCCTATAAGATCGTAAATTATCGCGTCTGTCGCCAAACAATACGTAGAAAATTCAGTTCGCTGCTGGATTTTCAACAAGTTAAACAATAGCCGGCGTCAGATAGGTTGACGTCAATGACCGTAGCCTGAAATTTAAGCTGCTACGGCCTTTGTCGCCAACTCAATTCACCAAAATCAAGATCGGCCTCCCATTCAGATACTGTAGAGTCGCTGCAAATTTTTGAAATTTTCAAAATTCACCCACGACCGAAATTATGATGGGCGACTGACAGGACTAACACGAACCTAAAGACTATAGGTCGCCATCCGGTAGAAAAGACTCGATCGCCTGTTAAGGTCGCAAGGATCGCCACAGTGCGCAACTTCATATTCGGTTGATTTTTAACCTGCGACAAGAGAAGTCGAGCCGCGAGATGCGCGTTAAGGCTATTGTATTCAATTCTGACACGATTGTGGCAGGTTCTAACAGGTTCGACTTCTCTTGTCGCAGCTTAAAATCAACCAAAATATGAACTTGCGCTCTGTGGCGAACCTTGCGACTGACACAGGCGATCAAGTGTTTTCTACCTGATCATGCTGATGGCGGCCTGTCGCCTTTAGGTTCATGATTGTTTCAATTGTTTCAATTTTCTCCGAAAACTGTTTACGAGGTTAATTTATGCTTTCGTTTTTCAAATGAAAATGAACATAATTTATTATTTCAATACAAAGACATAAGGGAATAGCAAGACCCACAGAAAAAAATATTTTGTTGTGCCGCTGCTAAGGACGACGTAGGCCAAAAGCAGATGTCAAAGGTTGTCCAACAAAATGTTACAAATATATTTCCTTTACGTGTTCTCCTTTTTTCTTGCCCCCTTATCTTGGCATCTTACACTGTTAGAAAAAAATAAACAAGTTGTTTAAAATCTTAAAGGACTGCGTGTTAACCGGTGAATTGCACAGCGTTGTTTAAAAAAAGCATGGTATAAGAGGTTTACACATTGTTAACTTACCCGTATGTTTACATATTGTAACAATTTACCCCGTATACGGGGTAGGTTTTTAAAAAAAAAATGTCTTCATTAATTAAGCTGTAGTTAATTAGTGTTTACATGTTTTCAAGTTTTATATGCCTCAGGTTTTAGCAAACATAATAGGCTAACTACAAACCCAAAATGGAGTGTGTGAGGTCTTTCATTAGAATTATCTGACCCAAAATGTGAATTTTGTAATTTCCATCCCCGGTCTCCCCTACCCGGTTTCGAAATGAGGCTACCGAGAAAAAAAAAATCAATCGTAACTTTTATCAATCGTAAGTCTTTGTGTTACACCCCATAGGTCTTGTTTAAGGCAATAAAATCTCGCTTTTCCGGTTTTAAACAACAATGTTTAAATATCAAACAAGAATGTTTAACTTTAAACCAACATTTTTTTTAAACAGCGAAATTTTTAAAACGCGTTCTAACAGTGTATGGCCATTATTGGTTTGCAAAACGTATAAGAGCAAGTCCAAGCTATTTGTTCCCAAGATGCTAATTTTTCAACTTTGTGAAAAATTGGTTGTTCTATACACCAATTTAAAGCTAAAACATTAAAATTTCATGAAATGAAAAAAAAAAAAGAAGTTTAAAACTGTTCTATGTAGGCTGCAAACAGTGGCGGACGCAGACCGGAGTCACACAATGAACTTACCGGGCTCACGCGTAAACATAATAGAGCCGCTTTTGTTCCCAGACAATTGGGCCCCCGAAATGCATTCAATTCGATTTTCTTGGATCCGCGCCTGATTAAGGAATAAATTTGCATGAATATAACAATCATGGTAACACATGGGACACTAAAGGGCCTGTCCCACAGGAGGCGATCGTTGTGGCGACAACCTATGCATGTTAGAACCTACCGGAATCGTGTCAGAATCGTAGGTGACCGAAGATCATATACGTATCTACGACTCTGTCTACGATAGGCTACGACAACGCCTTACTTCCACGCAAACAATAGGCTAACAATAGCTGGTATCCGATAATACAATAGCCTCGACCTTCGCGCATCTCGCGGCTCTACTTCTCTTGTCGCAGCTTAAAATCAACCAAAATCTGAACTTGCGCACTGTGGCGATCCTTGCGACAGACACAGGCGATCGAGTGTTTTCTACCTGATGGCGGCCTGTCGCCTTTAGGTTCGTGATAGTCCTCTCAGTCGCGCATTATAATTTGGGTCGTGAGTGATTTTTGAAAATTTCAAAAATTAGAGGCGACTGTACAGTATCTGAATGGGAGGCCGATCCAGATTTTGGTGAATGTAGGTGGCGACAAAAGCCGTAGCGGCTTAAATTTCACTGTCCGTTCGGTTCAGCGATGCGTGCAACGTACGCTGGAGGGCGACTACCTACAACTGGCCGCCGTTCCGCTGTGCTAAACATGTTATATTTGGCGACAATCTACGATAGGACCTTGTCGCGACAAGAGAAGACAGGCTACGGTCATTGACGTCAACCTAATTGACGACGGCTATTGTTTAACTTTTTGAGAAACCAGCGGCGAACAGAATTTTGCCATGTATTTGTTGGCGACAGACGCGATAATTCACGATCTTGTAGGCGATTGGACCTGCGCATGATGGCGATGGGTACTAAAAAGTAGTTCGCAGGTTGTCGCCACAACGATCGCCTTCTGTGGGACAGGCCCTTAAGAAATGTGTCAGAGGTAATTGCACTTGATGTCTTGATCTAGAAGTTTCCTCCCTGGGATGCAACTACCCAATAAGATGCCCAATTGAGACATAAATGTCAAATAACTACTAATATTTTGACTGACAAGATCTTTATGTCATGGTTGAGGGTCAAGTTCATAGACCTTTGCCTTAAAGGCTTATAACTTATATTTACATATTATTGTGTACACCTTCATCTTGTACATTTTAATATCCTAAAGATAGCCAAATTGGGTAGGTTATATTATATGTACATGTAGGAAGTATCTGCATGTATAACTCACAATTAATTAGCAGCCAAAGGTCAAGGTCACGATTGAAAGTCAGTGAGCTATTATCCAGAACTGCCATTTTCTCTCCATGTCTACTTGAAATTTAGTATGAACTGGCAGAAAGGATATAATATAATTGGATAAATTTTTTTTTTTTGAAATCTGGAATAATGTCAAAGGTCAAGTTCAAAGGTCACTAAATTTCGAACTTATGTTACTCAGGCTTGCTCAGCAAGGATTAATACCTTTTTGATAATGAGAGGTTTTTAGGAAAGGGTTGCTAAACACAATATTCAATGCATGATGCATACAGGAAATTTGTCCCATGTGTTACCATACATGTTTTAGTAAAACTTGACTTTGCAAGAAAACGGAAAGTTGTATTAAAATGTTATGCTGAAGAGGATAGAACTATACAAGTTTTAATATGCTTTTTAAAAATAGAGAGTTTTTTCAAAAAAGGCAAAGTTAAAAAAGACAACATTTTTCTGGTGCCATGTGTTGCCGACGAATAAATTACCATAAATTAAAGCCCAAGTATAGTTGTGGTAGAGAAAATTGCAAAGAACCATGTACCATGCATGTATTTCCATGATATGTTATAGTTAGCATAAACATGGGGAGATATTTATCAAAATGAGGGCATACTTCCTTCACTCTCACTCCAGAACTCTGATGCCACACCACTGCTGACTGGTATGGCGTGTGTGCATTATGTGTGTATCAGTCTGTGTATCAATAGCATATACTTTGCACACAAACCACTGCACGTTGCAATCTCCCGGTGTCATCCTGTTTAGGCATGGCCCATCAACAGATCGATTTACACAGTTTTGTTACTAAATTCAGGTCTTAGAGTGGATTTTATAACAAATCATTTTGTACACAGAGGTTATTTGAGGTATTAATTCATATTATTCTGCTATGGAAGTAAAACAAAAAATATGTTCTCCCAAAACTATACATGAGCTTTAATACAAGAATGAGTAATTCTAATTGTTAATAATGTCTTAAATAAAGGTCATTAGTACCTTCTAATATATACGCAAGGACTGGGTTTTTATCAAAGAATTTGCAAAAAAATGCATGTTTTTTGTTTTGTGATGTCCCATGTACATGTGTTACCTATGCAAAAAAGCTCGGACTTGCCCTTTATACCCCCGTCACACTGAGCTCGTTCCTACTACGTCCTTGCAAATTTTGCCGAACGGGCATAGTCTGATAGATAAATTTCGAATAGTTTAAAAAATTCTTTCGCTAATCATCCCACTTCCCAAAATATTGTTTTAATTTTGTTCTGTACCTTCCTCTTCGCTTAAAAAAGTACAGGCTCCGTCATCTACTGCTATAAGGGGGAAAATGAAATCTCCCCTTTTTATGTATATATATATATATATATATATATATATATATAGTGTGTGTGTGTGTGTGTGTGTGTGTGTGTGTGTTTGTGTGATGTAGAGTATGCCTTTAATAATCGCTTTCGTTTTTTTTTAAATCAAACACAGTGTGACAAAACAGAAGCGTGTATAAAACGAACGGATGACGTAGGAGATATTCTTCTAGTTTAAGCTTTTGTCTTTATGAGACTTCGTCAGAAACATCAGAAAATTAAAGGATGATGTAACTCTCAAGTTCTCGGAAAAGATACAATTGTAACAAATGACATAGTAATAATAATCTACAATGCAGTGGCGGATACAGGATTTCTGTTGATGTTAAAGTATCTCCTGTAGCCAGGAACTCGGAAAGCAGCTTTCAAAGGTGATCAACACCAAGCTGATATATTACCAATTACATAGGAACCATTTTACGTCTAAGTTAATCAGTCATAGTGGTTGACCTTAAAACGCCGCACCCACTCATTCAATTTTCATGACATGTGATATGTAGAATTTAATCAGCTTATGTCTACGTAACAGTTCATGAACATGAATCGTATTATTATTATTATGTTGTACAGACCGCAGATGCATGACTGTTATCGTAAATACACATTTTTGTGTCCTCTTTTAATTCCGTCAAGGTCTCTTCCCTTTTCTAAGGCATAAATATTCAATTTTTCAGATTTTATTCACTTGCATAATTATCCACATTGCAATAACATCATCTTATCTGTATCAAGTGAGGTTCTAACAACTCCAGAAACGTAAGTTGTTACTCTTTTTTCTTTTAAAGTTATCATTACCTCTTTAAAAAAAATTAAAATAACAATAATGAATCATATGATTTCCGTGTATTTTATGTAAACTTCTTTCTTCCTGCTGAATTTCGTCTTTATTATTTGGGCACTGAGAGCAAATTTCCTTTCCTCATAGTGCAGTCAGACCGGCCAGACCGACCTCAAACCGACTAAAATTGAATGAAAATTTCAAAGTCGGGAACCGATGCAAGCCCGGCACTAAAACCGACAACCCCGGTTCTCCCAGGAACCCTGCCCGATTTTTTCTGGACCCCTCCCCGATTGCACACTGAATTCTCTTTGTTTCGTTTTGTTTTGATTTGTATTCATCCAATGAATTAAATTTGGATAGACGTTGGTGGGTTCTTAATCAATATTATATTATTTTCATGTTATTATGCGCTTATCAAGGATTTCACAACAGAGCCGGAACTGATTTTGACGCCCCAAGTATATTCCAAAGGATAACCCCCTCCTCAACAATAAAAATTAAGTCTACAGATAAAATATACAATGAGATGGTATTTAAAGCTCTTCTTTCAAAGTAAATTATCTGGGTTTTTATTATTTTTTATTTTATTCTCTCGGTAGGGTTCGTATTAAAAAATAATTTTATTTTACCGCCTGTCATTTTCCTAACAAGAAAAACGATGAACATATCATATATAATGAGATGGTATGTATCAAGGGACCTTTAATCACGGGATTCTGGAAATAACTTACTCGGAAAACATAATAAAACGAAACTTTCTATATAATAATTTATTTATTTATTTATTTATTTATCTATTTATTTATTTATACGTCTAGTTTTACCAGGGTGACTCTGTCAGTGAGTTTAACACGGTCATAATTAGAGGTCCTGAACTACGATATAAAATATACATTTATACAATAATGGAACGCGTCATGGAATTATCTGTTTAGCTTTGTTATTTTTTTTGGGACCAACTTTCAGTGTTCATCAACAAATGGAAGTGTGCAAATTTTCAAGGTCTTTTTGCTATCAATATTCAATTATTTTTATTTTATAA
>CALNVZ010000174.1:76003464-76050561 GCA_940671915.1 Paracentrotus lividus | reverse complement strand
TTCCCCCACAGGCGTCCATAATGTCGACCGCGCCAAGCGTCAAGCCTCGAGCGCCGATGACTCAGCTGCATCCGCTGCCTCGGCTGCATCCGCTGCCTCGGCTGCATCTGCTGCATCTGCAGCCTCTGCTGCCTCTGTCGAGTCCGCCGAGTCCGCAGGCCGCTAAATACATCGGTGCCCAGAAGTTTATCAACGTTTAAATTAATCTTTCAAGCTTTTTAAAGTGCCTAGTCAATTGAGAAAAGTTTAAGTAACCGCGCAATGATACTTGGAATAGTTTTTTTTTTGTTTCAGAAATCATATAAACCATACACATGCTAAAGGCATGCTTGAAATTTACCTTTCGATTCCGTAAACAGAAGCATATTACTATTAATCATATTTTTAAAGAAATTAATTATGTTAATCAGTTTATATCCTACACTATGGACGAATGCAATCTAACTAACATGTATATTGCTTTCTTATTTGTTAATAGTTTATGAAATAGGACTTAGAATTTCACTTCCGACGAATAATAACGTATTACTGGAATTGTCCACATTTAAACTTTTACTTCCAACAAATAAATATATCTCACAAGATATAAATGTATTTTTCTCAATTAAATTTTTATTAAGAACAAATACTTATTCAGTCGTGTCTTTAATTTTGATTTTTTTTTCTTTAGCCTAAACGAAAGGATGAGTGTCAAAACGAAAGTACTAAATTAGGGATCATGGTGTGGGGCGGGGGGTACAAAAAATGACTATGACTATGACTATGGCCGTATGTCTCACATTTTGTTTATAGTCAACGCCATTGAAGATATGAAGAAAACAGAGAAATTAACTAAACATAAAAAAAAAACAGAACGAGAATAAGCGATAGGGAGAAGTGAAAGCTGAAGAAAGGGATAAATGTTAAAATGACAAATTCGACCGAAAAGGAGGTTAATGGTTAAAAGTATGTGTTATGAGGGTGATGCGCTCGCTTGTGTGGTGGTGTTACATTGCGCGCGTGTAGTTACGCTATCGTGTCGTGATGGTGTGTGTGCTTGGTTGTGTATGTGTGCTGTGTGATTAGTGTTGTCGATGTGCTTTGTGTGTTGTGTTGAAGATTCATGACAAAAGAATATTTAAAATAGACTTCTATGGAATAAGTAGAAAGTGTTCAGTGAGCAGAGCGAAAATAAGTGATATGTGATGAGCGATGTGAGCTAGTAAAGTACTTGGTGTGCCAGGTTGTGTGTGTATAGTAATTGTTTAGCTCACTTTATACTAAGCATCTAACTATATTTTCAAATGTACGGCTACAGAAGGAGTAACGAACAGTATTTTACAAAAGAAATGGGGTAATCTGACAATTTAGTGTACAACAACAAATGTGAGAGTTCGTCTTCATTAAATACGCCATTGTTGATGCTGTTATAAGACCAATTTGACGATCCCCAAATAGACAGGAATTCCAACTCCAAGACTTCTTTATGTCATAACAGGAAGTTGTGATGAAAACTATTTTTAAAATTGATATGTTTTTCCTTGGCGTATATGTTATTTCATTTAAAGATCATCTATTCAATTTCTTATCTCCACCGAAATGTTAAATCTTAAGTAATGATCATATTAGTAATGTCTTAATATGAAGACAGCGTCTATATTATGAGGAGGTGGAAACGCAACATTACATTACATCGAGTTATATGAGGAACATACAATGCAGACTCAGCCAGGACGCAGAATTGATCAACAAAAACACCAGCGCTAACGGCGGGAGCGACCGATTGACAACTGCATGCAATTATTACTATAGCGTACAAAAAAAAACTTCCCTGGTCGAAAATGGATTATTCAGTCGATCCGTTCGAGGGAAATTAGCATGGATATGAATAATAATATTGAACTTTATCATATAGTTTTCGTAGGTAGTCTTCAGACCAGATTGGGAAAGAGACATTATGGCAAGCCTATAACACCATTGTGCTAAAGTTGTAATCAGAATCTTTATTTCACATAGATGATGTTCCTAACGATATTGATATAAAATAGTGAATCCAGATCACATCTCTGCGAACGTGACGACGCGTACAATAGGCGTATGCTCGTGTATAGACTCGGAAATATTGACATTCCGAGTAAAGAGTAGTTTGTGAATATGTTCAATAGACGAGCTTTTTTTTAACACAACAATAATGCAAAGCATACAGCAATATACTTGGAAAACTGAGAGATTCAAGGCTGTGTTATAAAAACTGCTTGATCAGTACAGCTGTAATATAATATGCGTAATCAAGGAAGAGATTAATGCAGCGCAGAAGCTTTTGATCAATGGCCATATGACAGAATATTCTCTCATGTTCATGACACTCAGCTTTTTCCTTTGCATATTCATATCTATTTTGAAAAATTCAGACTCTTAGCGTACTTATTCAAGTTGATCATTTCTTTGAAAAGGTAGTTGCTCGCCATAATCAAGAAAACAAAGAAAAAAAACTGTGCAAAATACAAAAAGTCTATGGCCGCGTTCGCTTTGCGTAGAGTGATAGTGCCCTCTTCCTCTTAAGTTTACAACTAGAATTGATATATCTACTGTATTTAAAAGATTAACGAAATAAAAGAGAGCTTTCAAATTATGTTCATTTGTTTTAAGAAGAATATAAAAGTAAAAAGGGTTGCCCTTCAAATGATCTTGTAGTCATATAACAATATTTTTCCTTGATGCAAAAATGAATTAAATCATTTTGAATAACTTTATAACAGTTTAACAAATGATGAATTACGCTCGCCATTGTTTAACAAATAATTCTGTCGAGGAACTTTAGAATGTACCGGAACTAGATTTGGGATTAACATAGGCTACTTGAATACATCAAAATAAATAAGATGCCTGCTTTAACATCGTTTAAACGAAATTTTAAATCATACCTAGTATTCTATCCTCCAAACAAGTGCTGAGTTTTAGTTCTGCTGTTGTTTTGTTTTCGATGTTAGTATCGTATTAAAAATATTTAGTTATTTGCAGTGGCGGATCCAGGAGGGGGTGCAGGGAACGCGCGCCCCCTTTATAATTTGAAAACTCGTTGACTGTACATGTTAAAATTTGAAGTTTTTCGGCTGCGTCCCCTAATTTTCCAAATTTTCGGGATGCGCCCCCCGTATTTCGAAATCCTGGATCCGCCACTGATTTGTTACTATACAAATATTTGTACAGCTCTATCTTACTGTAGGTTGGCCTCACATTTGGCCTTTGCTAATCCTGGTTGACGAATAGAGAAGGAACGTTTCCAAATATTCAACTGATCTTATACATCCTTCGAAGTAAAACAAAAACAAAAACAAACAGACAGACAAACAAACAAAGAAACAAACAAATAATCAAACAAAACAAAACAAAACAGAAAAAAAGATGTAGATAAGAATATAACGAGATTCTAAAGAGTGATGTATTAAAATATTTCATGCATAATTTGAATTATTAAGGAAATACAGCAAAGCGATCCATACCGAATTGAACTGATAAAGAAAGCACGATCTTTATGAATTATGCTTACTAAAAAAAATTAAAAATTTTGTCGACGACTCACATGAATTTGTTATTTGGAAAACATTTCCAAAAGCAAAGTCACGTTTTGTTTATCAATAACTTATCATTTTAATCTCAATTATTAAGATCTATCATGATTTTCTATTTTCAAAGAATGGAGTTGGGATTCATCAGGATTCATCAGTTTATGATTCTTATGGCATGAGTTTTATCTCCAAACTTTTACTTTACAGCATTTTTTTTCTTCTAAGCCCTGGAATATGAAAATGTACTTTTCAGTTGTGCTTCGAGACAGCAAATGATTTAATTGCGTTTTTTTTTATTTTCTCCCGATATTTTCATTCCGGAAGATTTTTTTCAAATGTAGTTCAAGTGAAGACGAATTTCGCAGATGCTTTACTTATAAAAACTGTATGAGATAGCCACTAGTCATGGTAAGTTAAACCATCCTTCTTACCATGTTTATCTGATTGTATTTGTGTTCATCGACATAATAAGCATAACGAGGATCTCGGTTATCCCTAGGTAGGGCTTGTTACGACCGGTAATGTTTCGCGACACATCCGAAAGCCGTGACTGGGATTCGAACCTCAGTCCGATTCATATCAGTTAGGTCTATTTAGAGAAACTGACTGAAATCATTTGAATTTATTGCATGATAATGCAGCCGCCGGGGAAAAAAGCAATTCACAAAGTGACGAGACTGAGGAAGGAAATTGTTCATAATTTTTTTTTTTTACCGTTTTTTGTTTGTTTATGTGGTTATTCAAACATTTAAGATCCAGCTTTGTCATTATAATCCTCAACATATTTTTTTTTTCTTAAAGAGTTGCAATAGGTCAGTCTCAACCATTTTTTATTTCTATTTTCGTGCTTGCAATATCGCTTTGTTGTCAAAGAGGTAACATTGTATTTGATTGATAATAAAATAAAATAATTTTGTTGTAATCTGTTGATGGCAGTTAGATTAACGAAGCTCAAATGTCTCGTTCTAGATTTGTAGATAAAATCAGAGTTCAAAAATTGTATCAGCGCCAAAATCTAGGGTGATTATATCGACAGTAGTCACAGTACACGCAATACACAATTTTTAGTAATGCGCCATCCATTCTCCCTGATAATATTTGTAGGCGCGAATATTTTGGCATCTAATGCTACAGTCACACAGAACTTACGTTGAGTTACGTCCAGCGTTGCGTCCAAAAAAGGTAATTTTTTCTGCGAATCCCCACGGATGCCTTCCCGTCACGCTTAAATAATTATAAGATATACGGGACAAAATGCGGTTGATACGAATAGTTACGTCCAAATACGGACATTTGCGTCCACTTACGAATAACCTTACGAGTCTACTCGGTCTTTGTTTTTTCCGACTTCCGGAAACTTCCGGACACTTCTGAACACTTGCGGGGATTGACATACGTATACACATAACTAGGAATTGTAATGAAAAATCATATATCTCTCTGGTCAATGAGTGTGGTTCTTTTTAAAAACCTTCGCTAATAGATCACCTTTCCTTTTTTCTGCTAGTTATATGGCTTCAAAGTCCTACCCCAAAAGCAAAGTGGTAGGTACAAAGACAAAGGCTGAAGAGGGCTACGTGGCAACAGACGTTGATCCAGGGGGCAAGCACCCTCCCCCACCCCCCAAAAAAAAGGAAAACAAAAGAATGAGATTAAGAGAGACAGAGAGAGAGAGAGAAGGGGGGGGGGGGAGAAGGTAGAATAACAGAGAGAGAGAGAGAAAAAAAAAGAAGAAGAATGTAAAATAAATAGGTTTCAAACCACTGTTAATATCGCTTCTATATACAGGCAATTTAAGAAGATTAGGTCCCTAATAAACAGACAAAAGCGATTATTTATTTATTTATTTATTTTTTTTTTATTTATTTTTTTAAATAAAGGAACCAATCGAAAGATAAAACATCCCAGAAGAGACAACATGTAGCGAAATCGCTAATTTATGCAATTGATTATGAGATTATATCATAGTTTTCAAAGAGGTTTACCTTTTTTCAAAAGTTTAACTCGCATTTACATGTATACACGTATAAAAGATAAAAATAAAATTTCAATTTATGGCCCTCTTTTTTTTTGCTCTCACAATTTTTTTCTCACGTATGTTGAGGTTATTATAAAATTCAAAAGCAAAAAGGGAATTTATATTAAAGTGATTATAATGTTTAAATTTTTCCTTTTTGGGGCGGGTGGGCGAGTGCATAACTTGCCTTGCTTTCACTCTCGCATTCTCTCATTTAGACAAAATTAAATTGTAGCCCAAACAGATCAGACTGCCCTGCTCTCCGAATTATTGAATGGTAAATGGAGTATTTGCGCTAAATTACATAATTAAAATAAATTGATATCAATAACCCTTCTTGACCGAGCATCGCGCTCTCAAGAGGTCATAACCATGTTTATAATAGGGATTATCCAACTAAAACGAAATTTAAACAAAATAATTTAATATATTCTTGTCATATAAAGAGGGGGAAAATTATTTATATAAGATTTGATTGCAGAGGATTTCTATCAAACATGGTTTCAAACATCCTGTTTTCCGTTATTTTTTTATTGAGTGGAAGCTCGCTTGAATTATTATTATTATTTTATTTGCCCCCCCCCTCCCTCTAGGAAATTTAGGACCTGCCCCTCGAAGCTATTACATTTATATAACCCCTATCCGTGTGCAAACAAGAACGGGTGTTCGGGAGCTCCAAAACGTGAAAGGACGCAATTATCCGCAACGCTTAAGTGTTTGTCCGTAGCCTCTTAAGTGTATTGTTTTCGGGTACTTAAAAGTTTGATACGTTTAATTACGGATAATTGCGAATACTTACGGTGGACGCAAATAAACGCAAATACAGTGGTGACCAAAATTATTAGAACACCAAGCATATTTAAATGATTTTAATACTTTTTTATTCAGCTGACCATTTAAATACCTATAAAATGGTTGGAATGTCTTCGAATATCATCATTATGCTTTAAAAACTAAATAACCACCCCATGCATGCGTTGGGAACTCGCCCCAAGTCGCCCTTTTTAATGTTACACCACCAATTGAAAAATTTAAAAATCTTACCCCTTTCAGGATCAAAGTGTCATAACTTTTAACATTTTAAGCCTCTCCCTACTAAAGTATATATATTCTGAAAGTAAATTTCCTGAGGATGTCAAAAATGGCATTCATAACAACACAGGGTGAAGTAGTTACATCTTATGTGGGGATTTTTAAATTATTTTTGAAGGGCCCCAATTTTTTTAATTCAGTGCCCCTATTTTAAGTCCATTGTTCCAATGACCCTTAATATTTCTACATATTTGAATTGCTCACGAAATTTCCTTTAAAAAAATATACATTTACAAGGAGTGTCTTCATTAAATTAAAAAAAAATTGTCTTAACCTTCAATGGGCATGGTTATTTTGGTCATCTCACCACCAAGGGTGGGGGCGAATCCACCCTCCACATTTGACCAAACTTGCTGAAACTTAGAATATATTTGAGGTATACCGTGTGTCTCAAAAAAAAACGTAACACTTTTGAAATGGTTGCCAAATTGAGCATATATAATTTTATGAAAAAATGTCGATATGTATGGAAAGCTAAAGGACCAACCTTTCATATGATATGAAAAAATTGAAAAAAAAATCATGCTTCGATGAACAGCGTTCACTTAAGTTAGAGGTATGAAAATGCGCATGCGCAGGATTTTTCCTTCCAATTTTGGACAGGTAAATTACTTGTAGCTTACAAAATAAGGTCGATATGAGATATTCATGATCGATGGATCAAAATAGTATTTTTGAATACCTAATACCATTCCTTTTTCTGTGTTATTCATCAATCCCGAAACACCACCGCCCACCCCCCCCCACCACACACCTCCACTCCAATCTTATGTATCATTGATCTGGTTGTGTTACGGGATTAAGAAGAATGTGAATTGGCTAAATTGAAATATTCCAAATCATATTGGACATTACGTCAACCCATCCGGCACCAACGTACCTCCCCCCCCAACATCACGACACACACCTTCTCCATCCTCAATCACCTACTACCTTGCCTTTTTATCAGTTTTCTTCCGAAAGTATTTGAGTGGATCATTTGTTTCCATTAATAAATCAAAATTATTACCAGTCACTTCCCATTTTGGATCATGAAATCAATCGATAAATCACTGGGAAACATTAATTCCATCAAAAGCAATTGTCACCAATTATCAACGCAGCACAAAACAAGAACACACACACGACAAAAATATAGACAATACACACAACACACATAAATAGGCTTCATACCGAAAATACCTTTTTTGAATCCATCGATAATCACGAATATATCATATCGAGCCTTATTTGTTAAGGACTACAAGTAAATTTAACCAGTCCAAAAATTGGAAGAGAAAACCTGCGCAAGAAGCGCAATTTTTTATAGCGTCTACTTAAGGAATCACTGTTCATCGAGCTATGAATTATATTTTTTCAAATTTTTTCATATCAATGAAAGGATTTGGTCTGTTGCTTTCACAATACATATAAGACTAATATTTTATCATAAAATTATATATCTATACATTTGGCAACCATTTTACTTCAAAAGTGTTACAGTTTTTTTTGAGACACGGTATTTAGAATAAATAAGCCTGCTAAGTTTCATCGACTATCTACAATAAAATAATATTATGACAAATCGGCATAATATAATCTGGCATTTATACTTTTTTGGCATTTGGGCTACTACATTATTAATACAAAATACAAGTATGTAATTGGAGGGAAACAAAAGCGCATAGCGCAACAATTTTTAATGCTGCGCATTACCAGATGGTCGAAAATATATAAATTTGGTATCAACATATACGTAATACCCTATGCCAAAAAGTAATGAAAGGTCATGGGCACACAAAAGATATCTTGAATCTAATTTCTGCAAATGAACTAGGGCATTGATAATCCCATAGACTTTGTGTAGGTTAGGTTCAGGTGTTCTAATAATTTTGGCCACCACTGTATATATATATATATATATATATATATATATATAGTGTGTGTGTGTGTGTGTGTGTTTGTGTGATGTAGAGTATGCCTTTAATAATCGCTTTCGTTTTTTTTTTAAATCAAACACAGTGTGACAAAACAGAAGAGTGTATAAAACGAACGGATGACGTAGGAGATATTCTTCTAGTTTAAGCTTTTGTCTTTATGAGACTTCGTCAGAAACATCAGAAAATTAAAGGATGATGTAACTCTCAAGTTCTCGGAAAAGATACAATTGTAACAAATGACATAGTAATAATAATCTACAATGCAGTGGCGGATACAGGATTTCTGTTAATGTTAAAGTAACTCTTGTAGCCAGGAACTCGGAAAGCAGCTTTCAAAGGTGATCAACACCAAGCTGATATATTACCAATCACATAGGAACCATTTTACGTCTAAGTTAATGAGTCATAGTGGTTGACCTTAAAACGCCGCACCCACTCATTCAATTTTCATGACATGTGATATGTAGAATTTAATCAGCTTATGTGTACGTAACAGTTCATGAACATGAATCGTATTATTATTATTATGTTGTACAGACCGCACATACATGACTGTTATCGTAAATACACATTTTTGTGTCCTCTTTTAACTCCGTCAAGGTCTCTTCCCTTTTCAAAGGCATAAATATTCAATTTTTCAGATTTTATTCACTTGCATAATTATCCACATTGCAATAACATCATCTTATCTGTATCAAGTGAGGTTCTAACAACTCCAGAAAAGTAAGTTGTTACTCTTTTTTCTTTTAAAGTTATCATTGCCTCTTTAAAAAAATTAAAATAACAATAATAGATCAAATGATTTCCGTGTATTTTATGTAAACTTCTTTCTTCCTGCTGAATTTCGTCTTTAATATTTGGGCACTGAGAGCAAATTTCCTTTCCTCATAGCGCAGTCAGACCGGCCAGACCGACCTCAAACCGACTAAAATTGAATGAAAATTTCAAAGTCGGGAACCGATGCAAGCCCGGCACTAAAACCGAAAACCCCGGTTCTCCCAGGAACCCTCCCCGATTCTTTCTGGACCCCTCCCCGATTGCACACTGAATTCTCTTTGTTTCGTTTTGTTTTGATTTGTATTCATCCAATGAATTAAATTTGGATAGACGTTGGTGGGTTCTTAATCAATATTATATTATTTTCATGTTATTATGCGCTTATCAAGGATTTCACAACAGAGCCGGAACTGATTTTGACGCCCCAAGTATATTCCAAAGGATAACCCCCTCCTCAACAATAAAAATTAAGTCTACAGATAAAATATACAATGAGATGGTATTTAAAGCTCTTCTTTCAAAGTAAATTATCTGGGTTTTTATTATTTTTATTTTATTCTCTCGGTAAGGTTCGTATTAAAAAATAATTTTATTTTACCGCCTGTCATTTTCCTAACAAGAAAAACGATGAACATATCATATATATGCTTTTCAGGTTTTCGCCCCCTTCATTCTCAATTTGTAAATTTATTTTTGTATACTGTATCCGTTTAAGATGTTAATCAATGTATACTTTTTGTTTATGAAGGAAATGAATGTGATTTTCAAATCAAATCAAATATAATGAGATGGTATGTATCAAGGGACCTTTAATCACGGGATTCTGGAAATAACTTACTCGGAAAACATAATAAAATAGTAACTTTCTATATAATAATTTATTTATTTATTTATTTATTTATCTATTTATTTATTTATTACGTCTAGTTTTACCAGGGTGACTCTGTCAGTGAGTTTAACACGGTCATAATTAGAGGTCCTGAAATACGATATAGAATATACATTTATACAATAATGGAACGCGTCATGGAATTATCTGTTTAGCTTTGTTATTTTTTTGACCAACTTTCAGTGTTCATCAACAAATGGAAGTGTGCAAATTTTCAAGGTCTTTTTGCTATCAATATTCAATTATTTTTATTTTATAAACTTCAAACACCAACGCAATTGCATGCTTTTATGTTGGACATACACGTACAATGATACACCTTATCTGGCAATTAATCGATTGTCTTTGAATAAAACAAATAATGAAAAATGACCGGAGGTATGACAGGGCAGAAAACGATTTGCAGTTCTGGCATGAATAGCTTCAATTGTTGCTTTTCTTTGGTTTATGCTTTATTTTTTTAATTATTATTGAGGTTGTCCTGTATGAGTCACTGTTTGTTAATTATTGTTGTAATACTGTATATTATTTTATCGCTTACAATTCGGAGTAAACTTTCCAAATGTATAAATAGGTGAAACATTTTCAACTTTCTCAATTCATCACTGACAGCTACGTACCAGATCGAAATTGTTGCTCTTGTCTTAACAACTTTTCATCGACACTCTCCAAACTTCAATAATCGTAAGTTTAAGTTTACATGTATCATCATTCCACCTGTAATAAATATTACTATTATTTTTTTGTTGTGCTAAGTTAGTTCATATCTCAACCAGTTACTACGGTCAGACCTAGGAGCTTCATTGTCAAACTGACACGAGCCCACATAGTTTTAGTTTTGTGTCGCCATTAATTTTGTTATATTATATTATAATTATGAAGACAAAAGATTTCACAACTTTTGTTTGACTAAACTAAAGTGTACGACATTTGGTACATAAGTAACTGAGCGACACTACATGTATGCTCTGACTTATTCTTAAGCCATAGGTTTTAAAGTAACGCATCTCATCAGAAACCACGTTTTTCTTCGAGCCAGGACAAGTCTCCTTCTACGTACATGCTTGCAGAAACAAGACAATCAGGGTTTCCGCAAGTTTAATTTTACATTGTTTTCTCTGTCTCATGTTTTATTGTGATCAGATGAACTCTTTCAGACTTTCAATCATTCTCATCGTGTCTCTCTGCCTCGTGCTGAGCCATACTACCCAATCTGAAGCTCGTAAGTAATATAATCTCTTATAACCTCAGTCAAACCAAAGATACTAGAATGAGACTGGAATTCACTAGTCACACTAAATAACGGTTAATAAGTTACCAATAAATGCATTTAAGGCTTTTACACATAAAGAGTTTTACAGATGCAGTCAGGAAAATAGGATTTTATGTTTTTGTTATTTTATAATTATCTTAACCGTGTTTGCACTATTTATACTCTCTTCCAGTACTTCCAGTACCAATGATATTTTCCCTGAAATTCGTTTGGCTCATGAGTGAATGTTACTATCATTGTAGATACCATTAATGGCAGAGTTCTACGAAGGGCTAGTGCATTTCAAACACATGAACAATCAGAATAATCAGAGTATGTCGACACCAGTGTCCGGAGTATCATTTAGTGATCTTACTTTGTAAAAAATATGTAATCCATTGCACAATTTAATTTTTAAACTACGAAACATGGTGATATGTACATCGATTTGTAAATGCTTTGATTTGAATAAACCATTTATCTATCTATCTAGTTTAAAATTTGGGAGAAGAGGTGTGGGTTCATATTAACAGTGAACAATAAAAGGGATTCCACATTTTCAGGTCATGTAATGGAAAGAAACAAAAACTGAGAAAAAAAAACATGTTTTTCCAAACCCAGGCAGCCCTTTCAACTTCATTCCAGGTCCTTTGTATTTTGTCACGTATACCCTTTTTTTCTTTTTAAATTGAATATTCATGTATTTTGAAATGCCGAATAAATAATAATAATAATGCACAAAAAACGACCATTAAATCGGATTTCTTTTAACTTCATAAAGAGCCCGAGCGGCAGGTTTGGTATTCAGTTCAGTTCAGTTTTTATTTACATATTCCAATCAAACAATATTAAAAACAAAAATTATATGTCATTTTAATACTATACATTATTTAATAAATCATAAAACGAATGACATCAGTAGCATAATAAAGAAAGAAATATGAAGAAGCCTAAGTTAAAAGCTAAGCTTGTTACATTATAGGCTCCTTTGTGAAAATGATGTATAAAAATACATAAAGAAATAAATAAGGATGACCCCCCTCCCTCCCCTTAATCGATTCTTCAATTATTTTTTCCCCCACAGGCGTCCATAATGTCGACCGCGCCAAGCGTCAAGCCTCGAGCGCCGATGACTCAGCTGCATCCGCTGCCTCGGCTGCATCTGCTGAATCTGCAACCTCTGCTGCCTCTGTCGAGTCCGCAGAGGCTGAAGCTGCTGCATCTGCAGCCTCTGCTGCCTCTGTCGAGTCCGCAGATAGCGATGCAAGCCGCTAAATACATCGGTGCCCAGATGTTTATCAACGTCTAAATTAATCTTTCAAGCTTTTTAAAGTGCCTAGTCAATTGAGAAAAGTTTAAGTAACCGCGCAATGATACTTGGAATAGTTTTTTGTTTGTTTCAGAAATCATATAAACCATACACATGCTAAAGGCATGTTTGAAATGTACCTTTCGATTCCGTAAACAGAAGCATATTACTATTAATCATATTTTTAAAGAAATTAATTATGTTAATCAGTTTATATCCTACACTATGGACGAATGCAATCTAACTAACATGTATATTGCTTTCTTATTTGTTAATAGTTTATGAAATAGGACTAAGAATTTCACTTCCAACGAATAATAACGTATTACTGGAATTGTCCACATTTAAACTTTTACTTCCAACAAATAAATATATCTCACAAGATATAAATGTATTTTTCTCAATTAAATTTTTACTAAGACAAATACTTATTCAGTCGTGTCTTTAATTTTGATTTTTTTTTCTTTAGCCTAAACGAAAGGATGAGTGTCAAAACGAAAGTACTAAATTAGGGATCATGGTGTGGAGCGGGGGGTACAAAAAATGACTATGACTATGACTATGGCCGTATGTCTCACATTTTGTTTAAAGTCAACGCCATTGAAGATATAAGATAACAGAGAAATAACTTTAAAAAAAAAAAAAAAACAGAACGGGGACATAAGGATGGGGAGAAGGTCGAATGATAGAAAGGAAATAAATGTTAAAAATGACAATTTCGACACGAAAAGGAGGTTGAATTTGTTTTAAAGTATGTGTATGAGGGTGTGATTGCGCGCGTGTGGGGTGTATGCGCGCGGGCGTGTGTGTGTGTGTGTGTGTGCATGTGCGTGTGTGTGTGTGTGTGTTGTGTGTATGGGTGTCTCTGTGTGTGTTATTTGAAAATAAAGATATAAAAATAGACTTCTATGGAATAAGTAGAAAGTGTTCGTGAGAGAGCGAAAAGGTGATAATGAGCATATGTGAGCTCGTAGGTAGTAATGGTGTGCCAGGTTGTGAGTGTTATCGTGATTGATTTTTTCAGCTCAACTTTTCTAAACTCAACTATATTTTCAAATGTTGGGCTCAGAAGGAAGTAAGACATACTTTGAAAGAAAATGGGGGTAAATCTGAAAATTTGTGTACAAAACAAATGGAGGGTCGTCCATAAAATCCGCCATTTTGGAGCAGTATAGCCAATTTGACGATCCCCAATAGAAAAATTCCAAACTTCCACAACTCTCTTATTTCATAACCGATTGTGATGAAACTATTTTTTAAAATTGATTGTTTTCTTGGGTATCGGTTTCATTTAAAGAGAATCTACTGTATTTAAAAGATTAACGAAATAAAAGAGAGCTTTCAAATTATGTTCATTTGTTTTAAGAAGAATATAAAAGTAAAAAGGGTTGCCCTTCAAATGATCTTGTAGTCATATAACAATATTTTTCCTTGGTGCAAAAATGAATTAAATCATTTTGAATAACTTTATAACAGTTTAACAAATGATGAATTACGCTCGCCATTGTTTAAAAAATAATTCTTTCGAGGAACTTTAGAATGTACCGGAACTAGATTTGGGATTAACATAGGCTACTTGAATACATCAAAATAAATAAGATGCCTGCTTTAACATCGTTTAAACGAAATTTTAAATCATACCTAGTATTCTATCCTCCAAACAAGTGCTGAGTTTTAGTTCTGCTGTTCTTTTTTGTTTTCGATGTTAGTATCGTATTAAAAATATTTAGTTATTTGCAGTGGCGGATCTAGGAGGGGGCGCAGGGGACGCGCGCCCCATTTATAATTTGAAAACTCGTTGACTGTACATGTTAAAATTTGAAGTTTTTCGGCTGCGTCCCCTAATTTTCCAAATTTTCGGGATGCGCCCCCCGTATTTCGAAATCCTGGATCCGCCACTGATTTGTTACTATACAAATATTTGTACAGCTCTATCTTACTGTAGGTTGGCCTCACATTTGGCCTTTGCTAATCCTGGTTGACGAATAGAGAAGGAACGTTTCCAAATATTCAACTGATCTTATACATCCTTCGAAGTAAAACAAAACAAAAACAAACAGACAGACAAACAAACAAACAAACAAACAAATAATCAAACAAAACAAAACAAAACAGAAAAAAAAGATGTAGATAAGAATATAACGAGATTCTAAAGAGTGATGTATTAAAATATTTCATGCATAATTTGAATTATTAAGGAAATACAGCAAAGCGATCCATACCGAATTGAACTGATAAAGTAAGCACGATCTTTATGAATTATGCTTACTAAAAAAAATTTAAAATTTTGTCGACGACTCACAGGAATTTGTTATTTGGAAAACATTTCCAAAAGCAAAGTCACGTTTTGTTTATCAATAACTTATCATTTTAATCTCAATTATTAAGATCTATCATGATTTTCTATTATTCAAAGAATGGAGTTGGGATTCATCAGGATTCATCAGTTTTTATGATTCTTATGGCATGAGTTTTATCTCCAAACTTTTACTTTACTGCATTTTTTTTTCTCCTAAGCCCTGGAATATGAAAATGTACTTTTCAGTTGTGCTTCGAGACAGCAAATGATTTAATTACGTTTGCGTTTTTTTTATTTTCTCCCGATATTTTCATTCCGGAAGATTTTTTTCAAATGTAGTTCAAGTGAAGACGAATTTCGCAGATGCTTTACTTATAAAAACTGTATGAGATAGCCACTAGTCATGGTAAGTTAAACCATCCCTCTTACCATGTTTATCTGATTGTATTTGTGTTCATCGACATAATAAGCATAACGAGGATCTCGGTTATCCCTAGGTAGGGCTTGTTACGACCGGTAATGTTTCGCGACACATCCGAAAGCCGTGACTGAGATTCGAACCTCAGTCCGATTCATATCAGTTAGGTCTATTTAGAGAAACTGACTGAAATCATTTGGATTTATTGCATGATAATGCAGCCGCCGGGAAAAAAAGCGATTCACAAAGTGACGAGACTGAGGAAGGAAATTTTTCATAATTTTTTTTTTACCGTTTTTTGTTTGTTTATGTGGTTCTTCAAACATTTAAGATCCAGCTTTGTCATTATAATCCTCAACATATTTTTGTTTCTTAAAGAGTTGCAATAGGTCAGTCTCAACCATTTTTAATTTTTATTTTCGTACTTGCAATATCGCTTTGTTGTCAAAGAGGTAACATTGTATTTGATTGATAATAAAATAAAATAATTTTGTTGTAATCTGTTGATGGCAGTTAGATTAACGAAGCTCAAATGTCTTGTTCTAGATTTGTAGATAAAATCAAAGTTCAAAAATTGTATAAGCGCCAAAATCTAGGGTGATTATATCGGCAATAATCACAGTACACACAATACACAATTTTTAGTAATGCGCCATCAATTCTCCCTGATAATAATTGTAGGCGCGAATATTTTGGCATCTTACATCGACAACATTCGAACATTATAATATCATAAAGATTATCATTACTTTAAAAGATAAAGCAAACATAATTATATTGGCCCGGTAAGTGCCATAGAGGAACCAAATAAACATTTTAGGATTCTAATATATTTTCTCTTTTCATATTGCCGGTCACGTTAACTTTATAGCATTATACCATTTGAAACAAAACTGTTCTTACTCTGTGGCGGTCATATTGACTTTATAACATCATACCATAATAGTGAATGTTTTCTCTTCTCAGATTCTTTGGGCATGGATTCTTCTCTGGAGTACCTGGATAGGTAAGTCAACCTGTTTTTATTTGGTTTTCACCTCTCCATTTTCTAAATGAAAATCCATAAATAACCTGCGATGTTAAAAGAAGAAATTTAAAATATTTGTTCTTTAGTGTCGATCTCTTTTTTTGAAAAAGGGAGGGTCTAGCTAAATACGTTTGGCTTGTAGGGCCTACATGACCTGTGAGTGGTTAACAAAAATAAATAATTAGGCGGTGCACGCCTTATCATTGCTCTGTGGTTCTTATAAAGTGTTAAAACGAATTAGATAATAATGGTTAACCAAATATCTATGCTGTGCTTAATATGGAACTTAATAGAATGTCTCCCTCCCCATTATCTCTGTATTCCAGTGTTGGGTAACCTGCAGACCATAGCATGTGATTCATCAACAGGGAAGCCCACGTGCCCCATGTTAAGGATGTCGGATGGTATTCTTATACAGGGGATTCCGCTGAACAAGACATCCAAAGATTTCTTCGGGACATCAGAAGTTTCATGGAATGGGCAGAATATATATTTGTGCATGGCACCCCGTTTGATAGGTATCATCCCTTTAATTCATAAAACTCATCTTTTAATTTCATCAGATTGAAAGATATGCCTACACGATAGGACTAATTCACATTTTAATTCAACTATACTCTCTTTTTTCCTTTTGTTTTGTTTCTTTGTTTTATGGAGGGGGTATTTTACCATTACATTTTTTTAAAGGTCTTTGAGTAAGCACGAGTGCAACTACTCTCTTGATTATCTGGAGTTGTTTCCCTAAACTTTCTTTTTAAAGTAGGGGGTAGACCACGTTGCATGGAAAGCGTTATAAGCTTCTTTTTTTTCTCCCTTTGTTTGTTTGTTAATTTTGATATCTTCGTTTATCTACTAACATTTTGGTCTAATTTACCCTTGGTCTAATTCTCACATGGTCCAATGGCAACTGGCCTATTTGCCCATTTTTAATAGCCAAATGTTTTAATTAAATTTTCGTTTAATACCCTAATGGACATTTGGTCTACAGTGCGTCCCAAAAAGAACTATACACTTTTGAAATGACTACCAAATAAACAAATATATGGTTCTTGGGAATTTTTTAAAGATATATATAAAGCTGATATCCTCAACTATCATTATGACACAAAAAATTCCGAAAATAACCCATTCTTCAGTGAACAATGCCCACTTTTGTGTAGGACACAAAAATTAGCCTGCGCAGGAATTCGGTATTCATTTATCACCTTTGTATGGCACGCCAAGAGGGATTCAAACAATAATGGAATAAATCAGCCAACAAAGACTAAAATAAATTGAATTCAAAGCAAAAATCAATGATATGAAAACAAAACGATGAAAAAAAAATGTGTATAATTTTGATTGTTTAGTTTTGACTTTCGGTATATCTTTTACTCTGTTAGCTGTGTCATTCCATTATTCTTTGATTCCCACTGGCGTGCCATACAAAGGTGACAAATGAATAGCGAATTCCTGCGCAGGCTGTTTTTTTGTGTCCTTCACATAAGTGGGCATCGGTCACTGAAGAATGTGTTATTTTCAGATTTGTTTTGTGTCAAACATATCAATTCTAATTGTAAACTTAAGAGATAGAGGGCGATACCAGTCTACTCGAAGCGAACGCGCCCTTTGACTTTGTTTTTGGACAGCTTTTCACTTTATTTTTTTATTGTGGCGAGCGACTACCTTTTCAAAGAAATGTTCGCTCTGATTAAGTACGCTAAGAGTCTGAATTTTTCAAAAATAGGAATAACTTATTGCAAAGCGAAAGAAAAAGTCCTGTCACTTTTGTCAATTCGAAAGCCTACACTGAAAACCTAACCTCGTCCGTCAATGGACGGACTAGCTTTAAAAGCTAGTTGGTCAAGACGGACTAACATACACTGAATCTCTGTCTCTCAACTTGACGGACGAGCTTTAAAGCTAGTCCGTCAAGCTTGATGCTCGTCAGTCGTTCTTGACTGACTAGGTCATAAAAATAGGTAGGTGAATTGAGTTCACCTATTTAGAATGACCGACTAGCTTTTGATACACATAGATGCAATGTCGTTTCAATGCACCTTCTCTATTTATTCTGTTTCCGAGCATAATCAGGTGGATACATTCTCAACCAGGAACTTCCTGCTCAAACAAATGGCTTGGCAATTTTCAATCTTCAATTACATGCTAATTTGAATACCTGTTACTAGAGAACCCAAGAACGCGATCTATTCTTACAGATTGCTGATGAATGCCCGGCTTAGCAACAGTAGTGGATATAAGTGGATAGGAGTAGGGGAGACCGGGGACAAATGTAACACGGGGCAATTGTAACAGGGTCCCATTCCTAGCAGAAACACGCTATAAACTTACAATTTGTAGAGGGCATGCGCAATTTCATCGCTCCACATGACTGTATGAGTGTTAACAGATTTGACGTTCGTGGAAACTTTCTACAGCAGAAACCGTTTTTTTGAGCAGTAAAGTAATATTTCACATTACCATTGTTTTTCTTCTGGACAAATATGTAGATGAGCTATGGCTGTCATTTTTATATATTTAGAAATTATGTTCTTAGGCCATATTTTGCTAACGTTTCAACGATGAATACCTAAGCTAAGATAGAAAAAGTCTCTCCAATATGGTCGCCTCTGTCAGGGGCAATTGTAACAAGCTGTTACAATTGCCCTGAAGGTCTGTTTATGTTAAAATTCAAGTAACTCCGTAGGAACTCGCGCGGTATTAAGCAGCGTTCCGCTGCATCAACACCAAGCTAATATACAACCAATCAGGGGACAAGGAGCATTTTTGAAAGTGGAGGGGGCTGATGCGGCAAGGGGGGGGGGGTGGGTGGGGAGCTAAACTGGCTAAAAATCACAAATGTATGGTCATTGTCCGTTTTTGTACACGTTCCTGACGAAAGTGGGGGAGGGGGCTGAGAAATGAGAACTGCATAACGTTGAACGTATCTGTCAATCATTTATTTCATTTACAAGGAAAAATTGCCTTATTTAAAGTCTCTGACATGATAATTAAATTACTTTGAACATATCTGTCCAATACGTTTTGTTGAAAAGGCAAAGAAATATTGATTTAGTCCGAAAAAAGGGTGTTTTTAGTTTGTTTATCATTTGTTTCATTGTAATCGGAGCCTCAAGTTTGTTTGTTTGTTTGTTTGTTTTTTTTTAATTTAATAATTTATATCACTTTACTAGGAACGAAAAAGTAAACAAATATGAAGATAGTGAACATTAGGTTCTTTTAATGCCAAAATTGTAAATAGGAGTAGTCTCGTCGATAAGCTCAAGCATCAGAACTTCATAACTTTGAATGAGTTGTCAATTATAATGCTTTACAAAAACAAAAGGTAACCATATCTATAAGCTCAGACATGAGAATTAAATAACTTTGAACATATCTGTCCAATACGTTTTGAAATATTAGAAATATTGATTTGTCCGAAAAAAGTGCCTTAAGTTTTTGTATCATTTGTTTCATTGTAATCAGAGCCTCAAGGTTTCTTTTTATTCTTGTTGTTTTAATAACTTATATCACTTTACTAGAGAACTTCAGAGCTTCATAAGTTTGAATGTATAGTCAATTATAGTGCTTTGTTTACAATTACAAAAGGTAACCTTATCTATGAGCTCAAACATGAGAATTAGACAACTGTGAACATATAATTTGATTTGATTTGATTTTATTTGTCGAGTGTACATGGTATAAAACATTAAAGAAGCACTGACAGGATAGCCCATGAAATCCGAAAAGGCTTATTTTATAGGATCCTATAAAATGAGAAAGAGATTACGGAACCCCCCCCCCCCTGATCTGCTTTTTCTTATTAAAAAAAAAAAACACATTAAAAGAGAGAAAGAAGAGAGAGGAAGGGAGGGAAATGGAGAGGAGGAGGAGAGAGAGAGGGAGAAGGGCAGATAGGAAAGTAAAAAGGTAAAGATGGAGTGAAAGAAGAAAAAACAAAGACAGAAAGAAAAGAAGAGGGGAGAGAGAGAGAGAGAGAGATATGGGAGCCCCATAAAAGATAAAAATGTATTTTCAATATGATACCTGAAAATATATGTCCAATACATTTTGTTAACAGGGCAAAGAAATATTGATTTTGCTAGAAAAAAGTGGCGTAAATTTTGAAGATTGATTTTACTAAAAAAAAAAAAAAAAAAAAAAAAAAAATGTCATTTTTTTTTTTTTTTACTTCTTATCAGAAATGTATCACTTTATTTGGAAAAGAATGTGTTAAAGTCAAAAGGCGTATTCCTAATATAATATTTTATACCACAGTTGTCAGTTTAAAGATATATTGGGTAGGTACAAAGTAGATAAAGAACCAAACTATGAATTGATGAAGGTTCTAAAGCTCTACAGTTAAAGGGTGAAGCCCCAACAACCTTTAAAAAAAAAAATATATATATATATAACTTTTGCCTCATATCATGAATATAACAAGACAGTGGAAACTATAATATAAGTGAGTCAAGCATTGTCATGTTTTTTATCATAATTAGCTTATGTGGTTTAAATCTTGGATCTGTCAAGTGCATAGCTTTGATAAAGAAAAACAAAATGTTACAATTTCATGTGTTACAATTGCCCCGGACGTCTGTTACAATTGCCCCTGGACACGGGGCAATTGTAACACTCGACCTCTTGTTTTGAAATGGTAATGGCTTCAAAATGACTTGTTGTACTTAGCCCAAACCTGTTCATATGTCAAGCTAAGATATGCATATTTCATTTTATTTAGTTTTAAGCAAGTATTTAGCTTTAATAAAGTTGATAGGTCAAATTTGTTACAATTGTCCCTGGTCTCCCCTACAATCGACATTCTCAAACAACGGTTGTTTTCAGTCCAGGGGCAGCCTGAGCTATAATAAGCCAAGAGTGCGAAATTTATACAACTATTTCAGTCCTCTATCTGCACTTTGCGGAGCTGTGCGGAGCTGTGCGGGCTAAAACTGAGATTTTGCAACTCTTGTAGATTTTGATTTTGTGAACGGAATTTCCTGATTCTAACATATTCAGAAAGAAGAAATTCTAAACCTACCTATCATGCACATTTTATGGTATTTTATCATATCTGAATATTGTAAAAGTATTGGTGAAAGATATGGAACAAAAACCTATATTCAGTTCGGTATAAGTGACAAGAAAAGTAGTTATTTTTGCATGATTCCAAAAGAAAATTACATATTTGGAAAGAATGAAATCTTAGCTTCAAAACGTAGTAACTTTTAATATCCTTTACTTTTTTATACCAGTCAGGAGCTAGCAAAATATAAAGCAAGTCCAAAATACAGAAAATGCGGCTTTCTGATTGGCTGCTTGAATCAAGTATTGATGCGAGCGGGGATTTTGAAACACGTGGGAGCCGTTACCTGACCGCTCAGTGACCTTTGGTGCGTGGTGAGATTCGCATCAGCCAATCAAATCACACTCAAAATCAGACCAGCCAATCAGATCGCAGTTATTGAAGCAATTTTGTATTTGCTGCACATTTAGCTAGCTCCTGACTGGTATAAATCTTAAAATACCATGTTTGGTGTATTTTTGGAAAGCTGAAGAGTTGCTGAAGATTATGAACCTATTTTCTCGTCGAATCATTGAAAATAAAGCGTATTTGTGGCTAGTTATTCAAAAAATTCCCAAACGGATTTTAACGCAAATTATATCCAACAATTTCTACCATTTTGAAAGACATATTTTCTTTCTTATTAAGGAATATATATTTTGATAGTATGATATATTAATGCCGAAAATTTTATGTCAAATAGTCATTGCTATGCAGAATTATAACCGCACAAAGACAGGGGTACAAGCTGCTCATTACGTATTCAAACACACAAACTCATGAATACGAGTTGTATAAAACCGAGCGATTTCGAAAGCGCTGCCGGTGGACTGTTTTGACTCGACAATCTGAAACCTTACGTAATGCGGCGGTCACAACTCGCCGTACCTTCGACGTGCAACTCCTTACGATGGATTTCGTAGAAAAATCGTGCAGCGCAGGTACCTCGGAGGCACGTTGCATATACGACGTGCAGGAAGTTTTTCCAATACCCTTACTACAGAAACGCAGGAATCGCAGAAATTGACCAACGACCTGTGCATTCATTGTACATGCAACGCAGGCTACGTTGATGGCACGTGCCCCGTAGCCTACGACGAGTTGTGACCGCCGCATTAGTTACATAACATCAATCACTACAAATATGCGATTCACAAGTTAGGTTCAAAATATTGTCCATTCATTAATTGCAGGCTAATTGAAAACCTCGTTACTATAGAACCCAAGAACCGTCTACTATTACAGATTGCTGGTGAATGCCCGGCTTAGCAACAGCAGTGAATAGAAGGTGGACAATCGATTAATTACAGGTTATTGAATACCTCGTTACTATAGAACCCAATAACCGTCTATTATTACAGATTGTTGGTGAATGCCCGGCTTAGCAACAGCAGTGAATAGACAGTGGACAATCGACATGCGCATTGCGAAAAGGACTTTAGTATTAGTTGCATTATCTGTCTGCAAATTCCGTTTAAAGACCGTTGACGGAGTAAATACAACCTTACATCGATTGAAAGCTATACGTATAACATAAATACCCCCAAAATAAATTAAATTTTCATAACAGTATTCATAAAAAGATGATCGAACCTCAACCAGGCCATCCCTCCCAAGTACTCGAAAAAGTACCCCTATTATATTGGTGCGAGCGTGACGTCAAAGAAGTTTAACGGAATGCTGCTGCCAGGCATGATTGGGTTTCGCCTTTAGAAAACACGTTTGTATTGCTATGTCAGAACAATAGAATTCTAGCACACATGGGGTCTATTGTTCTGACATAGCAATACAAACGTGTTTTATAAAGGCGAAACCCAATCATGCCAGGCAGCAGCATTCCCTTAAACTTCTTTGACGTCACGCTCGCGCCAATATAATAGGGGTACTTTTTCGAGTATTTGGGAGGGATGGCCTGGTTGAGGTTCGATCACCTTTTTAATGATATACTTTCTAAATGGAAGATAAAAATGCTTAAATTGGGAATTGTTGTATTATGAAGAAATATTAGCTTTCGTTTTATATGTAATTTTGGTTTTCATTTCTCGGTCCGGTCTGGGACTTTAATGAGCAAACTGTACAGCTAGACGCTGTCTCGATACATAATGGCGATCTCCTTCGTGTGTGACATGATTGTGTAAGTACTATTTTTGAATTTCTTATGTTTCAGTTCACAGATAGCGTTATTTTTCACATAGATTATTGGTATAATCACCAACGCGAAAAATTATGTCTTGCTAAATCAATTTATACATTTTGTGAATTTTACAGCGATAACAACAATCACATTAAATTATGAAAATAAAATTTTTATTCTAATAATAAATATAGGTGCCACTTTTCTTTCAGATTTCTTGTATCTGAAAGAAAAGAATATTGGATTAGAGGCACGACTTTGGGATTTCTGAAGTGGCTCTGAAGAAGGATAAGCTTATAGGCAGAAAATGCAAAAACAGGAAGGCCCTCAACAAAAAGCAATGATGATGCAAGCCATTGGCGGCGACCCCTGGACCCCTGCCCCCATTATTTGATAATTGCCATAAAGATAATGTTAAACTGATTGTAACTCCTGTATTTATTCCTGTCTTCTGACTTACATCATCATAATAACTTTTTTTTTTGCTCGAATTCTTGTGACAAAATCGTTAATCGTTATCTTTAATTTGTCTTCTAATATTTCAGATTTGACGTCTCTGACAAGCTGGTGAAGCCATATTAAGCCAGCCGTCTGGCTAGTCGGTCAAGACAGAAGCAAGAACATCGCGGCAGAAAATCGCGACGGACTAGCTTTTACACCATGACCGACTAGCTGTAAAGCTAGTCCTCCTCAAAAGCTCGTCAGTCTGGGCATCACTACGACTAGCTTTTATGCTAGTCCGTCAAACTAGTCGGTCACGAAGGACTAGCTTTAAAATTAGTCTGTCGTAACCGACTAGCATTAAAACTAGTCCGTCTTGACGGACTAACTTGACGGACTAACTTGACGGACTAGCCATCAAGCTAGTCCGTAGAGACGGACGAGCTTTAAAGCTAGTCCGTAATAAACGGGTTGTGTTGAAGGAAAGCTAGTCCGTCGTGACCAACTAGCTTTAAAGTTAGTCAGTCTGGGCATCACTACGACTAGCTTTAAAGCTAATCAGTCTACCCGTTTAGGTTTTCAGTGTAGTCAGATCAAATTCCTGTACAATATGGTATAATTTGCCCTCAAAATAGCACATGTGCTGATTACTTTTGATCATCGATGCCGCATTATTCTATTATAGCTTATTGTTCGCATGGCAATTATTCTCAGCTTTCCGGAGATGGTACATTCATTTTAATTGATTTAAAAAAAGTCCTGTCACTTTGAACATAATCATTAGAGGTTCTTTCCTCAACTGGTCAATATTTACGCTTATCACATGCATATCGCATAGATACATGTGAACGGCGTCTTCGCAAGACTTGTGACAAGTTCTATGTCATTGTTTTGAGCATTTTCTGATTACAACTTCAGCACAATCACGTAATATAAGCTTGCCCAAATGTGTATTTCCTCCATCTGGTCTGGAGAATCTATTAACTAATAAAAATTTCATCAATTTCTTTCATCTCCACGAGAAGTTTTCTCAAATGAACGGATACCATTCCACTGCAGGGAAGTCTTCTTTCGCGAGTTTTTGTGAGCTAATTTATTATTGCAGCCAGTTGTATAAATTTCTGCGCTTCTCAGACGTATTTCCAACGTCACTTTGTTGCGTCTCCCCTCTTAGATAATAGACGCGCCTTGTTTCATTACGATTTAGAGCCGCACATTGGTATACGTTAACTTTACATTTTACAAAAATAGAGCAGAACTGATATGGATAGTTGAGGATACGAGCTTTTACATACATATAAACCTTTTCCCCAAGAATCATATATTTTTTATTTAATAGCCATGTCAAAAGTGTATAGTTCTTTTTGGGACGCACTGTATTAGTAATACCAGTTTGTTACTTTAATATTGACCAAATGATGATAGACGACTTATAAACAATAATGCTATCTGTTCTCTGATTATGACACAATCATTTTAATTTCTTGTGTCGATATTACATAATTTATTAAATGATTAAACCACGGCTTCCTTTTGACTCGAATATACTAGATTAGGCATTATTTACGCAACTCCACGCAAATCTACGCCATCTTTGTGCAAACCTCAAATTAAGTTTATAGATGAGACTGCTGTATTTTGTTCAGGTAGTATGATGGAAAACATTTTCCTGAAATATTTAGAACTTATTCTGTCCTTGAAATAATCAAATACTTTTGTCATATTTTCGTTATCAGGTAAAATATTAATGTGCATTAGAGATTCAACTAATTCCGGCCTCTATCTGGGTCTCGTCTTCTATCCGTATGAAGATATAGGGGTGTACACGCACCTAATTAAACTCTCTTTGCGGAACCCAAACCACGTTTCTGCGTTCTATTTCGACCCCACTACTCGTACCATTTTCTGGGCGAACTTTGTGCAAACACAAATCTACCAAGCTCGTCTTCGTGGTGTTGATCTGTACGATTTCGAAGTGGTCTGTGAATTCTCTCGGGAAGGTAATTCAAACTAGGGCAAGTAAGCCTACAGAAGGCATGTAGGCGGTGTTACCACCAATACTGTCGCAGCGACGCATAATAGCGTGTTTTCGCTGGACTACGGGAAGTGGAATCTAGAACGTTAGCCATATGGAGGGCTATATTTTCAAAATAGCTCAAAACTAGGGGTACTACTGGGCCTACTACACGGGAAGAATAATCGGACTCCGCACTCTGTGTATGACGTCACCACTTGGGAAATCCCCTGCCGCTGCACTTTCCCTTCCTGGTTCGGAGTTCAACTTGCGGAATATCGGAGGCGAATACAGATTTTCATTACCGAACTGAGGGGGGAGGGGACACAAATTTTTATATTGATTTTTTTTGGTGTTGTTGTTGTTTTTTGTTGCTTGTTGTTGTCGTTTTGTTTTTTAACGCCGGCAGAGCAAAAAGCTGCAGTCCAATCGTTGTTTTTTTTTCTTCTTCACGTCAGCCCCTCTCTCCGTGAGGGGCGGAGGCGGCGGGGGGGGGGCGGGGGGCAAAGCGGGGGGGGGGCGGGGCCTTTCACCCCCACCCCATATTCCCACACCCCTATGGGCGGCGGGGCGGCGGGGGGAACGAAGATCACCTTAATTTTTTTTTATTTATAAATTACAAACCAACCAAAAAAACCCAACTTCCTTTTTTTTCATGACCATTAATCCTTTTTTGGAGGGGGGATGGTACCTCCCCCCCCCCCCGGGCGGGGGGAGCAACCTCAACATTTATCGCAGGAGGCAGGTAAGAATCAAGATTCAATATTTAGACTTATTACAAAGTACATCAGATGTTTAATATTAATTGGTGGCCCTACTTTTAAGTCAAGCTTGGCCGCCCCTTAAGTTAAAGGCTCGAATTGATATGCCTTCCCCCTTTTCTCTCCCCTTTCGCCCTTTCTTCTCATCCCATTTCTTTTCTCCTCTCTCCCATCATTTGCTTTCCCTTTCTGTTTTTTTTCCCGTTCCTTTTTCTTTACTTTGATTTATTTTCTCTTTCTCTCCCCCCCCCCCCCCTCATCGTCTCGGCGCCCTCAATTCGACCATTGTCCGGGGGCCCTCCAGAATACGCTCATAACTATACAATTCATTTTTAAATTTGTTGATTTTGGTACCAATCTAGCATAGAATGTCGAGCAGTATTTCAACCAGAGCCCACCAGCAAGGATTAAAATTTTGAGAACATAACCTACATGGCCCCAGCATGGCCATAACAATACAGTAATTTGCATAATCAATGATATGTTATCTTGTCGTTCTATAGACAACACCATACGTGAAATGCAACGGAGTACTTTCGCTCAACGACCAACTAAGCCACATTTCACTTTTTCGATTTCTGTCATAAAATATTATCCTAATTATTGCCTAAATTGATCCTAAACATCAACGCTATTATACGAAAAGAACGTGAAATAACTTATCATCGACCCCTTGAAATCTGTCTCCTCCTCCATCGTCCGCAAATCAAGATTTTATCTCGTAAAATCTATGTTACTTGTAACTTACACAGCATACATGACGCAAGTGAAAAGCGCTGGCCTGGGTGCACGAGCTGGCAACATCGACAAACCACACGTGGGAATGTTTACATTCCTATTAAAGCCCTCTCTGATTGGCTGGTCATTGAGAACGTAAGTTCACCCCAGATTAACGTTCTAGATTCAACGAGAACGTAATTCCACCCCAAGTTAACGTCCTAGATTTGAGAACGGGAGACCTTACACCTGTAACTATTGGAAACGCGCGATTGTGCACACGGTTTCTCGAAATTTAAACGCTTTCCCAGTTGTTTCTAGCAAATGCCAGTTTCATACCCTCTTCTCGCCGTACTATCAGTATGCAGGGTTTGGGGTTTTGAGCTCTTTTGAAAATATAGCTCTTCGTAAGCTAACGTTCTAGATAAGGTCCTCCGTAGTCCACCGAAAACACCCTAATGTCACAACAACGCACTATTTACGTCAGGGACCACTTTTGACGTCACTATCCGAAAGTCGTGACTGGGATTCGAAGCTCGGTCCGATTCTTATCAGTTTATGGGCCTATTTAGAGAAAAGAACTAAAATCATTATAATTGTTTACATAATGAAAAAAGAAATTCAGCCTACAAACTGATGCGGATCGGACTGAGGTTCGAATCCCAGTCATGTTTTTTCGGATGATGACGTCACAGGTTGGTCCCAGTGGTAAATAATAAGTTTATTGCGTCTCTGAGACATTCGAGGTCTTAACAGACGGGCTCCACCATATTTTCCCATGACATATCCTCAGCTCAGAAGTAAATAAGACATATTTTGAAAGAAAAAAGGGAAAATCTGAAAAAATGTGTAGAAAACAAATGGAGAGTTGTCCATTTTGAAGCCATAGAAGGTACAACGAGACTTTTCAAACTTCCATAACCAGGCCCGTAAATAGATTTTGTACGGGAGGGTTCGAAATCTGCAAAAGTGCACCAAAAAGGTACGCGTCAAAAATTTTTCACGTCACGCCGGCGCAGGAAAAAGGTACATCAATAATTTTTCATGTTACGTCTGCGCGATAAGCGGGGGGGAGGGGGGGGGGGGGGGGGGGGGGGGGGTGGGGCGGGGGGGGGGGGGGGGGGGGGGGGGGGGGGGGGTGGGTAGATGTTAAATTTTTCTGCCTTCGGCCATCGGGAAGGACATCAATATTTAACTATCAGGCTTAGAGGTGGGCTAAGGTCGCCTTCACACACGATTCTTCCCTTTTTCCTTTTTTAATTCTTTTTAATCTTTTTTTCTTCTTTTTTTCTGGGTGAAAGCGGACCTGTGCCTTCGCCCAGCGGGCGGGGGGGGGGGGGGGGTTCGCTCGAACCCCCCGAACTCCCCTAGTTACGGGCCTGATAACACTCGTATTTTTCAACCGATTTTTGATGAACTTTTCTTTAAATTGCTCCCTCATTCTGCTCTTTCTTATCAAGTGAATTATTCCTTGCGTAATTGGTTTTCCTTTAAATGTACCTCACGAAAAAGTGATTTGGACTAGGTGTTGAGCAATGTCAGTAATGGTTAGTTACAGATGATAGAGGGTTGCTTTTATGGTAATGTAGTATGCAACGGGGTGCGCAGGTGTAGAATTGTTGTATTGTTAGTTTGCAGATCGTCTTACTGAAATTGAAAATAGTCAGCTGACCAGCGGACCGTTTTTGAAAGTGGAGGGGACTGAGACGAATGTAGGGGGGGGGGGGGGGGGGGGGGGGGGGGGAGGGGGGGTGGGGGGGGGGGGGGGGGGGGGGGGTGGGGGGGGGGGGGGGGGGGGGGGGGGGGGGGGGGGGGGGGGGGTGGGGGGGGGGGGGGGGGGGGGGGGGGGGTTGCTGAAACAGTCTAAAAAAAAAAAGCCAGAAATTTCCTAGAGGTAATTTTCGTGTTTTAGTACCGTTTTCTGATAAAAAGGTGGGGGCTGAGACCCCCGCATTTATTTTCAAAAATACATAACATGTTTTAGCACATTATGATGAAAGATTTATTAATTTCAAACTGCAAAATAGAGATACCCTCAGTGCCTTCATTATTTCCCCCCTATTCATTATTTTCTTCTTCTTCCATGTAATTCATGTAATTCATATTCATTCATGTAATTTTTGAAAAATTAATAAACACCATTTCTATTCTATTCTCTTCTAATCTATTATTCTTCTTCTTCTTCTACTTTTAATTTTGTATTGCACTCTAAAAACTGAAGTGCTGTTTTTAGCTCTTTAGAGGCTGAAATCAGCACTTTTTAAGAGCTTCCATAGAGACTGCACTCAAAATGCTGTTTAACTGCTCTTAAAGTGCTGTTTTAGCACTTTCACGTGAGCTGAACTTTCAGCAAAAATGGGCAAAAACGGCGTGACATCGTTAAGATTCGAACCTGGGTCCCCTGCATGAGAAGCGCCGACGAGCACGTTAGACCAATTTACATCTCACGATTGCTAGCAGATCATATTGTTGCATGATGAACTTTCTTCACATTTGCCATAATCATCTACTATGCTGTCATAATTAAATCCAGTTAGCGAGATCTCCGTTGGTCTTTTGGTAACGGTCAGCGGTACTCTTCCATGTCTAGGTGGAACTCGGTTCGAATCCCATACCGACATTTAACATTTTTTTTGTTGATAAATTAACACTTGGGCAAGTGCTAAAATAGCACTTCAGGTGCTGATATAACACTTCAAGTGCAGTCAATATACGAGCACCCAGAAATTAGCTCTTCAGTTTAATTTTAGAGTGTGCCTGTACAAGCAAATGATCCCTCATATTGAATTAAATCGAATCTATTTAATTATGTAAATATTTCCTCTTTTACTCCTCAGTCGAAATTAATGACATGGAAATGTATGAAACGAATACAACCCGACGTCTCTATCTTGCAACCAATTATGGCATTCAGATGTATGATTTCAATAATGATGTAGAAAATGGCATTAAACGCACATGGCCAGCTGGTTGTGTCATTGATGCTGAACAAACGGCTGGCCTCGCTATCCATAGCATAACGGGGTGAGTACGCATAACGCAGTGATACCACATTAATTTTGTTCCTGTGAATTGCTCCAGTCTTAATTAATTTTAAACTTATTCTAGGATGTAGGGCTAGGGGGCAATATGAGGTTTAAATTGATTTAATGCTTAGGTTTATATAGTGATAATTAGTGTTAAGTCGAGGGTAAAGAAGGAAGTCTATCTACTTAGCCTTGATTATATCCATCATGATAAGAATCTTAATACGTGATTGGTCTAAACCCCATCATGTGACCAAAGGTAGTTCCAACCAACGTCACGAATTGTGCAAACATGCCACTAATCCTGACATCTGACGTCACAAGCCGGGATTATATCCGTCATGGTACGAATCTTAATAGGTGATTGGTCTAAACCCCGTCATGTGACCAAAGGTAGTTCCAACCAACGTCATGTATTGTGAAAAAATGCCACTAATCCTGACATCTGGACCCCGTTGCATAAAACTTCTAACCGGAGTTTTTTCCGGTTAAAATCTGAAAAGTCCGGTTAAAGTCCAAAAACTCCGATTACAATATTTTTCTGGATTTTTCACTGTTTTTTTCATTGCATAAAAAACATACCAGAGTTTTCAAAAGTATTAATGCAATAAATTTTTAGGGAGTTTTAAAACTCAGGTTGAATAACCTAAGAAATAGGTCTACATAAGCCGAGTTTTTTAACCTGAGAAAACTCGGGTTAGAAAAAACTTTTATGCAACACCACCCTGACGTCACAAGCCGGGAATATTCCCTTGAGCCGTGAATAGTACCTGCAAATAGCCACGGCTCGATCAAGCGATAGTGGCCTATCGAGTGATCGAAGCTATCAGAGAGCAAAGATCCCATTGTCGTACACATTTGCGTTGCTGAACCCCCCCCCCCCCCAGCCCTCGGCGGCTCCGTAGCCCCGAACATGTATCGTGTGCTCGGCATGCCAAGGCGTCATAAAGGTATCCACCTCTATGCGTGACGTAAGGTGTGTTTTGACGATGGTGCGCGTACGTACGTACGTGACGCGCGTGACTACTAAAATTTTGTTTACATTTTGATCTCGCGTAGTATAGTATAGGCTAGACGGGATTTCTGTCTGTTTGCCGGAGAGTGCGTGCCTTTATAGCCTAGGATCATGGCACTGCAGTGACATGGATTAGGGATAACTTTTTCAAACAATGTGTAAAGTAGTGAGACAAGATGGCAAATAATGTAGTTTGGAGGAGCTCACGATGAGGGCAAGCCGAGGTTTTCGTCTCGTCTAAGATGATTTCATTCAGGGAGTTCATTGTAAAAGGCCACAGCAACACTTAACGTTAGTTTGTCAGCGTTTGATCAGTGTTGTAGAAGTCTACGCAGAACATCTGTAGGCCTAGATCTAAATGATTGTGACTGATCTTAAGAAGAGACCCCAAACTTAACAAGAAGAAGAGACCCAAAGGTCGAGTGAGGAAACGCCCATTTATTATTGTCTTCAACATGTAAGTTAAGTTAGATCTAACGTTAGATCTAGGCCTATAGACCTCCAGATTCTAGAATCTAGATCATTCATAGATGCAGGGCAGGCCTATAGGTTAGATTCTAGACCCTATCTGGAGTAGATATCGGCCTCTAAGTAACGTTATATTTCTAGAGATCTAGAATCTTTTATTTCCGATGACGAATATAAACCAGTTATATACGGCCTTCAGAGGTTTTGGTAAAACTATAGTCCCCCTCACTGATGCGAATATAACTGTTCAATATTCCCTTGAGCCGTGAATAGTACCTGCGAACAGCCCCGGCTCGATCAAGCTATAGTTGCCTATCGAGTGATCGAAGCTAGCTGAGAGCAAAGACCCCATTTTTTCTTACACGTTTACGTTGCTGAAAAAAAAAATGGGGATTGAACTGAAACCCGCCCCCACCCCCAGCCCTCGGCGACTCCGTAACCCCGGATGTGTATCGTGTGCGTGGCATTCCTTGACGTCATAAAGACTCGCGTGACTCATCAGATTTATGTTTACATTTTGATCTCGCGTATATAGTATCCGCGTAGTTTGGACGGGATTTCTGTCTGTTTGCCAGAAAGTGCGTGCCTTAGCCTAGGATCATGGCAGTAGTGCAGTGACATGGATTAGGGATCATTTTTACAAGTAATGTGTAAAGTACCGGTAGTTAGACAAGAAGGCAAATAATTAATGTAGAGTTTGGAGGAGCTGATGAGGTTTTCGTCTCGTCTACGATGATTTCATTCAGGGAGTTCATTGAAAATGGTGACAGCTACGCCGTCGATACCCAGAACAACTGTGTTGATTGGACTTGAGCAGAGATTTACAAGAAGAAGAGACCGAAAGGTCGGGTGAGTAAAAGCCCATTTCTTATTTTCTTCAAAATGTAAATCTAGGTAGATCTAGGCCTAGGCCTAGATCTACTTAGACCTCTAGATTCTAGATCATTCATCATAGATCTAACGTTAGGTTAGATTTAGATCTAGATCTCTAGACCCTAACGTTAGTATCTAGAGTAGAGATATCTAACGTTAGATTTCTATAATCTTTCATTTCCGATGACGGATATAAACCAGTTACATACGGCCTTTAGAGGTTTTGGTGAAACTATAGTCTATAGTCCCCTCACTGACGCGAATAGTCGCATTCTCCGCGTCAGTTCGGGTACTATAGCTCCAACCACCCATCTGGTGGCCGTATATAACTGTTCATTATTTCGACGTTGATCCGCTTGTGTAGCCGTACTACCCCTACTGACGTAAACATGGTAAATACAAATAATCTCTTGCTCCGTTAGACCACTGTCCTCATGCACACTACCAGGAGCTCCTGTTTTACGCTTTGTAAAATATGTACATCAAGACGTCTCCTTGCCTGCTTGTACACTACCAAACCAGACAGTAACACAGTTGCGATTCAGAAGTCTTTCAGACGACCAGCACCGTTGTCATGCAGCTCCAGATACTACCAAAATGTTTGTGCCCTGACCAACGAGAACTCCAATCTACTTCTGCTTACAGTTAGACCGCTAGCCAACTTAGTTGCTTTAACAACTCTAGATGATTTGTCTCGTTCCTGCAATTAGTTACTGAAAAGAAGGATCGACATATTTTTGCTGATCCATGCTCCTGTTCCTTTTTTTTTCTAGACATCGACGCTAATTGTTCATGTTTCTCGTTATCTTCCCGTCTCTGTCTTTCCTTGACTATACGACATTTCTGTTTTATTCCCGTCGCTGTCTCTTTCTTTCTCTGAACACCGACGTAAAGGTGGTATCTCACTTCACGGTTTCTTTCTGTCGCAGAGACCTCTCAGAGATGACTCGGAGACGATGAAATTTAAGCATGTTCGATTTTCCCTCGAATCATGAGATGACGAGGAGACTCAGGAGACATCTCCGCGGTTAGTCTAAAAACCGTCTCAAATCCATCCCGAACCCGTCCCAAACTAGTCTCGAATTCATCTCATGGCAAGTGAGATTCCACAATTACTGTTGCTCTTCGCGTCGCATTATAACTCTAACATAAACGGAACTCGATTTGTTACTGTACTGTACTGTACAAGAACAACATTTTTTACGACATTTATTATCGTGAACGATTTTCTTCTTCCAAATAATCTAAACACTTTACCAAGAAATGTGTGGGTCTCCTTTTTTTAAAATTGATATAGTTGTTCCTGTGTCCAACACAGACTGGTGTAATATAATGTAATTTAATGGCCCGAAAAGAAGAAGAGAAATGAAATTACATGTAGATATGATTCATCCACAGAATGAAATATACATCCGTTCGAACTCAACATTCTTGTAAGCTTTCGAGTTGTGAGGAAACTTTGGAAAGCCTTTCTTGTCTTCGTTTCCCATATGAACTTTACATCAACTCTATAGGTAAGATATATACATGTTTGATTGAAGAAAAAAAAAATTAATACAATATTGAACTTCTTCTTTCTTGGATGAAAAGAAAAAGAAAATGAATGAATACGCTATAAATTCTAGTTTGCTATTTACTGCTGTCAACAAGGGAACTTATGATATATATTTTACTTGCAGAAATTTCAATGTAATATAGGGCCGCGGAGACGGGGGCTGGAGGGATTTAGTCTCCACGCCAATTATTTTCAGCAAACGTGTACAAAAACACACATATGTGACCATAGAGTTGTGATTGTTAACCCCCCCCTCCCACACTTTTGGCTCAGCCACCACTTTCAAAAACGCTCCGCGCCCCCTGCAATGTACCGCTAAAAAGTTTTCTTTTCAAAATTAAATACTAGATATACTTTCTATTTGTGTGACCATTCAACGGTGTCAATTTGTTTGTGTGATTGGGAGGGGGGGGGGGGGCGGGGATGATCGTCGATATTTCCTCTTTTCCGCAATGCGCAGATACGATGGTATATGATGCAGTTGCAATTGTTGGGGGTAATGCTTGTATACACACATGCATGAATAAATATGACAAAATGTATAATGCGAGCGCGAAGGGCGAGCTAAAAAAATTTCAATATAATAGTGACATAAAATGGGGCATTTGTAGCATGATTCGAGCGCGAAACGAGGAAGGGGCTACATTAATACACACATGTATGCATGTGAGTATCTACAAGTACATATTTTCACATTCATTATGCGAGCGCTTAGAACGAGCTGAAAATGTTCTCAATAATAGTAACATGAAACATGGTATTAAGCGCGGAACTGACGGAGGACTAGGGGCTTTTAACTAGTGATTCGAAGCAGAACAGCATAACGTAATACCGTAAATCTTTACAAATATGGACGAATTCCAGTTAGGGCAATATTGTAGAAGCGCGAAGCGCGTGCTGAAATAATTCTCAGTAATAGTGACCTGATGAAACAAGATACACTGTAAACATAAATTAGTCATTGGTGCTTATAAATTAGTTAAAACGACTAAATTATATTAGTCCAGTCTCATGACTTAATTACCTCAGTCAAGACTAGTTTAGGTAAGTCATTTTGACCAATATAAACAAGTCATTTAACAAATGACTTATTTACATGGTCAAATGACTAACAAATGACATGTAGGCCTACAAATACTTATTTATGGTCAGAGGCAGGCTACGGCGCACGTAACAGTGATTCGCGGTCAAACCACACGGACACATGCCGACATGTAAAAACAAAACGACATCGAATGCAACGCCCAAGAATTAGATCCAGCTCAGGATATCGTTAAAAGCTTATAAAGACCAAGGTAAGTTTATGTTCTATTTTGCGAATCCCGAACATGGAAGAAATTGTGATGTTAAATTTTTATTTAGCCCAATTACTTGTTGTATGTCATGTATTATCAAGGAATACTAGTAATTCGTATTGACAAAACGCTCTATACGGATGGTGTGCTGAATGATTATAGTTATGAATGATGATAAATAATTAGTATCATTGAATATATTCATTAAAGAATCAAAGGAAAGAGTACCTCTTGCGACACCACTCAAAAAAAAAAAAAAAAAAAAAAAAAAATCGATAACAACACACCTGTTCGCATGCGTCTCTATAATTTATGGACGTCAACCTTTTGCTATTCAAAATTGATTCAAAAATAAAAAAAATCCTCGGCAGTGGCGCAAGCCGTCTCGTTGGTGTAGTGGTGTGAGAGTGAGACAGTGACGCTGGTGACTCGGGTTCGACTCCCGCTATTCCTCTGTGTTTTTTGACTAAATAAACTGGAAGTTGTATTTGTTGTTATTTTTTTATTATCAAAATATCATTTAAAAAAAATATAACCCTAACCATAACCCTAACCCTAGTCTATGTTTAATATTATTATAACAATTTCCACATGTATATTTTTCAATTTGGGTAGCTGTCGCAAAAGGAACTCTTGTCGAATCGAATTTTAATTTGTAAAAGATGAGGTGTGCAGCCCCCCCAAAAAAAAAAAAAAAAAAAAAAAAAAATGAAATAAATAAACATTTTTATTTAACATTTTATTTCATTTAATTTTTCAGCAGTGAGCAGACATCTCCATGGTATTACAACATCTCTATCACCTAACATAGCACGCAACAGTGTCAACCAAGATGAAGCTTCGCAACGCAAGTATCACTCAAACACTTTGCATCTATCCTACGAAGACAGACAGCTTACAGAACCATCGGCTTTCACGCGCTCCAGATTCATAGAATGTGTTTCTTCGTCAGACGATTCCTGCTTGTTTTATACCGGTGAGTTGTTTTTCATGATTGTTCACACATTTTGCAATAATGTATGATCATGGGCAATGTATACACGTACATAACAATATTTCTTATTATTTTAAATTATAACATAATATATTTTCCCCCTTTTACATGATTGAAGGTGATCATGCTGAACTATTTGTTCAACTTTCTGAAAGAGAAGGCATAAAAATGAGGTACTGGAATGGATTAAAAACACCGAAAGCTTCTCTAGCTGGATCTGAGGTATTTTCACTTCATGATCTATAATTCTGTACTTGAATCTGTACATGAAAATCATTTTTGAATAACAATCTCACCTTTTAGAGGGAGTGTATTTTAGATATTGGACTAAATGGTTTACTTCGCCAATTGAATGCCAACATTTCTTTATTTAGAGCTTTGCAATATTATTGTCATTGCAGGGTATTTTTTTTTATTGTTTCACATATTAAATTACAATATATTAGCTTATAGTACATTATGTCTCATATTTTTATGTTTGGAATTAAGACACCTTTCCAATATGGTGTGGTCATGTCTACTTGAAAGAGACTCAACAACTGCTTAAACGCCTTTTTTAAACATAATTTGTACCATTTTAAACTGATTTTTTTTGTAGTGATTTTTAAGTTATGAATGTTATGTTATAATTGTTAATGTCACGTATATTGCAACACTGAATTCACCTGGCTGAATAATAGGTAACAGCGGTCCGCAGACTGTAGTTCTTTAGTTAACTTTGCACAAGCCCTGGCAGCCCAGGCAGGTGATTACAGTGTCTTAATATTTTTGTGTTCTTTAATAATATGTTTTTATATGGAATCAATCTTATTTATATTGTATGTCATCTGTCTGCCAAATAGAATAATAATAATAATAATAATAATAATAATAATAATAATAATAATAATAATAATAGTAATAACTAATTTGAATGACTATTTTAATAATTTAGTAAATTTGAAAATCAAATGAATTCATGTACTAAGGAATAAAGATCATGATGAGAGAGACAAATATTTCAATCATTATATAAATGCCCTTCCAGGGATTTTATAATGCCTGTCTAATAATTCTTTTTATTTTAATGGCCTTATTTTTCAGGAACATCGTTCAAGGCTATTCACTGTGTATGAAGAATTCATTATGACACTTTTCCGTCTTCGACGTGGTCTTACAAATCGTGGACTGGCAGATACATTTGGAATTGGAACATTTTTAAATTTTCTGGACCTTAAACTGCGACCACTTCTCATCAAATGGCCAACAAAGGAACAAGTTAGGGGAAGTCTTCCGAAGAGTTTTAGATATTTCAAGAACACTAGAACAATTATAGAGTGTACTGAAATATTTAACCCCATCAACGCCTTGTTCTCAAAGAATAACTTGGTCATCTTATAAACATCACAATACTCCCAAGTTCTTAGTTGCAACATTTCCAAGGGGTACCTTCATTTTTCTCTCTCAGCTTTGGAGGTAGTGTATCAGATTAAAAGATCACACAAGAATCTGGTTGCTTGAACCACATTGAACATGGAGATGGCGTCATGGCTGATCGTTGTTTTCTAATAAGAGACCTCCGAGCAAAAAGGGGGAGCAACACTAAAACATACCACAATTTTGGAAGCAACTCAACACACACGCCACAGTGAAGACACGTCGCCTTAAATCAGGAAGGATTCACGTTGAACGTGCGATGGGACGATTTAAGACTTTCTCAGAGTATTGAATGGAGTTGTACCTTTGTTGAGCTTGGGGAATATTTGCTATTTGTTATTGCTGAAATTTCCAAGACAAGCTAAAATTCAGATACATGCTATTTCCTGCATTTTAATTTTTTTCTTTTTGTTCTATTCTGCATAATGTTCTTGTTTTCAAACCTTTATATTACACTGTACCACGTACTTTACCTTGTTTGAATGTATTGCATGCAGTGAAATGCAACATTTCATGTATACATGTACATATTCGAAGCAATACGTATTTTGAAGTGAAGGTGATGATTGGGAATTTCTTCATTGAAACCAATATTTTCGAATTTACATTTATGCGTTTTAATTTACTTTTTTTTTTTTAAATATAAATTTGTATTATACTTTTCCATTCTTCACCATCCTGGTCTCTCTCTCTCCCTCTGTCCTCCCTTCTTTTTCTCCTTTCACTTTTACTCTTACTCTGTGTCTTCCTCACCCTCTCAATCTCTTCCTCCTATGCTATTTAAGTGTATTGGCCTCACAAAATTGCCTTTTAGTACAGTAATAACACTATGATGTCTTGACAGGCTATTTACTATGTAATCCTCATTACAACAATTCAGAATATCTGCTATCATGATAATGTTAACTATTATGCTATATATTTTTATAATTTATGTTGTACTATGTTAAAATGAATTTTGTAAATATTTTTTATCGAGTTAAAAGTATAGACCATTATTATTATTATCATTATTATTATTATTAATATTATTATTATTATTATTATCATTATTATTATTATTATGTATAGCCCGATTATGTTGAAATAGATCTGTTTTAAATCAAGAAGAGATTTAGTTGCTTCATTTCTTTTGTTTTTACATAAAATATGGCCTTAAAATGATGACCAGCTAAAATAAGTCATTTTACTAATATTTGGCTTTGTCTGACTAATTAATTCTAGTCATCTGACTAAATCCAAAAGTGTCTCAAATGACCAAACTTTAGTCATTTGACTAATTAATTCTAGTCATCTGACTAAATCCAAAAGTGTCTGAAATGACTAAACTTTAGTCATTTGACTAATTAATTCTAGTCATTTGACTTAATCCAAAAGTGTCTGAAACGACTAAACGTTAGTCATCTGACTAATTAATTCTAGTCATTTCAAACATATGACAGGACTAATTTTTATTAGTCAAAATGACTTATTTATGTTTACAGTGTACTTGTAGCCTCATGTGAGCACGAAACGGAGTGGGAGTCGGTGTTTTAAACGTACCATCGTAAACAAAGTCAAGTGTAGTTTGCACTATCTTATATTATGCGAGCGCGAAGCGCGAGTTGAGGCAAGTTTAGCAGTTATCTGAAATGTGAGAGCAAAGTAGCAACTAATTTTAAAAATCGAATTATATGTCCATGTAGGGAATTTAATTATCCACAATGGGAGCGAATTTTAGGAAAAAATCATCAAGTCATGCTTCAGTGAGCAATGGTTGAATGCAAAAATGTCATTTTTTGAAGTTCGCAAGCCTGAAATGGCGATTTTGATTCAATGATAACGGACCCATTTTCAGATTTTAAACATTTTACACGTCAGAATGTATGCAAAACGTGCTTCCCAATATACGGAAAAGAAATTTCCGTCAAATTTCATGGTTGAGTGAGCATGCAGCAAAAATTGCCCAAACTGCCCTTTTTACTTCTTTGCCATTGTATATTCGATCAAATTTGATGGAATTCCTGTTTTTGGAAGTGTATGCAACCAATTTCCATTCATTCACGGTTGAATGAACCTATCAAACAACCAAAAAATAAGCCATTTTAGAATTACTAAGAGTCGTTGTAGTAATTGTATGCACTGGAAAGCACCTCAATAACATTTTTTGGTTTGTATTTATATTCTTCGGGCACGTGTCAATGATCCTATGGCATTTATTTACAAATTCAAAAAGCCCTTTTCTCACGTACGGACTAAAATTCAAATTCTTACTTTGAATGAATATAACAATTCTTTTTGGGGAGTATTTTGATTTTATTTTCACAAAAATCCCGATGTTTCACGCCTCAGTGGGCAAAAGATGCAAGAAAATCATGAAAATGAGAAGAAAGTTTGGGGCTTCGTCATGGTTCAGTAACTTTTCGAATACGTTATTTGAATAATGATCATGTTAGTTAGAGACCAGTTGAGTTGAAGCTATTTGCAAAGTTTCGTAAAATAATTCACAGCCAAATGGACAAGAACTGACAATCAAAATATGTCAAATTTCACTTTTGTTAATCTTTTGTTAAACCTCTGTACATAAAGTCAATGGAAGAGGAAATCAATACCTGACAAATGTGAAATTCGGCCAATTTCATTGATGATTATGGTTAATTCTACTGAGAGTTATGTCACGAAACCTGGGACACAGCCTCATCTGATCTCTAACTAATATGATCTTGATTCAAATTACGTATTCGAAAAGTCATTGAACCATGACGAAGCCCCAAACTTTCTTCTCATTTGCATGATTTTCTTGTATCTTGTGCCCACTGAGGCGTGAAGCATCGGGATTTTTGTGAAAATAAAATCAAAAGTACTCCCCAAAAAGAATTGTTATATTCAATCAAAGTAAAAATTTGAATTTTAATCCATACGTGAGAAAAGGGCTTTTCCAATCTCACGTGCTCACTGAAGCATGAATTTGTAAATAAATGCCATAGGATCATTGAAACGTGCCAAAAGAATATAAATACAAGCCAAAAAATGTTATAGAGATGATTTATAGTGCATAAAATTACTACAATGACACTTCGTAATTCTAAAATGGCCTATTTTTGGGTTGTTTAATGAGTTCATTCAACCGTGAAAGAATGGAAATTGGTCGCATACACTTCCAAAACAGGAATTCCATCATATTTGATCGAATATACTATGGCAAAGAAGTAAAAATGGCAGTTTGGGCAATTTTTGCTGCATGCTCACTCAACCGTGAAATTTCACGCAATTTTTTCCCCCGTATTTTCGGAAGCACGTTTCGCATACATTCTGACGTGTGAAATGTTTAAAATCTGAAAATGGGTCCATAATCATTGAATCAAAGTTGCCATTTTGGGCTTGCGAACTTCAAAAAATGACATTTTTGCATTCAACCATTGCTCACTGAAGCATGACTTGATGATTTTTCCTAAAATTCGCTCCCATTGTGGCTAATTAAATTCCCTACATGGACATATAAATTTTTCAAATCTTTCCTGGTTCAAAAATTATTGATATCTGAAATAGGGGGAACTTTCTTTTTGTGTTGTGTTTATTTTGACTAAATCATAAATAATCCGGCATTTACTTTTCTTTCTTTCGTCTTGTTCCCCTCTTTTCTATAATTATATTTTTTTAAGCAGCGAACCTTCTATACTATAATTTCGAGGACATGATAGTAGTGACTAATTTGAACACCAACAAAGTCGATGATATAATCGTACGAGGGGAGTTCGTAGGGTTCACAATCATCCACGATCTGGTACTGTGGTTTGGAGATCGAACAGCAGGAGCATTCGACATGGAGCAAGCAAAAGAACTGAATTGGTTCAGCAATTCATTTGAAGGCGGTGCACAATTGATTCATGAAAACAAAAGGAAACTAAAGCCATTTAAGCTGGGAAATAATTTATAGGATATACCTGTTCATGTATTTTGAAGAAAAGTAATAATGGATTGTAAATCCCTGCTTATTTGTTTGTTTGTTTGTATGTTATTTGTTTGTTTGTTTTTGATTGTTCGGTTTTTTTTTTTACAATGCAATATCCTGTAATTTAATATGATATATGTTTAGCTGTTACCAAAGTTAAATGCTGGTTGATTAATATGAAAATAAATTTTCCCTTGTGCGTTTGGGGACATTCGCTGTGCTGAAAAAAGTATCTAATTCAGGTATGATATACAGCTTTACGCTGGTAAAGCTCATATTAACTAAGTCTCATTGGATATACATGTATAGTAAGCGCTAAACAGTGTGTCCCAGAAAGAACTATACACTTTTGAAATGGGCACCAAATAAGAAATAAATCATTATAGGAGGGAAAGATTTATATGTAGATAAAGCTCATATCCTCAATTATTATTTGACACCAAAATGTCCGAAAATGGTGAATGTTTCAATGAGCAATGCCCACTTTTGTGAAGAACACAAAAACGAGGCTGCTCAGGAATTCGCTATGCATTTACCACCTGCATATGGGTGGCCAAAAGGGCCAACATGAATAATGGTGTGAATCGGCTAACAACTTGAAAGACGAAACAAACAAAGATACAAAACAACAGACATCAATAATATAATTATGAAAACAACAAGGTTAACCATTACTTTTTTGCATAATATCTTGATTTATTTTGTCTTAGTTAGACAATTCATGCTATTATTCATGTTGGCCCTTTTGGCCGCCGATAATGAAGGTGATAAATGAATAGCCATTTCAAAAGTGTATAGTTCTTTCTGGGACACACCATATTTGTTATTTAGAGTCGTAGTTTTTTTTTGTTTTGTTTTTGACATTCTTGGAAGTTTTCTTGGAAGACCGAAATATTAATTTCAAATGCACATGTATATAACTATGACAAAGGTCTAATATAATTGTTTAATATTGGAATCATGAATAATTTTCCACGCCAACAAAAATTGCTAACACGTAATAATAATTCCAAAAAAAAAAAAAAATTATTGTTCTCATTCAGGAATGAATTCAACCGCGCCGAAATTTCGGACAAAATATCCAAAGCTTGAAACTTGTTTAAAATTGCCTCTCCCGATGTGCCTTGTACAAGATTTGTTTATAAAGGGCTAACGAAATTTACGTTGTACATGTTTGTTGGGGTACCTAAATAATAATCATAATATTGAATGATCAGTTTTCATGGGATACTTAAAAAAACATATTTTCACTATAATTTAGCAGTTTCACTTTGAAACAGTTTGGACTATTGTCGCCAAAGTATACCTTCCTTTGGACTTTCTGTCAATATCTGCAAAATAGCTTTGCCTTGTCGTATATATATATATATATATATATACATGTATATATATTATTAGTTAAATCCCTCAACCATATACAACACATATAACACACACACCCACACACGTACATCTCAAATGCCTAGATGTGCGTACATGCGTCTCTGGTTACTAAGTATACCACTCTACAAAATCTGGTAAATATATATATTATCATGTGTATACCTTTCTTCATAATTCTTAGCATATGCTTAGGTGTGGGGGTGTGTGTATTATGTATTATGTATCATATATTATATATTATATATTATATATAATTATATGTTTCTGCGGAGACTTATATAAGTCTGCAAGCACATACACTATTATGGGTGTATGCATATATTATTTGTATAAGCAGTTGACGTGTACACTGTACTAGTATGTACAGACTTTACAAAAATTTTATACATTTGTTATATATTTGTGTATATTATTAGGTATAGGTGTATGCATCTGTATGTGTATGTTTACAACTGAGCCACTTTCACTGTGTAGTATTTACATAACAAATTGTATCATAGAATAACAATTCATGGAAACGCCAGTACAAACATGACAAATGGACCCTCTCTTGTCCCCTAGAGCGCCCTCTCAGATGAACTAAGAACAACCGGTAAATAATAATTATCTCTCTTTTCGGGTATGACATTATATATGCTATTACTGTATATAACACATGCTCGTATCTCGATCTTTCCCTCTCATTGTTACTCTTGCCCCTTTTCTTTTCTTTCTCTCTCTCTCTCTCTCTCTCTCTCTCTCTCTCTCTCACCCTCCCCGCCTCTCTTCTTTCTCTCTCCCTCTCTCTCTCTCTCTCTCCCTCTCCTTATAGTTTTGCAGTGGATTGTATCACATATTATATATTATATACCTTATCATTTAATCTAGACAGATTATATAAAAAACAAATATCTGTTAAATTTTGTTGATATAACAGATTTTGCCTGTCAACCACTCATGTTTTGTCAACTTTTGTTTCGTCTTATTTTGTAGCCTGACGAAGGCCATGCCGGCCGAAAGCTTGTGAATTAAAGGAATTTGAGAGCTACGTTTCGAGTCATCTGTTTCATTCATTTCGCCTATATATATATATATTTTATTTTTATTTTTATTTTTTTTAAATTAATGTACAATGAATGTATTTCTGAAAAATGTTCAAGGGTTAGTAACTGTGTATGAATTTCGTTAATGAATCTTGTATTTGAACATCTATTGATATGTTTTTTTGATGTGCTATACTTAAGAAAAAATGTTTTCTCCTTTTGTAGTTGTTGTGTTTGTTGTGTTTGTTTTTGTTTTTGTTTTACTTTGATGATGTTCAGGACCGCAATGCAGTTTTTGATGATTGCGTCACTAGCTGTTTAGAGTCTATAGATAAATAAAATCAATAGTGAACTGCTAATTGAATTAACATATTGCGTAAAACTGTTCTATTTCCAATTACTGGAACTCAACCAAAATGATAAATTATTCAACAGCTAATACATTGTACACTTAAATGAAAATTCGGTAAAAGGAAAACAATGCTATTTAACCATAAGAATAGGCTGTTTATTGCGCATCCAAATTTGATTGCTGTGTTGAGAAATATGTGGTATGGAATTGTTCAGGCAGGACCGCCCCAAATATAGGACCCGTATGATTTGTTTAATTTATGTGGTTACCATGACTACACCCGACCTCGTCGATAATGAGCCAATCACAGTGCTATAGATATGGCTATTTCGGGTGAGAAAAGTAGATAGCTATTGAATATTCGTTTACTAAATATCAACATAATTAATCACACAACCACAATAAAATTAAAAAAAAAAAAAATCACAGAAACCAGTTACCTGAAAAAAAGTCCGTGTGCAAAATTGATAGCATAGAAGTGTGTCTGAAAAAAAAAAACTAAACAGAAAAACATTACTGTGTAAGGAGTGTCAATAAAAAGTGAGTCAACAAATCGAAACCCCTGAGAGACCCTATTAATAAAACCATTTATTTTTTAATGCTTGCTAAAATTCATCAATATTTGCACATAAAAACACAAAATGTTATAACAATAATTTATACTTTAATAAAATATTGCAGTCATTAAAGCAAATCAAACAGTTGTACATCATGCTGTAATAAAAGGTTATTATGCAGTGGATAAATTGAACCGTGTTTTCCAGTCCGAGTTAGGAATTCAACCGTGAAAATTTTTTGGTGAGAAAAATGTATTTGCATAATTTCATATCTGTTAGCTGTATCTATTACATACCAGTAGTCAAGGTGTTTACTAAACCACAGTTTATCGAGGCATGCAACCGTGCCAACCACATCGGTATTACCCATATCACAACTACGACGGCACAAAACAGATAATTAACTAATATAAACATAGTTTAGTTGATTGTAACTATCAAAATAAAGTTGGAATAAGCTTGACAATGAAAAGTGAGCACCCCTCCCCCCGAATCCTCAGCCTTGGATAGTTGTTTCAATATTGAGCATATGATAATCTTCTATAATATATTTTATAGACAAAAATAATAACACTGTAAAATTGCTGAGCTTTTTACAGTAAATTACTGGCAACTCTGCTGCACAGTATATAACAGCACAATTGACGATATTTTCCTGTATTTTGTGGAAATTTACAATACAGTACAGGAAAACACCGACAAAATTGTGCTGTTATTTACTGTGCAGCAGAGTTGCCAGTAATTTACTGTAAACATTGTAAAAAGCTACAGCAATTTTTTTTTTACAGTGAATGAAAAAAACAAAACAAAACAAATAAACAACAAACATGTTGATATAAACAAGAATATGACGTAACAATATTTTTTTATAGCAATTTCCCAGTTATAGTAATTGCTAAAAACCTTTACAGAACATCCTCTATACCGTACTTGAAATAATTGACTGTTGGGGTTAGGGGATGTTTATTATGACAAACTTCTGGTAGTAGCCTACTTCTAAGGAGAGCTAGCTATAGTGCTAACGTTAATGTTTGTCAACGAAATATCATAGGGCCATCTTGATTTCGAAAACCAATAAACATTGAGCAAGACCTTACAGTAATAGCTAGTTCATGAACATTAAAAAAGTTGTAATTTCAATGGGAACACCGAACAGTCTCTCAAACTCTTTGAGCAAGATATGTAATAGCGTCCTCTAAAGGTCATATTACAACAGGCATGTTACAACTTTAAAGAGAAGCCTAAATGATTTCATTAAAATCACACCATGAAGAGTAAAGTCAAACTTACAGATCATGTGACTTCCGTTTATCAAGGCGATTCTTTCCCACCGAAACCCAAATATTGTCATTGGTCTGGTGACGTACACTGTGCGGTTGAAATACGCCTCCGCTGATAATTAAGCCGCGAATTCATGCAATTTGCCAAAATACTGATGCATCAAGCGTCTTTTTTACACAAACCATGGATATAAGTATCCATGCAAAAACCATACCAGTTCCGATTTAAAAACAGTTTTTGGAAGATCCAGAATCCCCTTATGGATATAGAC
>CALNVZ010000174.1:75965498-75995513 GCA_940671915.1 Paracentrotus lividus | reverse complement strand
GTTTTCTTCCAGAAGCTCTATTTCCATTAGCGAAACCCTATATGTTTATTTAATTGTATTCATACTTATTTTTAATAAAATAACATTTGCAGAATGAACAAAATAAATGGTCTGAAATTGCTTTTATCTTTATAGGTGTATGCAAATCTCGGTAATTTTAAGGAATAACCCCTTTGTGGATACGAAATCGGATTCAGGCCCGTATATTGCTTCTTCTTTTTGTTTTAGCTTGCGCTTCGTTCGCGTTCGCTTAGAATCAAATAGCCTTATAGGCTTAGAGGAAAAAAAAAAGTTGGCACATAGACCCTTCTGGTACGGCATGTTGTTTCATTTCTTTGGTAATCAATTCAGTATCTATAATTTTAAATTGCAAATTTGGTTCATTTAACTCAAGTTTTCCGCTCTACGCTACGCGCTCGCATGGAATTGTATATTCTGAGGAAGTTCGGTGCAACCCCCCAAATCGGCTCTTAGTTTTTGTCTCTTCTTTGGTGTTATAGATAACAAAACAAAAAAAAAACACCTCTTGTTACCTCAAATTTTCCACCCGCGCTTCGAGCTCGCTTGAAAGTGTATATTGGCTGAAAAATTTCGCTACGTACCCCCAAAATAGGCTTATTTTGCCTTTCTTATTGTGTATAGAACTACCAAAAAACACCTTTGACATTAACTGTGTGTGTGATAACATGGGGTTTTAATATTTTAGTGTTCCCCGATACTGTAATTTCAACATCTTTAATTTTGGCAATATGAGTCTCTGGACCACAAATCATCCCCTTCCCACATTCGCAGGACCTGCTTACGCATCTGCGAAGGGGGATTTTCCAAACTTTAAACACCCATTCTTAGACCAAAATGGTAGAAATGATGACTAAAGTATGTATCAGATTGCACCATTTTCAAATGTCAAATTTCAAAAAGCTCCTACCGTGATACCCCCCTTCACACCCACCCCCTTGGGCGCTTTTGTGATGGTTTTCATTTCAGCATTCCCTTTCATTTTTAGTTTTTCATTATTCTAGCAATGGGTTTTACCCTCATGTCATATTATTTATTTCAATTTTAAAGAATATCGCTTTCTTCCTTGTGCATTTCATTATTGAATTTTTGAGTTTATTAAAAAAAAACTTTCTTTCAAATTTGGTGTTAGGACATAGATATTTCTATTGTAATTATCACTCTATTATTTATTTTATTTTTCATTAATTTTTAATTGTGTTTATAATATTTATTTATTTAATCATGTTTTATTTTATTATTGTCTTTATAATTTTGTTATTTCTATATTTATATTTAATTATTTTATTTATTTTTATTATTTTATATAATATATTTTTAATATAATTATTTTTTCATTTATTTTTTCTATTTTATTGTTTATGTCTTTTTTTTTTAATTCTTTATTTTATTTTATTTTTTTATTTATTCATATCATTTATTCATTTATTTTATTTTTTTTATTATTTTATTTAATTTATTTATTATTATTATTATATATATATACTATTATATAAATATATATTTATTATATTAATATATATTATATATATATATATATTTATATTATATATTATATTATTTTTGTTTTTTTTTTTTTTTTGGGTGGGGGGGTAAACAGTTTCAAGTCTCGCACCTGACAATTCCTTATTTAAATGATTTGCAGATCACTTAGAATTAATTTATAGCATTTATGACTAGTGCAAACACTTTAAGCCTCTTCGCCTAATTTCATTGTTTTCTTAAACACCTTACACATTTCCCTCATTTTAGCGGCTCATCCTACCAATGTAAACATGTACAGAAATTGTCTTTTTGTATTTGTTAAATATTGATATCACCTTGGTGGTTCGTTAACGGTTTGGTTGAACTATAGTATGTTGATGAAATGATTGCAAAAGCAATATGTTTTGACCGGTTGTATATTATTGGATCTTTATTTGGATTAACCAACTGGGAGTTTTTTCTCGTACGGTGCTATTGTTCGATTCTATTGTCAATTGCCGTACAACTCTAAACCACGTAACAGAATACGGGCCTATATGTTTATTTCAATTGTATTCATACTTATTTTTTAATAAAATAACATTTGCAGAATGAACAAAATAAATGGTCTGAAATTGCTTTTATCTATTATAGGTGTATGCAAATCTCGGTACATTTTAAGGAATAACCCCTTTGTGGATACGAAATCGGATTCAGGCCCGTAAATTGCTTCTTCTTTTTGTTTTAGCTTGCGCTTTGTTCGCGTTCGCTTAGAATCAAATAGGCCTTATAGGCTTAGAGGAAAAAAAAAAAGTTGGCACATAGACCCTCCTGGTACGGCATGTTTGTTTCATTTCTTTGGTAATCAATTCAGTATCTATAATTTTAATATGCAAAATTTGGTTCATTTAACCTCAAGGTTTTTCCGTTCACGCTACGCGCTCGCATGGAATTGTATATTTGCTGAGGAAGTTCGGTGCAACCCCCCAAATCGGCTCTTAGTTTTGTCTCTTCTTTGTGTGTATAGATACAAAAAAAAAAACAAACAAAAAAACCACCTCTTGTTTACCTCAAAATTTTCCACCCGCGCTTCGAGCTCGCCTGAAATTGTATATTTGCTTAGACCAAAATGATAGAAATGATGACTAAAGTATGTATCAGATTGCACCATTTCAAATGTCAATTTGAAAAAGCTCCCTACCGTGATACCCTCCTTTCACACCCACCCCCTCTGGCGCTTTGTGATGGTTTCATTTCAGCATTCCCTTTCATTTTTAGTTTTTCATTATTCTAGCAATGGGTTTTACCCTCATGTCATTATTTATTCAATTTTAAAGAATATCGCTTTCTTCCTTGTGCATTTCATTATTGAATTTTTGAGTTATTAAAAAAAAAAAAAATTCTTTCAAATTGGTGTTAGGACATAGATATTTCTAATGTAATTACCACTCTTATTATTTATTTATTTTTTATCAATTTTTAATTGTTTATTAATATTTATTTATTTAATCATTGTTTTATTTTTATTATTGTCTTTATAATTTTGTTATTTCTAATTTTTATTTTAGTTAATTTTATTTTATTTTTATTTATTTATATATATATTTTTTTTATTATTATTTTATTTTATTTTTATTTATTTATATATATGTTTTTTTAATTATTATTTTTTCATTTTATTTTTTTCTATTTTATTGTATTTATGTCTTTATTTTTTTTTATTTCTTTATTTTTATTTTTTTTTAATTTATTCATTCATTTATTCATTTATTTATTTTAAATATTTTATTTATTTATTTATTTATTTATTTATTTATTTTTTTTGGTGGGGGTAAACAGTTTCAATTCTCGCATCTTGACAATTCCTTATTTAAATGACTTGCAGATCACTTAGAATTAATTTAAGCATTTATGACTAGTGCAAACACTTTAAGCCTCTTCTCCTATAATTTCATTGTTTTCTTAAACACCTTACACATTTCCCTCATTTTAGCGGCTCATCCTACCAATGAAACACGTACAGAAATTGCTTTTGTATTTGTTAAATATGATATCACCTTGGTGGTTGTTAACGGTTTGGTGAACTAAGTATGTTGATGGAATGATTGCAAAGCAATATTGTTTGCCGGTTGTATAAATATTATTGGGATCTTTCTTTGGATTAACCAAACAATACTTTATAGAAATAATGGTAATTACGTTTGATCATCCTCGTGTTTGTTTTTGCCATATCCTTTCCTCTTCTCAAATATTTGATATCAGACGCATTAAAAGCTAATTATGATGCAAGGAGAACATTATATAATTTGTAAATAATTAAAACACCTACTAACCATGCTATCCGAAATTACTACGTTAAACTGATTTCAGAACGATTCGAAATTATAGACAATTTTTTCTTCCCAAGGTATATCTGATATGATTCTACAAATTTTTCAATAATTGTTCTGTTGAAAACTCATACACTTTACCAAAAGACTGCCTTCAACCCTAGGCGTAGCAACCTACCCTCATAAATTTAATGAAGTATGTACACCCGGGTCCGTTAGGACACAGTGCGTCCCAAAGAGTATACCCATTGCTAACAACTCCCTTTTAAACAGCTATAACTTAGAGGGCTATAGTACCGTATTTATTTCACGATATATAGAGTAAATACTATTCTATTCGATGATACTAAATTGATACCTTTGCTACCCTATCAACCCATATATTTTAATAGTCCAATAAACATGTTGTCCTTTGCGAATATACTGATGAATAATCACCAAACAATGAATGAATGATCAAAGTTGTCTACGCTAAACCTTGGTACAAATCGATAAGTAGTCAGTCACAGAATCAAGTTGGCATCAGTAAAAAAAAGTAATGCCGCAAACGTCATGAATGTTTTGATATGCCCTCAAAGTACGGAAACCCTTCCCTTTTTTTGGGGGGGGGGGGGGTGGCACTGTAAAGGCAAAGACATAAAGATAAACTCTTGAGTGTTATGTCGTTAGATATCTTCGGGGGAAAAAAACAAAAATTGAAACAAAATTGAATTAAGTTTATTAGGTTAGTTAATCTAAAGTTAATTGATAAATCTTCTTATCCTATTATGTAAAATATGTATTACTCTAAAATATTATCTATATAATTATATAAATTCATAGGCTCGTAGGCCTATTCTGGACCGCAGACTAAGTTTGTACGAACTGAAGATCGTGTGAAGCTATTGTGCGATCCTCTATCTGATGTTTACCGATGCATCAGACAAAAGGATCACACAATAGCTTTGCACGAACTTTTATTCATACAAACTCAGTGTTCGGTTCAGAATATGGGCCACAGTATTCATGCGAAATAGAATGCAATCATACAGAATGAATCAATTCAAATACAAATTCAATAATATTTAATAACTTCAATTAATAAAAATGTTTCATTTCGAGCAGATGTCTTCCAAGGACGGTATTTGCTTTATCCTTGTTCTAGGATTCTGTGCCACCCTCATCAACGGACAGGGTAAGAACATAACTAAACAAGGAGAAAACAAAAAGAAATGCAGTATTTAAGAATAGACTTGAGATAATAACATATAGCTTCTTTAAGTCGAAATCAATGTCCATAATTATGATTGAAACCGATCGTACATATAGCGGTACAATTATAACAGTTCAGATACCGTATTCTGATTATTCTTAACCGCCCTGATTGTGTTAGGGTTGTCTAGTAATTCAACATTTAAGGTGAAAAAAAAAAAATTATAACTATACAAATCTTTAAATCATTGTAATAATAACATCGATACCACTATATGTAAATGGTTTTTTCCTTCTCGCTCTCTCTCTCTAGATCTCTCTCTTTTCTTTCTCTCCAATTTCTATCTTTCATCCAATTAAGGGCCTGTCCCATAGAAGGCGATCGTTGTGGCGACAAAGCGCTACAGCGTACGTTGCACGCATCGCTGAACCAAACGGCCAGTGAAATTTAAGCCGCTACGGCCTTTGTCGCCAACTACATTCACCAAAATCATGTCAAAATTTTTTGAAATTTTCAAATATCACTCACGACCCAAATTATAGTGCGCGACTAATAGGACAAACGAGAACCTGAAGGCGACAGGTCACCATCACGTAGAAAACACTCGATCGCCTGTGTCAGTCGCAAGGATCACCACAGTGCTCAAGTTCATATTTTGGTTGATTTTAAGCTGCGACAAGAGAAGTCGAGCCGCGAGATGCGCGAAGGTCGAGACTATTCTATTATCGGATACAAGCAATTGTTAGTCTATTGTTTGCGTGGAAGCAAGTCGTTGTCGTAGCCTATCGAAGACAGAGTCGTAGATACGTATACGATCTTCGGTCACCTATGATTCTGACACGATTCTGGCAGTTTCTAACATGCATAGGTTGTCGCCACAACGATCGCCGCCTTTGGGACAGGCCCCTCCTGTGGGACAGGCCCTTTAAGGGCCTGTCCCACAGGCGGCGATCGTTGTGGCGACAACCTGATAATTTCATAATTACAAGGAGTTAATCTTTAAAAAAGCGATTATTAACCTACATACGACTCTATCTAAGCTAGGCAACAACAACTTGCTACCACACTCACAACAGCAAGATCGCCAGTTGTCGCAGCAACGATCTCCTCCAGTTGGACAGCCCCTTAACTCTGTTATAGTACAATCACACCGGCATACCGTCCTCAAACCGACCTCACAAAACACTTTTGTGCCAATCGGGGTGGATTCGGCAGCCATCATGACGATCATGACAGGGATCGGTCTGCTGTCAGCTTGATGTTGGTATGAGGTCGGAATTGTCGCTTTTAAATCAGTGTGGTATCGGTGTATTAGTCTGTAAGATAAGGACCAAAAAATGGCCTAGTTGTTCACTTCCGGCAGAAAGTGTGAAATTCGGCATGTTGGGGTATTTTGGGGCGCTGATTTCAAAAATTGCCGGCCCCAAGCATTCCGACCACTCGAACGGCGGCCATTTTGAAATCCAAGATGGCCGCCATGAAAAACCATTGAAATTGCCTTACTTAAGTTCTAAATGACATATGGCACTCAAATTTGGTACACAATGGTATTTTGACATCCTGAATTCGAAAATTGCCGACTCCAGTCGATATACCCACTCAGTCGGCCGCCATCTTTAATTCCAAGATGGCCGCCATGAAAATTAGTGATATGCCTAACTTGAGTTCTAATTGACATGTGGCACTGAAATTTGGTACACAATGGTATTTTGACATCCTGAATTCAAATATTGCCGGCCCCAACCGATCCGACCACTCAGTTGGCCGCCATCTTGAATTCCAAAATGGCCGCCATTGAAATCATGGAATATGCCTAACTTGAGTTATAAATGACATATGGCACTCAAATTTGGTACTCAAAGGTATTCTAACATTCTGAGCTCAAATATTTCCGGCCCCAATCGATTCGACCACTCAGTCAGCCGCCATCTTGAATTCCAAGATGGCCGCCATGAAAATCAATGACATGCCTAACTCGAGTTATAAATGACATGTGGCACTCAAATTTGGTACACAATGGTATTTTGACATTCTGAGTTCAAATATTACCAGCCCCAATCGATTCGACCACTCAGTCGGTGGCCATCTTGAATTCCAAGATGGCCGCCGTGAAAATCATTGATATGCCTAACTTTAGTTATAAATGACATATGGCACTCAAATTTGGTACACAATGGCATTTTGACATTCTGAGTTTTTTGACATTCTAATGACATGTCACACCGACATTTGGTATACAATTGTATTTTGAAATCCTGATCTCAAATATTGCCAACTCATAGCGATCTGACTACACAGTGATCTGCCATGGAAATCGTGGAAAATACCTAGCACATGAAAATTAAACCACTGATGGTGGTATCTCACTTGCCATGAAATGGATTTGTGATTTGAGACAGTTTCTGCGACGTCTCATGACAGGCTTTACAGATTTCCAATATTGCAATTGCTACTTTAAAATGGCGGCCAATATTATATTCACAGTCATGTATAAAATCAAGATACATATTGGCTCATATAAAATTAGCTTGTCAGCTTTAATACCCACATGTACCAAGTATCAGCCCCCTACCATTTTAAACTAAAGGTAGCTAGGCCACTCATGATTTTTTTTTCTTCTCCATACGATAAAGCACTATCTATTACAACTTTTTACTATGGAGTTGTACTCTGCAGAGGGTTAAATATTACCCAAAGGATCGCATTACCCAATTTCTGGTTGAAGGCAAAGCAAGCACTGAGGTGTGCAACGCCCCTAAAAAGTGTTCTTCGGCCATTACTCTCGTTTGCCTTTGTTTAGAAATTACAAATTTTTATCTTTAAATCCGTCTGTTTTATAGCAATCACATCGATTAGGCTCAACAGCTTAAGTTTAGGATAGAAGTAGAATGAGACATGGTTGGAAATTAAAAAAAAAAAAAAAAAATATGAGTTTATTACAATTTAACAACACAGAAAATGTCCAAAGGGAGGGATAGGATTCCATATACATGGAATTATGGGAAAAATTAACAAAGTCAAGTGGAAAGGTCAGAAGGGCCTTGAAACTCTTAATAATGAGTGCCATCTGAAAGTCACTCTTGTACGACAAGGTAAAAAAAAAGTACAATTGTTTACAAAAATCAATTCCAAAGGACAATTAGAACTCAAATAAGCAATTTTCAATGATTTGTCAAGTCGACAATCTTCGAATTTTAGATGGGGATCATGATGACCATGTGGTTAGATTACAAGGGATCAACAATTTTTTTTAATAAAGAATGTCAAAATACCAATGTATACCATTTTCAGTGCCGCATATCATTTAGAATGCAAGTCTGGCATTTTCCATGATTTTCATGGTGGCCATCTTGGAATTCAAAATGCCGACTGACTGACTGGTCGGATCGATGGGGCCAGCGACATATGAATTCAGGAGGTAAAAATACAACATTTCAGTATCACATGTTATTTAGAACTCAAGTTAGGCATATCAATTATTTTCTTGGCGGCCTGAGTGGTCAAATATTGACTGTTGCCGCCAATATTTAATTCAGGATGTCAAAATACCAATGTTTTCCAAATTTCAATACAACATGTCATTTATAACTCAAGTAAGGCATATTCCATGATTTCAATGGCGGCCATTTTGGAATTCAAAATGGCGGCCGGCTGAGTGGTCGAGTTAATTGGTGCCGGCGATATTTGAACTCAGAATGTTAAAATACCATTGTGTACTTAAATTTAAGTGCCATATGTCATTTAGAACTCAAGTTAGGCATATCATTGATTTTCATTGTGGCCATCTTGGAATTCAAGATGGCCGCCGACTGAGTGGTCGAATTGACTAGGGCCGGCGATATTTGAATTCAGGATGTCAAAATACCATTGCATACCAAATTTCAATACCAAATGTCATTTAGAACTCAATAGGCACATCGATGATTTATATGGCGGCCATTTTTAAATTCAAGATGGCGGCCGACTGAGTAATCAGATCGCTATGAGTTGGCAATATTTGAATTCAGAATGTCAAAATACATCTTTGTACCAAATTTCAGTACCATATGGCATTCATAACTCAAATTAGGCATATTATTGATTTTCATGGCGGCCATCTTGGAATTCAAGATGGCGGCCAACTGAGTAGTTGAATCGATTGGGGCTGGCGATATTTGAATTCAGGATGTTCCAAATACCATGCATTACCAAATTCAATACACATGTCATTTAGAACTTCAAGTTAGGCATCATGATTTACATGGCAGCCATTTTTAAATTCAAGATGGACGGCCGACTGAGTGATCAGATCGCTATGAGTTGGCAATATTTGAATTCAGAATGTCAAATAACATCTTTTGTACCAAATTGTCGTACATATGGCATTCATAACTCAAATTAGGCATATTATTGATTTTCATGGCGGGCCATCTGGAATTCAGATGGCGGCCAACTGAGTAGTTGAATCGATTGGGCTGGCGATATTTGAATTCAGGATGTCAAAATACCATTGCATACCAAATTCAATACCACATGTCATTTAGAACTCAAGTTAGGCACATCGATTTTTTACATGGCAGGCCATTTTTGAAATTCAAGATGACGCGGCCGACTGAGTGATCAGTTCGGATGGGGCCGGCAATATTTGAATTCAGGATGTCAAAATACATCTTTGTAACAAATTTCAGTACCATATGTCATTTATAACCCAAGTTAGGCACATCATAGTGATTTTCATGGCGGCCATCTTGGAATTCAAGATGGGCGGCGACTGAGTGGTCGAATCGATGGGGCCGGCAATATTTTGAATTCAGGAATGTCAAAATACATCTTTGCTAACCAAATTTCATGCCACATGCCACTTAGAACTCAAGTTAGCAGTTTCAATGGTTTTCATGGCGGCCATCTTTGGATTTCAAAATGGCCGCCGATCGAGTGGGTGGATCGCTTGGGGCCGGCAATTTTTGAAAATCAGCGTCCAAAAAAATACCGCCTATGTGGCCAAATTTCACACTTTCTGCCGGAAGTGAACATCTATGGTCCTTATCTTACAGACTATAATTATAGAAGGTTCGGGGTGGAATCTTTCAAACATGTTCGAAAAGATCTCTCCCCTAACATTCGTCAGTGAGCTGTTAGTGTGAGATTCAATGTAGTTATCTGCATTAACATGGACTTGCGCAAACCGGAGATACACATTTGTTTTGGTTCTACCTGATCACACGAATCAGAAAATATATGTCGCCAATTTTTTGATTGACCTTTTGTGACCCAAAGTGAAGGTCAAAGGTCAGGCTTCGTTAACATAAACATAATTTGCTCAAATTGTGTCAAATTTGGTATCAAATTGTAGGTAATTTTATCACTAGCAATTAGGTTGATCATAATTCTTTTACCCGACCAGTAAGTTTTGAGCAATATGTAAATTAGTTTATTTCTGCATAATTAAATGCATAATATAGTCAAGTTGAACGGCGATCAGATACAACATATTCATAGACAATATCAATAAAATCTAATCAAAATTAAAACTTGAAACATACTAGCCTTATATTGTTGCCACATTCTGGTGACCATTATGACCTTGAAATTAGGTCACAGGTGAATTTATATGATGATTAACAATCTGGAAATGGCATTAATATGGCAAAAACCTAATTTTCTGTGAACATTGACCTTATTTCCAGGTCAAATGTGTCAACTAAAAGTATGACGAACTCTATTTTTTGGTTGATCAGTTGATGGCATCAGGATAAACATATTCATGTTAGTTGCCAACAAAGTTAAGCTTATACGACCAACAGGTCGAAGGTCAAACTTCAAGAAAGACGTTTTGGCCAACTTTTTGGTTTTACCTAAGTCTTATTGGGCCGTGTTACTTGAAATATTTTATTAAACTATGTTAATGTGTTCTACTTGTTCCCATGAACCAGGAAATGTTCGTTTTCATTGACCTATGATCTTTAAATGAGGTGAAAAGTCCAAACAATGCATAGTTTCTGCTACTTCCAGGTTTTTAGCGTCATGTTATTTGAACTTTGACCTTAACTTGAGGTCATATGTGTCATGAAGGGAAAACGATGTCAATCCAAAGATGCTAAAAAGATTTTGGGCGGATAGGATAATTCCCTTGCTACCTAACACCGCCTCAGTTGCTCTATGGTTGTCTGCTAAACGTTGCTAAAGATATGAATAATATTATGGGTCCCTAGCACCCTAGAAGGCTTGAAGAGGTCGTGAAAAGGGGGAGAAAGTGAGATGGTAAAAGAGAACAAAAAAGAACAATAAACATGAAAAAAAGAAATGGGGAAAAAAAGAAGTCAAATAATTTTTAAAAGGAGAAATAACAAAAATAAAAATAATAATTATTGGAGGGGTGCTAAATTGACTTCCAACTTAAGGGCGTCATATTAATCTTAACATTAGTGGGCGCCAAATTGATCTTAAACTTGTTCTTATAAACAGCAATTACCTGGCTCAATTTCAAATAGTTTGATGGAGAAATTTTAGCTTGCACAAATGTAATTTATATCAATAAAAAAAAAACTAAAGTGGTTATAATTTCTTGCCTTGTAGAGAACAAATTGCTCTCTTGATTAACTTTTACGCAGAATTTCCAAGAGGTTAACAAATTATAATCATGAAGAATATTATTATTTCTAAAATTCTTAGAATGTCCCGTTGTCGTGTTAGTTCTCTAAAGAATTTTCTCGCTCTTGTTGTGCTCTCGTCAGTTGACAGATTAGATATTATGTTTATGAGGATTATTACTACAAAAGTGTTTTCGATTGCTTGTTTTCAAAATTGTATATAGGCGGATTTCAGCTTCCACTCACTGATAAGATAATAAATTCATGAGAAACTAACAAATTGAAAACCCAACATGCGCGTATCTGGGGGGGGGGGGGGGGGCTTCGGGGCCCAGCCCCCCCCCCCCCGGTAGGCGCCCAAAATGAGCAAAAAAATGTAAGAAAATGTTCGTTTATACCGCGATTGACCCCTAAACCTACCCCTTTGGCTGACGTATGACCTTAGACCGGCCGAACTTTCAACACCTACCCTCCCCCCCCCCTCCCTGAATATCGCTCAGCCAGCGTGACTTGAAATAATATTGAGCGTACCTTTTTGCTCGCCCGCTGTAACGGGGAAAAAATATTGTGTACGTTCTCGATCCACCACTGGGGGCGCCAAAATCAAAATTGCTTCGCCCCCCCCCCGGGTTTCAAAATCCTGGATACGTGCCTGTCCAAATAGCACAAAATTCTATGAATTGTTGTTATTACGTACATGCAAGTATACATTTTTGCTTGCGCTTCCTGCTCGCATTATTTTTTTTCTCTCTTCAAAATTTTCATTTTTTCATGAAGAAAAATGGGCTCAAAGAGCCTTGTTTTCAGGTAGTTATATTAACAAGACCAACAAAATTTAAAAATTTCAGCCGTAGGCTCAAGTTTGACTGGTGTTTATGTGGGGGCATCTTTTCAAAAGTAGGGCGCGAAAATCAAAACGTATAATATTGTAAAATACTGGATACATAATAACCGCCATTGCAATATTATTACAAAAAACCACCAAATTCTGCGCAAATACAATATTTCACTGGATAAATACACAATAAAATGAAGTAAAGATAAGTGTGTAATCGGGGAGAGTTCCTGGAAAAGTCGAGGAGGGTTCCAGGAATAATCAGGGTGGGTTCCCGATCTTGCAAATGTTATATATTTTGAGTCGGTTTGAGGTCGGTCTGGCCGGTCTGACTGCACCATTAACTTAGTGTAATATCTTGAACGCACGCACTCTATCGTGCTCCTTTTCTTGCAACCCCCCCCCCCCCTTCTCTCGACATCTTCATTTCTTTTTTTCTTTTTCTTTCTTTTTTACCAGTTATCCAGACTTTGCTGCTGTGTAACGGCAATTCTACGCTCATCAATGGAAATGGTCAAGTAATTCAAGTCCTATCTTCTTTTTACGGGATTCGAGACCCTAGTCTCTGCGATGGTTTACCAGACTCGGAAAATTGCTCCAATGCAGCAGCCCCTGACCTGATTTCAAACATTTGTGATATGAACGAGGCTTGCATACTAGTAGCAGACAACGACATATTTGGTACCCCTTGCTCGAATGGTTCTGAGTACCTGACGATTGACTACGTGCTATTATCCCCCGAGACAACACGTAAGTCACACTGAAACCACAGGTAATCTCTGGTTAATGTAATAAATCCATGCATATAACATTTAGATAAAAATGTCTTTTGCGCTCTACGTCAGGTGATTAATTAACCACGTCACAAAGAAATTGAAAGCTGTGCAAATGTGTGAAATCATAAATGATAATAATTATGACACTCAATTTTTATATAGCGCAAATTACAATTTGGATGATAAGAAGAAAGAAAGAAATGTGATATCATTAAGACCTGTTAAATTAAGAGAAGATGACATGAAATATACGCGCTGTTTTGAGCAGTGAATGAACATTGTAACAATGTAATATAGGGTACATGCAGGTAATATGGGCTAGCAGGTAATATGGGCCACCTGAAGCAGATCATGTCGTGACCGTCGACCCGGCGGTGACCGGTGACCAGTGTGAGCGCCATAATTGTGTTCATATGAACTAAACACAACACAAAAAGAAAGTTCCCCCTATTTCAGATATCAATAATTTTGAACCAGGAGGAATTTTAAAAATCTGATTATTTGTCCATGAAGGGAATTTAATTAGCTGCGATGGGAGCGAATTTTAGGAAAAATCATCAAGTCAAGCTTCAGTAATGTTTGAATGCAAAAATGTCATTTTTTGAAGTTCACAAGTATAAAATCACAACTTTGATTCAATGATATCGGACCCATTTTCAGATTTTAAACAATTTACACGTCATATTGTATGCAAAACGTGCTTCCCGACATACAAACACGAAATTTGCGTCAAATTTCACGGTTGAGTGAGCATGCAGCAAAAATTGCCCAAACTGCGATTCTTACTTCTTTGCCATGGTTTGATCGATCAGATGTGAGAGAATTCCTGTTTTGGAAGTGTATGCAACCAATATCCATCCATTCACGGTTGAATGAACCCATCAATCAACCCAAAAATAGGCCATTTTAGAATTACGAAGAGTCATTGTAGTAATTGTATGCACTAGAAAGCATCTCAATAACATTTTTGGGTTTTATTTATATTCTTTGGGCACGTGTCAATGATCCTGTGGCATTTATTAAAAAATTCATGCTTCAGTGAGCACGTGAGATTGGAAAAGCCCTTTTTTCACGTACGGACTAAAATTCAAATTTTTACTTTGATTGAATATAACAATTCTTTTTGGGGAGTACTTTTTATTTTATTTTCATAAACATTCCAGATGTTTCGCGCTTCAGTTGGCACAAGATACAAGAAAATCACGAAAATGAGAAGAAAGTTTCGGGCTTCGTCATGGTTCATGGGAACTTTCTTTTTGTTTTGTGTTTATATACGAAAATCTATCGTCGTGAGAGCCGAAATTTCTCTGAGAAAATTGCTGAAAACCAACAAGGTAGGTAAACCTTACGGCAATTTTTTTTACCCTGATGTAAAATTTGATATTTCACGGAATGTGATGGAGAAAGAGTGTTTGAGGGGGTAACCTCAATTGTTTGTATATTTAGTAAGCTTATAGTTTCATTTTGATCATACTAGCGTGTACAGGTCAATTTGTTGTAGTGAAGGGGTGCAATGTGGCATTGAATGCTTGCCTGACATAGCAACACTAGTGCAGGTAATAGGGCCGTCCAAAATGGTGGAAATGATTCTGGTACTTAGTATTGGGATGAGGCATCAATCTCTTTGCTACGATTTTTTGGGTATATTCACAGAATATAATTAACATAAATAACTTATTGTAGGCCTATATTGATTGTATAATGAAAATAATATTTGAATTATATTTAAAAAGAAATAATATACAAATACAAAACAATGAAATACATAGTCAAAGTATTTAGGGGAAGGTGGGGCATAACGGACCACGTAACTTCAAGTGGCTTCTGTGACGTCACAGATAGGAGCAAGACTATAAAAAAATGATATTTCTCTTGACGAGTTCTTATTGAAGTTTGAATAAACAATCGATCAATAATGTCTATTTTCATACTCCGCAAAATGAAGCTGAAAAAATATCGGAAAGGTTCCTTTTGCCCACTAGTTGGGGCAAACATGGACTCCCGTGCAATGTATCGTTGGGGCCAAATGGTACCGCTTTACTGGGTACCACAGAAATAACGTCAACCCTGCCTGGGGACTGATTTGTGCAACAATTTGTTCAAGTTGGTCAAAATAAGATGTACTTTTGGAAGTCTCCAGAAGGGCATGCGACGCCAACCCCGACGTTCCCGGCAGGGTCGCCGAAATTGAGCGTCCTTTTGCCCCACGACGGGCCGCGTCGGCGCATCGGGTTCCATTTGCCGCCAGAGCAGGAAATACCCTAAGCAGTCAGAAGGGGTACCAAAATTTTTTTAGATGGCACCCCCTCTGTAGGTATGATTTTTTTCGATGAAACTTCAGGTGGTAAGCTTGGTGCACAGGCAATGCCTGCATTTACTGCATCATTTTTATGAGAAAGAAATAGCTTTTGATGTCAAGGGTATGAGAAAGTTAGCCTTTTGCCCCTAGTCCGTGATGCCCCACCTTCCACCTACTGCAGAGGGGTCTATAATTTCAATGATATCTTAAAGTTGACGATTTTCACATTTTAAAAGCAAACTGTCCAACACAAGTGCAGTCACTTGGTAGTTTTTAAAAACATACGATTAAATACACGTATTGACCCCGGCGGTCACATTACATGGTGAATATGGGCCACTTCAACATTACGTCAACTTTGAATATTGCGGACTGGGGGGGCGAGCGGAGGCCGGGGGTTGGTGATAATTGTTTTCTGTCAACAATAGAGAGTTAAGAGCGCGGCAGGTATTGATTCATATAAACAAAGATTAGACTGTGTTGTGTCATTTTGGTAATTTTTATGCAATAGGCAAATGAGCTAAGGGGGCCCATATTACCTCAATGTACCGGCGGGTAATAACTGTAGAATACGGGTCGATCCGTGTTGATTTACCGGCCAGGAGGGAGAGGTCAGCTCAGACACTAACAGGGGCTGTCCCAGCTGGAGGCGATGCGGTTGCTCTATTGCTGCGACAAACTGACGAGTCTTGCTTTTGTGTGAAGTGTGGTAGCAAGTTGTTGTTGGCAGGCCCAGCTTACGATAGATAGTATGGGGTAGGAGTAACTAAGTGCGCCCTTTTAAAAGATTAACTCCTTATAATTATGAAATGTATCAGGGTTGTCGCGCAGACGGATCGCGCGCCTGTGGGACGCAGGCCTTGGTAACTGTTGCTAAGGCCAGGCGAGCATGGCACATTGCGTGTGCAATTATAGCCCCTAAGCGCCTCGCTAGAAAGACAACTATAGGTACCGGGAATTGAACCCACGACATCCCGTCCATGATCATGATGACCTACAGGTGCTTTAGCCGATCGTGGTTTTCAAATTTATCCCGGTGCTGTCGCGGAACGGCAAAGTACTCGTTTTCGCTGCAGCGGGTGATTTTTATGACCTCCGTAATAAAATGCTTACATCTCTTTGATTTTCTACTTCTTCAATCTTCTTTTCTTTGTTTCCACCTTTTTTCTTTTCTTTTCTATCAATTTCAAATGCATTTCCTTGTTTTATCTTCCTTTTTCCCCTCTTTTTTGATTTTCTTATATATTTCTTTGTTTTTACCCTTATTTATTTTTCTTTTCTATCATTTCTTATGTAATTCCTTGTAGTCACGTGTTTTTTTTTCTCAATTTCTTATGTATTTCCTTGTTCTATCTTCCTTTCTTTTCTCTTCTCTCAATTTCTTATGTATTTACTGGTTTTATCTTTCCTTCTTTTCTCTTCTATCAATTTCTTATGTATTTCTTTGTTTTTATCCTCCTTTATTTTTCTTAGCAATCATCTCTTATGTATTTCCTTGTTTTTCAACTTCTTTCCTTTTCTCTCCTATAAATTTCTTATGTATTTCTATGTTTTTATCCTTCTTTCTTTTACTTTCACATCATTTCTTATGTATTTCCTTGTAGTTTTTTTTTTTTATCCCGGTGCTGTAGCGGAGTGCCTTCAAACTGAAGGCACTCCGCAACAGCAGCGGGACTGTCCTGGTGCTGTTACTTAAAGGTTTGAGAGCGCCATAGTTTGTGGCGGTGCTACAGCGGAGCGAGGTTATCCCGGGATAGTTTATCGCGGGATCGAGCATTCACACTGAAGGCAACACCGCTACAGCGGCGGGACAGTTCCGCGACTGTAGCGGTGTTTGATATTGGTTTTCTTGTCATGTGCGCCATTCCCTACATTACTTCACAGGAAGCGAATCGCTTGCGACAACCTATCCTGTTAGGAACCTGCCAGAATCGTGTCGAACATCGTAGTTACGTAGGTCATATGTATCTACGACTCTGTCTACTTCTTTCTTCTTCTCGGGAGTCCTTTCTCCTATTCTTCTGGTTTGATTCGTAATTATACCTGATTACATTTAAAAAGGTTATAGTATGCATTTTATGTTATTGATTCTTAGAATCCTAATTAGACTCTACCCATTAAGTATTAACGCAGGCGATCCCATTAGGCGAAAGATAGTAAGATCAGCTTGGACAGAAGGGAGAAGAGCATTGTAGAAGGTGACTCATGTCTCCTCCGCTCCGCATTCGCATACTGGCCTTCCTTCAGTGTCGATGCCCCATTTCCATTAATACCTTGCAACGGCCGACTCGCACCCGCAGCGCTCAACAGAGCCAGAACCAGGTTCACTGATCCTGATGGAGGGACTCCTTACGAGATGATACATTGTGGCGGCAGACTCAAGATGGGTTGACCAAAGGTCTAACCTACAGTTGTGGGGGCTCTGGTTGACACTATGAGTAGAAACTGTGCCTGGATCTCAAACGCTTTGTCGTTCAAGGCATTGAAGGAGATGGAGTGATCATTTTTCTTGTTTAAGTTTCTCCTTTTAGAGAGTGCAGACCTCCTGATGTAGAGAGGCGATGCCAACTGGGATGTATAGAGTCGTCTACCTTGTCTTTTCAGGAAGCCTGTATCCTACACGCGTGAGTCATGTCTATCTTGACATGGTGCTGACCTCCAAACAGGACATGCATATTCTGCAGCTAGTACAGAGGGCAAGGCTGTTTGCGATGTGCTTGCATCAGTGCCCAATTTTGAGGGTAGGGCTAGCTTCTTCAGGTGCCGGGGTCCTGGGCACTGACCTTCTTCTTTGGTTTTCATAGGAATGTGATCTTGTAGGTGAGGGAGCGATCTAGAGTGACTCCAAGGTAGACTGGGTGAAAGTGTGCCTTCTATTTCCTTACCATATACCACTTGACCTTTAGTTGACGATTGGCCTCTCTATTTTTAAGATGGAAGGCGCTGATCTGCGTCTTGGAGGGATTCGCACGAAGGGTGGTTGATGCGTAGTATGGGACGAGACCATCCAGAGCAGAGAGAGTGTAGCTTCAATTTCCTCGAATGAGTCACACTGGCGAGGCGATACAGAGGTCATCTGCGTATATGAAGCTCCTAGTTTCTGATGACTGGTTGGTCATGGTGTAGATGTTGAAAAGGAGAGGGGCAAGGACACTCCCTGGGGAAGGCCATTCTTCTGGGTGCGCCATCTACTGTGGCTCCCATTGAGATCTACGAAGAAGCGCCTGTTGGATAGCATTGATTGATAAGCTCTGTGAACTTCAGGTCTTTGGTCAGACAAAGAGCTTCTTGGCTAGAATCCGATGATTGACAGTGTCGTATGCTGCTGATAGGTCTACAAAAGCAGCTCCTGTGATCAGGCCCTTCTCAAACCATCTTCAATATGCTGAGTAAAGGTTGAGTAGTTGCCAGTAAAGGACTTTCCAGGTCTGAAACCGGCCTGTTCAGGGTGAGACGGTCATCCACAAAGTGGCAATCCGATTACAGCAGGAGGCGCTCAAACAGCTTGTAGGTTGACATAGCAGGAAGATAGGTCTGTAGCTCTTGGACCGCTGGGTCTTTGCCTGGCTTTAGTAAGGCGATGACCTTGGATTTTCTCCAGATCTTGGGTATCTTGTTTGTGTCGAGGCAGGTGTTGAGCATGTTGAGGAGCCACGTACTTGATTGCTACAGGGCCAAGGTGTTTTATCTGCTTACAGAGAAGATCATCGAGCCCAGCTGCCTTGTTGTTCTACGATAGGCTACGACAACGACTTGCTTCCACGCAAACAATAGACTAACAATAGCTTGTATCCGCGAATACAATAGCCTCGACCTTCGCGCGTCTCGCGGCTAGACTTATCTTGTTGCAGCTTAAAATCAACCAAAATATGAACTTTCGCACTGTGGCGATCCTTGCGTCAGACACAGGCGATCGAGTGTTTTCTCCCTGATGGCGGCCTGTCGCCTTTAGGTTACAACCCGGCTGACCAAGGCCCTCTCCATCCTACCAAGGCGAAACGCCTCTGAAGTATAGGGTTGTCATTGTTCTTTACGTTAAATCAAAGTTCAAGGTCACAGGCTTTGGTCTCTTGTCTAGGGGAGGGGTTGAAATAAAAAGGGAGATGGGTGAAAAACGAAATATTTCATTTAAGCTTTATGGTCGAAACAAAGGAAATAAAAAACAACCATGAATACTTAATCGTTATCATTTTACCCAAATTTTGATTCACCTTAAATGTCAAGGTTGTAAATGAAAACTACATGTATAATGTAGTTTTCATAATGATTTATGTTTGGCTGAGATTCTACAATACATTTTTGAGAAGATAGAAATTTCCACCTTATGAAAATAAATAAAATCAATTTCGAGCAACAATCGAAGCAAACTTTGACCCTTCCCCTAGACAATAAATCAAGGTCTTTGACCATAAACCTAGTTTTAACTTAAAGAACAATAACAACCCAATACCTCAGTCGCATTTCGTGGGGGTAGGACTGAGGGGTCTGTCATTGGTCTGTCGGTTAGACATACAAAGGGCCCCAAAATGAGAAAAAATGGGCATTGTGGGGGTTGGAAAACTTTTTTTGTTTTTCAATATCCTTGAATAGTTTGGGGAACGTCCAAAATATAGCCAGGGTCCCGAAAAGTGAAAGTGGCGGCAAGCAATGTCGATAAATTAAAGCCGGAGCAAAAAGATGTTGCTGGATCACATGAAGAAATATCCAATTTTTATGGGCAACAGCGTATATTACGAATATATGATTTGTATGTATTCAATGTCTCTCTACAGCTACTTGCTCTACTCCTACAATGACCGATGCAACAACTATGCCTGACGCTACTAGTTCACTGTTGACCGATCCAACAGCTATGCCTGACGCAACCAGTTCACCAATGACCAATCCAACAGCTATGCCTGACGCAACCAGTTCATCAATCACCGATCCAACAGCTATGCCTGACGCAACCAGTTCACCAATGACCAATCCAACAGCTATGCCTGACGCAACCAGTTCATCAATGACCGATCCAACAGCTATGCCTGACGCAACCAGTTCACCAATGACCGATCCAACAGATATGCCTGACGCAACCAGTTCACCAATGACCGATCCAACAGCTATGCCTGACGCAACCAATTCATCAATGACTGATCCATCACCAACGCCGGTCGATATTTGTGCATTAACATCTATTGAATGTAAGGCAATTTTTATAATAAAATGAATATTTTATGTGGTCATAGACTAACAAGAAATCTTTTAATCCCCTCGAAAGTAAAGGTCATATTTCATTTGATGAGACGACGTCGTGACTGGACATTTTTAAATTTAAAATTTAATTTATGAACATGTTCAATTTTCCTGCGTCTTATGCGATGGAGATGAAGGACATTGTCTTTGCTACTCCACAATCCTGGAGTCACAAACTTATCTCTAACGTCTCTCATGGCCCCACCTTTCATGGCCTCTCATAATGAGATACCACCATGATTTAAAAAAAAATACAACCACAGTCCCTGTTATATTTTAAGCTTTACATCAATGTAAAATTCGGCTGCAACTTCTTTCAGCCTTTGGAAATAATTTTCCATCCGCATGTTCAAGTTCAAAGATGTTTGCATCTTTGTTTTAATTTCTGCTAACATCTGCTATGGATAGATTTTGGACGCAATTATCGTGTAGTAGTACACGAAAATCCCTACATAGAAGGTGGCGTGAATAACCGATTCTACTGAACCCAAAATATATGTTAAAAAACCCAAAACAAATATATGGAATGTTTTTCAGAACATATATGAGTTGTGAATAAAATACTTAATTTTATGGCCTGATTAAAAAATGGATTCGAAAATGATCGTATCTAATTCCACAAGTCTGCAAACCATAGATGGACTGTCATTATACATTAACTAGCTGCACCCGGCGCTACGCGCCGGGGCAGCTAGCAGGTACACCCCTACAGTTTGAAAAAAGTGTTTCTTTCATTCCCTCGACCATGTCGACCCTTCTTTTAAAGCCTTTCGCGAAATTGATAAATGCTTCGGCGACAATTCGGCTCCTGCGAAAAATATAAAACCTGCTCCGCCCCCATATGGGCCTGATGAAGTTTCTTCAGCTTCTTAGTTCTCCTTCTTCGTTCTTTCTTTCTTTTACATTTTTTTTAAGGGGAGGGGGTGCTGGGGGTTGTAGGCCTCCCCATTACCCCTCCCCCTCCCCCACATAGATCTGCTCCTGATTTTATTTGGCTATTGTGATATTTTTATTCATTTTATATATTGTGGGGGAAGGTAATCATTTTCATCCCGTCATTTTATTTTTTTATATAGTTTTCGTATCAGGACATCTCCCCCGGAGGACAACTCCCCCGGGGACAACTCCCGGAGGACAGCTCCCCCGGAGGACAACTCCCCCGGAGGACAACACCCCCGGAGGACAACTCCCCGCGCAGGACATCTCCCCGGCGGAGAACAGGTCCCCCCAAGGACAAACTCCCCACGGAGGACATCTCCCCAATGAAAACTCCCCCGGAGGACAAGTCCCACACAGGACATATCCCCCGAATAAAACTCCCCCGGAGGACAACTCCCCCGGAGGACAACTCCTCTGGAGGCAACTCCCCCGGAGGACAACTCCCTGGAGGACAACTCCCCCGGAGGACGACTCCCCGGAGGACAACTCCCCGCAGCACAACTACCACCGTTAGGACAAGTCCCCCGGAGGACAACTCAACCATTCCGGAGAACAGATCCACATGCACTAATTTTTGCTCCATTTGCGATTTCTTTTTTTTTTCTTTCTTTTTAACTGAAATAGCCATTCATGGAAATACAAAATCTTTGGCAATTTTTGTTTTTTTCTGGCGAAGGGTGTTAAAGTTTGGCAGCTGTAGAGGCGTACTGCTATTGGATTAATGCATTTGATACATGTCATATTTTTATATATTTTTAAATTGATGTTATCTTCAATTTAGGGGGATGAATATGCACAGAAATAAGTCTTAGTGGCAGAGGTGTGAACCGCGGGGTCATGAGGCGCGAGGGGCCCAGGGCGGCACAGTAGAACCCATCTTTTTCATCAACACTAAAAGTTGCCCCTCATTCATGACCATAAAGTTACCTTTTTCTAAGCCTTAAAAAAGTTCCATCTTTAATTACTTATACTAAAAAGAAGCCTTTCAAGATGTTAAAAAAGGTCCCGTGGACAATTTCTGTTTAAAAAGGGGTACTTTAATACTATAAAAAAGCCCTGTTTTTTTACTTCTTATGTCTTTTTAATACCCCAAATTTTCATGGCCTCGCGGATACGTAAATAGGGTGATCCATAATGGCACAACTAAACTACAATTTGAGCTCAAAGTTTTCTATTCGAGCTTCGCGCTGAGAATAATTTAGGCGTCTAACAGAGGCGGTGGAACCAGGGGGCAGGGGGGCACAGATGCCCCACTTTTTTCATGCACTCTAAAAAGTGCCTTCCTTTATTTAGCTAAGGGAAATCCCTTTTTATTTACTAAAAAGAAACCTTTCATACTCTTTAAAAAGTACCCATGGACAAGTTTCTTAAAAAGATGGTCACTACAATATTAAAAAGTACCCTTTCTTTATTTTCATATGTCTTTTTAAAACCCCAGATTTGCCTGCTTCGGCTCACTATGCGACCTTGCGCTGTAAATGTATACAAAGACTGGTTTGGACCCATAGTGCCCTCTGCTGGAGACACAAACTGCCAAAAGAATTGGATTGTAATTGTGTTTTGGAGCTATTTGGGGATGGGCTAGGGGCCTGCAACCACAAAACATATTTCATAGCAAAGATTATTAATGAGCCCAAGGATTATTATGTATCTTCAACATGGATCCTAAAAGAGGGGAAGTTCTAAAAGGCCACAATTCTTTGCTAAAAAACTTTCAGCTCGCGGATGGCTAAATAGGCTCTATATCCACAATTAATTCCAATTTTGATCTCAAAACTATGGGCCGCGCTTTTGCGCCGTATTCCTGTTAAATTTCATACTACATGAACAATAAAAAATAAAAGCCATTAAGATTCCTAAAAAATTTTACAGGCTCGCGCTTCGCGCTCAGCGGATACTACAAGGTATTGGCAGGGTACCCATAGGAATACCGGACAGTAGGGTTATATTTACCGGGACGAGTCATTCCACATGATCCAGCCCTAAGTGCCAACATAAGGTATTCAACTTGAGTTGAAAATTATACCGGCATCTATTAGGTCAGATGGTCTGCTTCTGGAGAAGGTTGAATGCTGTATTCGACAACAACAAGTGAGAAATCTCCGAGAAAACTACCACAATTTTCAAGCGCGAGGAAATTTGCAGCCTGAAAAATGGCCTGATGTAAAAATTGACATTTAGAGATGGGTAGCATGGTATAAATAGAAGGGGTCATCCCGATAGTCCGCGGGTTCCGTTTAAGTCCGCGGGTCCATAGTCCGCGTCAGGTCCATATGTCGCGGGTTCCGTTAGTTCCGCGGGATCCGATAGTCCGCGGGTTCCGATAGTCCGCGGGGTCCGTATAGTCCGCCGGGTCCGATCACGCCGCATGGAAAAAAAGTTTTTAGTCCGAAAATAGATAAAAAAAAAGGTTCGTTAGTCAAGAAAAAATGGAAAAAAGGGTTCGTAGTCCAAAAGGAAAAAAAAGCGTTCGTTAGTCCGAAACTCAAATAGTCTGTAGCGAAGCCGGGAAAATGGTAAAGGGCAGGGGTGGCTGGAGGGGTGAGGGTAGAATCACCATTGTTGTTCTAGTTGTTGATTCCGCTAATTTCTATGTTTTATTATCCTTCTTTCTTTTACTCACATCATTCTTAGTATTCCTTGTAGTTTTTTTTTTTTGTATTTTTTTCCGCCTGGTTTTTGGCTTGTTAAGCGGGGGTGGGCCTTCAAACTGAAGGCACTCTCCGCCAACAGCAGCGCGGTACGTCCTGGTGCTAGTTACTTAAGGTTTGATAAGAGCGCCATAGTTTGTGGCGGTGCTACAGCGGAGCGAGGTTATCCCGGGATAGTTTATCGCGGGATCCGAGATTCAACACTGAAGCAACACCGCTACAGCGGCGGGACAGTTCGAATCCTTCCGCTACTGTAGGGTGTTTAGATATTGGTTTTCCTTTGTCATGTGCGCCTATATCCCTACATTAGCTTCCACAGAAGCGATGCCTTCGGGCCGACAACCTATGCCTGGTTAGGAACCTGCCAGATCTGTCACATCGTATGTTACCGTAGTCATTAACGTATCTACGACTCTGTCTATTCTTTCTTCTTTCTCGGAGTCCTTCTCCTATTCTTCTGTGTGATTCGTAATTATACCTGATTACATTTAAAAAGGTCATAGTATGCATTACTGTTATTGATTCTTAGGGGAATCCTAATTAGACTCTACCCATTAAGTATTGAACGCAGGCGATCCCATTAGGCGAAAGAGTAGTAAGATCAGCTTGGGAGCAGGGAGGGGAGAAGAGGGCATTGTAGAAGGTGACTCATGGTCTCCTCCGCTCCGCATTCGCATACTGGCCTTCCTTCAGTGTCGATGCCCCATTTGGCCATTAATACTTGCAACGGCCGACTCCAGCCGCAGGCGGTCAAACAGAGCCAGAACGGCCAGGTTCACTGATCCTGATGGAGGAGACTCCTTGAGCGATGATGACATTGTGGGCGCAGCACTCAAGATGGGTTGACCAAAAGGTTTAACCTACAGTTGTGGGGGCTCTGGTTGAGGGGCACGGTAGAGTGGAGAAAACTGTGCCTGAGATTATCTGCTTTGGCAAGGCATTGAAGAGGGGTGGAGTGGAGTCATTCTCTTGTTTAAGTTTCTCCTTTTGAGAGAGTGCAAGACCTCCTGATGTGAGGAGGGCGATGCCAACTGAGGATGTAGAAGATCGTCTACCTTTGTCGTTCAGGAAGCCTGTTAGCCCTACACGCGTGTTGAGTGATGCGTCTATCTTTGAAGCATGTGCTGACCTCCAACAGGACATGCATATTCTGCAGCTGAGTAGCAGAGGGCAAGGCTGTTGTGCGATGTGCTTGCATCAGTGCCCAATTTTGAGGTAGCTAGCTTCTTCAGGATGCCGTCTGGCACTGACCTTCTTCTTTGTTTTCAAGATGTGATTCTTGTAGGTGAGGAGCGATCTAGAGTGACTCCAAGGTAGACTGGGTTGAAAGTGTGCGCTTCTATTTCGCTTACCGATACCACTTGACCTTTAGTTGACGATTGGCCTCTCTATTTTTAAGATGGAAGGCGCTGATCTGCGGTCTTGGAGGGATTCGCACGAAGGTGGTTGGATGCGTAGTTGGACGAGACCATCCAGAGCAGATGAGAGTGTAGCTTCAATTTCCTCGAATGAGTCACACTGCGAGGCGATACAGAGGTCATCTGCGTATATGAAGCTCCTAGTTTCTGGATGGACTGGTTGGTCATTGGTGTAGATGTTGAAAAGGAGAGGGGCAAGGACACTCCCTGGGGAAGGCCATTCTTCTGGGTGCGCCATCTACTGTGGCTCCCATTGAGATCTACGAAGAAGCGCCTGTTGAGTAGCATGATTGGATGAGCTCTGTGAACTTCAGGTCTTTGGTCAGATCAAAGAGCTTCTTGGCTAGAATCCGATGATTGACAGTGTCGTAAGCTGCTGATAGAGTCTACAAAAGCAGCTCCTGTGATCAGGCCCTTCTCAAAACCATCTTCAATATGCTGAGTAAAGGTTGAGTAGTTGCCAGTAAAGGACTTCCAGGTCTGAAACCGGCCTGTTCGGATGAGACGGTCATCCACAAAGGTGGCAATCCGATTCAGCAGGAGGCGCTCAAACAGCTTGTAGGGTGACATAGCGGGAAGATAGGTCTGTAGCTCATTGGGCCCGCTGGGTCTTTGCCTGGCTTTAGTAAGGCGATGACCTTGGACTCTCAGATCTTGGGATCTTGTTTGTGTCGAGGCAGGTGTTGAGCATGTTGAGGAGCCACGAACTTGATTGCTACAGGGCCAAGGTGTTTTATCTGCTTACAGAGAAGATCATCGAGCCCAGCTGCCTGTTGTTCTACGATAGGCTACGACAACGACTTGCTCCACGCAAACAATAGACTAACAATAGCTTGTATCCGCGATACAATAGCCTCGACCTTCGCGCTCGCGGCTGAACTTATCTTGTTGCAGCTTAAAATCAACCAAAAATGAACTTTCGCACTGTGGCGATCCTTGCGTCAGACACAGGCGATCGAGTGTTTATCTCCCTGATGGCGGCCTGTCGCCTTTAGGTTACAACCCGGCTGACCAAGGCCCTCTCCATCCTACCAAGGCGAAACGCCTCTGAAGTATAGGGTTGTCATTGTTCTTTACGTTAAATCAAAGTTCAAGGTCACAGGCTCTTGGTCTCTCTGTGCTCATGAGTGGGAGGGGTTGAAATAAAAAGGGAGATGGGTGAAAAACGAAATATTTCATTTAAGCTTTATGGTCGAAACAAAGGAAATAAAAACAACCATGAATACTTAATCGTATCATTTTACCCAAATTTGATTCACCATTAAATGTCAAGGTTGTAAATGAAAACTACATGTATAATGTAGTTTTCATAATGATTTATGTTTGGCTGAGATTCTTACAATAACATTTTTGAGAAGATAGAAATTTCCACCTATGAAAAATAAATAAAATCAATTTCGAGCAACAATCGAAGCAAACTTTGACCCTTTCCCCTAGACAATAAATCAAGGTCTTTGACCATAAAACCCTAGTTTACTTAAAGAACAATAACGACCCAATACCTCAGTCGCATTTCGTGGGGGTAGGACTGAGGGGTCTGTCATTGGTCTGTCGGTTAGACATACAAAGGGCCCCAAAATGAGAAAAAATGGGCATTGTGGGGGTTGGAAAACTTTTTGTTTGTTCAATATCCTTAATAGTTGGGGAACGTCCAAAATATAGCCAGGCGTCCGAAAAGTGAAAGTGGCGGCAAGCAATGTCGATAATTAAAGCCGAGCAAAAAGATGTTGCTGGATCACATGAAGAAATATCAATTTTTATGGGCAACACGCGTATATTACGAAATATATGATTTGTATAGTATTCAATGTCTCTCTACAGCTACTTGCCTACTTCCTACAATGACCGATGCAACAACTATGCCTGACGCTACTAGTTCACTGTTGACCGATCCAACAAGCTATGCCTGACGCAACCAGTTCACCAATGACCAATCCAACAGCTATGCCTGACGCAACCAGTTCATCAATCACCGATCCAACAGCTATGCCTGACGCAACCACTTCACCAATGACCAATCCAACAGCTATGCTGACGCAACCAGTTCATCAATGACCGATCCAACAGCTATGCCTGACGCAACCAGTTCACCAATGACCGATCCAACAGATATTGCCTGACGCAACCAGTTCACCAATGACCGATCCAACAGCTATGCCTGACGCAACCAATTCTATCAATGACTGATCCATCACCAACGGCCGGTCGATATTTGTGCATTAACATCTATTGAATGTAAGGCCAATTTTATAATAAATGAATATTTTTATGTGGTCATAGACTAACAAGAAAATCTTTTAATCCCTCGAAAGTAAAGGTCATATTTCATTTGATGAGACGGACGTCGTGACCTGGACATTTTTAAATTTAAAATTTAATTTATGAACATGTTCAATTTTCCTGCGTCTTATGCGATGGAGAGAAGGACATTGTCTTGCTACTCCACAATCCTGGAGTCACAAACTTATCTCTAATCGTCTCTCATGGCCCCACCTTCATGGCCTCTCATAATGAGATACCACCATGATTAAAAAAAAATACAACCACAGCCTGTTATATTTTAAGCTTTACATCAATGTAAAATTCGGCTGCAACTCTTTCAGCCTTTGGAAATAATTTTCCATCCGCATGTTCAAGTTCAAAGATGTTTGCATCTTTGTTTAATTTCTGCTAACATCTGCTATGATAGATTTTGGACCGCAATTATCGTGTAGTAGTACACGAAAATTCCCTACATAGAAGGTGGCGTGAAATAACCGATTCTACTGACCCAAAATATATGTTAAAAAACCCAAAACAAAATATATGGAATGTTTTTCAGAACATATATGAGTTGTGAATAAAATACTTAATTTATGGCCTGATTAAAAAATGGATTCGAAAATGATCGTATCTAATTCCACAATCTGCAAACCATAGATGGACTGTCATTATACATTAACTAGCTGCACCCGGCGCTACGCGCCGCGCGCGCAGGCAGCTAGCAGGTACACCCCTACAGTTTGGAAAAAAGTGTTTCTTTCATTCCCTCGACCATGTCGACCCTTCTTTTAAAGCCTTTCGCGAAATTGATAAATGCTTCGGCGACAATTCGGCCTCTGCGAAAAATATAAAACCTGCTCCGCCCCCATATGGGCCTGATAAGTTTCTTCAGCTTCTTAGTTCTCCTTCTTCGTTCTTTCTTTCTTTTACATTTTTTTAAAGGGGAGTGGGGGGTTAGCCTCCCCATTACCCCTCCCCTCCCCCAACATAGATCTGCTCCTGATTTATTTGGCTATTGTGATAATTTTTATTCATTTTATATATTGTGGGGGAAGGTAATCATTTTCATCCGTCATTTTATTTTTTTATATAGTTTTCGTATCAGGACATCTCCCCCGGAGGACAACTCCCCCGGGGACAACTCCCGGAGGACAGCTCCCCCGGAGGACACTCCCCCGGAGGACAACACCCCCGGAGGACAACTCCCCCGCAGGACATCTCCCCGGAGGACAGGTCCCCCAAAGGACAACTCCCCCGGAGGACATCTCCCCCAATGAAAACTCCCCCGGAGGACAAGTCCACACAGGACATATCCCCGAATAAAACTCCCCGGAGGAAAACTCCCCCCGGAGGACAACTCCTCTGGAGGACAACCCCTCCCGAGGACAACTCCCTGGAGGACAACTCCCCCGGAGGACGACTCCCCGGAGGACAACTCCCCGCCAGCACAACTACCCCGTAGGACAAGTCCCCGGAGGACAACTCAACCATTCCGGAGAACAGATCCACATGCACTAATTTTTGCTCCATTGCGATTTCTTTTTTTTTTTCTTTTCCTTTTTGAAATAGCCATTCATGGAAATACAAAAATCTTTGGCAATTTTTTGTTTTTTTCTGGCGAAGGGTGTTAAAGTTTGGCAGCTGTAGAGGCGTTACTGCTATTTGGAACCGAATTTTATCGTCAAAAGAAAGAAGAGAGAGAGATATCAACTTCAATCTTAAATCACCATAGGAAGATGATCTGATAGATTTGAAGTATGGAGGTCAATGGTCAGGCCCGTAACTAGGATTTTGCGGGGGTTGGAAAATCTGAAAAAAATGAACCTTTTGAAGGGATGATTCTTGGAGCGCAAAGCGCGAGCCGAAATTTTTGACTAAAAATGACCCGAAGCAGTATATTTTTACTTTTATGGTTCTATTTTGTTGTTGTATTCTTTTACAAACGGTGACGAATCATCTTTTTTTAACCCCCCCCCCCCCCAAAAAAAAAAAAAAAAATCGTCAAGTGGACAAATTTATATCACATT
>CALNVZ010000174.1:75945977-75956896 GCA_940671915.1 Paracentrotus lividus | reverse complement strand
TGTAGGCCAACTCGCCCTTCGTGCTCTTTTCTACTCCTGTAGCTTCATATTTCCCCATTTAGCATCCTTCCTTTTTTCAACATTTCTTTTGTTTCTTGCATTTTCATTAATGTTCCTTTTCTGAGGGTCACATTTCGTTGGGGTACCTCTGAATCTGCCAAACCTAACAACCTTTTGAGGGAAGTAGTAGCCATTCATAGATTGGAAGGGGTGGTTCCAATGGATGATTAACAATTAAACAACTATTCCCATCCTCGTTTGTCATTACAGAAGGGTTACTCCATGCGAAAAGTAATGTAATAATTGTAACAGTAAGAAAACCCAAGGGGTTGGTATAAAATCAATAATTATAAAGAATTTAAAGTGAGGGGAGATGTCATCCGGGGAGTTGTCCTGCGGGGGACCTATCCTCCGGGGGGAGATGTCCTCCGGGGGAGATGTCCTCCAGGGGAGTTGTCCTGCGGGGGAGTTGTCCTCCAGGGGAGTTGTCCAGGTGGAAGTTGTCCTCCGTGGGAGTTGTCCCTGGGGGAAGCTGTCCTCCGGGGGACTCGTCCTTGGGGGGACCTGTCCTCCGGGGGAGATGTCCAGCAGGGGACCTGTCCTCCGGGGGAGTTGTCCTCCGGGGGAGTTGTCCTCCGGGGGAGCTGTCCTTCGGGAGTTGTCCCCGGGGGAGTTGTCCTCCGGGGGAGATGTCCTAGAACCAGTTTTTATATTTTCGCGTACCCTTGGCGTAACCTAAAAGTTCTCCAGGGGAGTGGAGCAATAATGTAAATTAATTTTTTTTTTCCACGTACCCTTGGCGTAACCTAAAAGCTTTCCGGGGGGTGGATCGAGCAATAGTGCAAGTTAATTTTCTTCGCATACCCTTAGCGTAACATAGAGGTTTGCCCTGGGGAGGGGGACGATGAGCAAAAGTGTACGTAATTTTTTTTCGCGTAGGCCTACCCTTGGCGTAGGGGAGACCGGGTATGGACGTTACAAAATCACATTTTGGGCCAGATAATTCTAATGCAAGTACTCACACACTCCATTTTGGGTCTGTAGTTAGCCTATTATGTTGGCTAAAACCTGAGGCACATAAAACTTGAAAACATGTAAACACTAATTAACTACAGCTTAATTAATGAAGACATTTTTTTGCAACAACCTACCCCGTATACGGGGTAGGTTGCTACACCATACGGGGTAAATTGTTATTATGTAATCATACGGGATAATTTGTTACAATGTGTAAATCTCTTATACCATACTTTTGTTTCAACTTTCCAGTTTCTTGGTATCGTTAACAGTAGATCAAGTAGAGCTCTAGAATAGACTAAAGTAATAATAGAAATATCAAAACATTAGCACCTGAAAATTGAAACAAAATTACTTTACATGCGTAATGTAATTGGGGTAGGTTGTTACATCGACATGGGGTAGGTTGTTGTAACAACCTACCCCATGGGTGATTTTACACATAAAATCAACTGTAGCAAAGCCATTAGGCAGAAATGTAGGGCATGGCTCAGGGGTATATTAGTGACATACATGTACTATATTCACAATACCAGACTATCATCATGTGCCTTCAGTTGTAAGAACTATTATAAATTTTTATTTTTGTCAAAAATTCACTTTTAACTGTAAAAAATGGTTTTTATTGATTTACTTTTTAATAAAACAACGGAGAAACCTCACGACCGGCAGTTCATCACAGCTATGTGTAGGCTGTATAATAGATGCCAGTAGCATGAACTCTCTTGTTCCAACTTAGCACACTGAGAACTATAACAACTGACCCGTGTAACTTCCATACCCGGTTCTCCCCTAACCGAGAGGTTTGCCTCTGGGGAGGGGACGATGGGCAAAAGTGTAGGCCTACGTAATATTTTTTTCCACGTACCCTTGGCATAACCTAAAGAGTATTCCGCGGGGGGGGGGGGGGTGGAGCATAAGTGTATTTAATTTTTTTTTAGTGCGTGACCCTAGCGTAACCTAGAAGTTTGCCTCTGGGGTGAAGGACGATGGGCAAAAGTGTATGTAATTTTTTTTCCCACGTACACTTGGCGTGACCTAGATTTTTGCCTCCGGGGAGGGGGACGTACGATGGGCAAAAGTGTACGTAATGTTTTTTTCCGCGTAAACTTGGCGTAATCTAGAGGTTTGCCACTGGGGCAGGCATTAAGTTTGATCTTTTCTGCTTGATCTCTTCTGCTGCCCGAGCTATTTTTAGCCTACCATATGAATGAAGAAAGAAATCAATTCAACTGAAAGAAAATCAAACTAATCAAGCAGTTTGCCCAACGTCATGTGACACAAACAAAAGAAATTTTAGGGGGTGCAAAAGGATACATAATTTTTTGTTGCGTACCCTTGGCGTAACGGTCTGCCCCTTCCCCTTACAATATTGTAGAATATAACCACTATTTTGCTTTTACTATTTGTATGAAGAAAAATTTCAACTGGATGAAAATCAAACAATAATAAACATAAATCTCAAGACTTGATATGCAAGTCAAAATCCGATGGGATCCTCGTGGAAAAGGGAAGAAATTATTTTTTCATTTTATTTTTTTTTGATGGTTGTGATTCTAAATTTATTCAAAACATATTTCTTAAGAGGTGTCACTACATAGACAGAAATACACGACAAATCATTTCAGAAGAAAGAAATCAATTTAACACAAAGCCAAAGGTAAAGGAATACTGACTTGATATACCTTGTGGCTGTCGGAGGTCACGAACCACCACCAAGCTCAGCTCATCGCTCAGCTCAGCTCAGTCACTTTCAATCAATGCACTTTCCAGTTTGCCAATACAATACGGTATGGAGGATCGCCGAATTCAAGTAAATTTCTATTTTTTAATATCAGACATGAAAATGAATACCTGATGACTCTTTTTGCAAAGATATACAGTGCGTCCCAAAAAGAACTATACACTTTTTAAATAGCTACCAAATAGAAAAATATATGATTATTGGGGAAAAGGTTTATAAATATATAAAGCTCATATCCTCAACTATCATTATGATACAAAAAAATTCCGAAAATAACGCATGCTTCAGTGAGTAATGCCCACTTTTGTAAAGGACACAAAAATTAGCCTGCGCAGGAATTCACTATTCATTTTACACCTGGTTATGGAACGCCATGAATGAGTCAAAATTAATGATGGAATCAATCGGCCAAAAAAGACAAAATTAAACTAAAGTCAAAGCAAAAATCAATGATATGAAAAGAAAAGAGTGAAACATTACATTTTTGCATGATATTGATTGTTTTTTCTGACCTTTGGTTTATCTTTGAGATCTGTTGGCGAATTCAAAGAGGAGATGCAGGTTCGTCGACCCTCCCGTGCAAAGTCTATGAAATACCCTCGAAGTTTAACGGTATTCTTTTATAAGATGCAATTTTGACAAAAAAGGATGACAATAAAATCTTTCATTGTAGCTGCAGGATATAGTACAAGAACCTGCCATGGACATCTTGACCTGTCTAATGATTTTTATGATTCACTTCATTCTGTTTGAATTTAATTGAGACTTGTGATATGATTACTTCTGGTTTCACGCCGTTGTTAAAAAAAACAAAACAACCAAACAATAACACGTTGTCTTCATGTAATTCGCTGAAACGCGATTACAATGTAATTTTCTTTTCATTTCATTGACACAGCTACCACTGCCTTTATATGTCAAACTACGGCCCTAGCCATCAGCTGCCCGGCTTCACAAACGATCACCATCTGCTCAAGTCTCTACGGTAGGAATAATCAAGACACAACCGCCTGCACTACTACCACCGGTACAACCAACTGCGGGGTCGAGGACCCTCTTTTTGTCAGTATACACTGCAATGGTCAAAATGAATGTTCTCTTCCTGCCATTGATGGCTACTATGGCGGAGATCCCTGTACTACTGGAGGTCATTATATGAAGGTTGTCTACCGATGTGCCGATACAATAACTATGCCTGACACAACCAGTTCGCCAATGAGTGTTCCAACAACTATGCCTGTCGTAACCAGTTCACCAATGACCGATCCAACAACTATGCCCGTCGATATTTGTGCATCAACCTCAATTCAATGTAAGGCACTATTTATTATTAAAAAAAGAATATTTTATGAGGTCATAAACTATTAAAGGGGAATTATCCCCTCAGAGAAATTTAGCTTCAGTGAATGGAGACAAATCCCCAAAACATATTTGGAAAGTTTCAAAAAAATCAGGCAATGAATAAGAGAGATATGAATTATTAGATTTTGAGATCACTGATGATATGGAGATCCTCCAATTGGCAACGCGACCATGATGTGTGATGTAATGCAGGGAGATCTTTCCCATATCTATTGTACACATTGTACTAAAATCCTCTTTTTTTCTTGATTCTAGAGGGAGAATAAAGAGTCTTTTGGGGGGATGACTTGTAAATATATAAAAGTCATAATATATCATGAAAAGAAAAGCTGTTCTATCATTAGAATGAAAATAAAGAGACATTATGAATAGTTTTTGAGCACACCATATGGGGAGTTCTCCCTTCGTGACATCACAAATGCTGACCGCATTGCCAATGGGAGTTTTCCTATGTCATTAGAGATCTCAATATTCAAATACTCATAACTTTCTTATCATTTATCCGATTTTCACAAAATCTTCACTATTGTGCTTATTTGATTTTTCTGCATCCACAGTAAACCAACTATCTACAAAGGGACAATTCTCATTTAAGAAATATTTGAACCCTCTCGAAAGTAAATGTTTTATGATGCCTCCATGCCTGGAAATCTCTCAAAAATTATTATGAACATGTTCTTTTTTCCCGTGACTCATGAGACGTCGCGGAGACATAGGAGCTGACTTCAGAATCCTGTAGTCATAAACTTATCTCAAACACCGTTTATGGGTAATGAGATACAACCATAATAGGGTAAAGATTGCACCATTTACATTCGCTTACAGTTTTAACATTCAAAATGGCGATTTCTAAGCGTTACATCAATATAAAATTCAGCTGCAACCTCTTCTTGTTCATATAATTTGCTGAAATGCGATGACATTTTCTTTTTTCTTTTCGTTTCGTTGACACAGCTACCACTGCCTTTATATGTCAAAATACGGCCCTAGCCATCAGCTGCCCGGCTTCTCAAACGATCACCGTCTGCTCAAGCCTCTATGGTAGGAATAATCAAGACACAACCGCCTGCACTACTACCACCGGTACAACCAACTGTGGGGTTGAGAACCCTGCTTTCGTTGGCATTTTGTTAATGGGAATAATGGATGTTCCCTTCCTGCCATTGATGCCTACTATGGCGGAGATCCCTGTACTACTGGAGGTCATTATCTGAAGGTTGTCTACCGATGTGCCTAATTGTTCAAATCCTCCTTTTAAAATATGTAATTTAATTTATATTAAAAACGCATATTCCATATTCTATTTTATTTGTATTATCTCATGGGGTCATAATCGTAGTTAATACCTTACAACTACTTTAATTGCTTTCAACTTAGATCCTTCAGCGTAAGTTTTAATATCGGTTGAATGGAATGTTAAAAAATATACCGAACTTTCATTCCCTCTTTATCGAACTCTCATATTCCCTCTCATTCTTCTCTCAGTCTCCCTCTCTCGCTCTCTCTTTCGCCTTTCTCTCTAAAAACAACAAACAACAAACAAAGCAAAAAAAAAAAAAACACACACACAAATACCCACACCCACACACACACACTCACACACACACACACACACACACACACACAATTTGAAATTGAGACAATGATGAAAAGGGAATTTCAAAGAGGGTGTGTGAGGGTGCAGGGTGCTGCACGGTACTTGAAGGGTGTGTGTGTGCGTGTACATATTTATACAAGTAGGTCTCTGATTTTTTTTAGTCTTAACCTACCCAGTACACTCAAGTTAGATTTTGTAAAAAAATAGGCTTGGGAACATTTATGATATCTGTTTGAACATTTATATAGAGATGCAGGGAGTAACCCCTGACAGTTTTGGTTTAAATTTCTACATACTTATACTCTTCAATTTTAAAGAAATAATTAAACATATATCGCTTGAATCTAATACTATAAAAGTTATGTTCCCGGGAAATCGGCCATTTTCTAGAGGAATTTAAAAAACCCAGACGAATTAAAAAAAAAACAACAGACAATTAAAAAACAAAAACAAAAAAAAACAAAAAAAAAACGCTGTATATAGATGCAGTTAGCAATGAACTCTCTGATTCCAACTTAGCACACTGAGAACTGTAACAAACTGACACCGTGTAACTTCCATACCCGTTCCCCTAAAACCAGAGTTTTGCCTCGGGGGGGGACGATGGGCAAAGTGTAGGGGGCCTAACGTAATATTTTTTTCACACGTACCCTTGCATAACCTAAAAGTGATCCGCGCGGGGGGAGGGGGGGGGGTGGAGCAATAAGTGTATTTAATTTTTTTTTGTGGTACCCTTAGCTAACCTAGAAGTTTGCCTCTAGGGGTGAAGGTACGATGGGCAAAAAGTGTTAATGTAATTTTTTTTTCCTCAACGTACACTTGGCGTGACCTAGATTTTTGCCTCCGGGGGGGGACGTAACGATGGCAAAAGTGTACGTAATGGTTTTTTTTCCGCGGTAAACTTGGCGTAATCTAGAGGTTTGCCACTGGGCAAGATTAGTTTGATCTTTTCTGCTTGATTCTGCTTCTGTGCCCGAGCTATTTTTAGCTACCATAATGAATGAAGAAAGAAATCAATTCAACTGACAAGAAAATCAAAACTATCAGCAGTTTGCCAAGTCCAGTGACACCAAACAAAAGAAATTTAGGGGGTGCAAAAGGATACATAATTTTTGTTGCGTACCCTTGCGTAACGTGTCTCCCCTGTCCCCTTACAATATTGTAGAATATAACACTATTTTGCTTTTACTATTTGATATGAGAAAATGTTCAAACTGGATGAAAATCAAACAAATAATAAACATAAATCCTCAAGACTTAGATATGCAGTCAAAGATCCGATTGGGATCCTCGTCGGAAAGGGACGAAATTATTTTTCATTCAATTTTTTTTTTGATGGTTGTGATTCTAAATTTAATTCAAAAACTATTTCTTAAAAGGTGTCAACTACATAGACTTAGTATAAACACATGATCAAATCAAGAAGAATACCCAATATTACATGACAAGAAAGACATACGATAATAAGAATACAAAGCGAATACGTACAAGAAAAGCATAATACACACAAATAGAGACAAATAAGATATGAAGTACTTTAATACGAAAGAAATAGAAAACCGATAGAATAACGAATATTTAGAAAAGAATATTAACACACGTAGGTCGATTGATCTTGTGCTGTCGATGGTCAGCGAGCCCACCAAAGCTCAGCTCATACGCTTCATGAACTCGCTCAGTCACTTTCAATCAATGCACCTTTCCGTTTGCAATACAATACGGTATGGGAGGATCGCCAGATTCAGTAAATTTCTATTTTTAATAATTCAGACATGAAAAATGAATACCTGATGAGACTCTTTATGCAAAGATTATCAGTGCGTCCCAAAAAAGAATATACCACTTTTTTTAAATAGCTACCAAATAGGAAAAATAATAGTGTTATTGGGGAAAGGTTTATATAATATATGTAAAGCTCATAATCCTGCAACTATCATTATGATACAAAAAAATTCCGAAAATAACGCATCGACTTCAGTGAGTATGCCACTCTATTGTAAAAGAGACACAAAAATTAGCCTGCGCAGGGAATTCACTATTCATTTTAACACTGGTTATGGAAGCATGAATGAGTCAATAATTAAATGATGGAATCAATCGGCCAAAAAGTACAAAATTAACTAAGTCAAAGCAAAATCAATGATATGGAAAGAAAAGAGTGAAACATTACATTTTTTGCATGATATTGATTGTTTTTTTCTGACTTTGGTTTATTCTTTGAGATCTGTTGGCAAGTTCAAAGAGGAGATGCACGGTTCCGTCGACCTCCCGTTGCAAAGTCTATGAACATACACTCGGAAGTTAAACGTATTCTTATATAGATGCAATTTTGACAAAAAAGGATGCACAATAAATCTTTCATTGTAGGCTGCAGGATATGTACAGAACCTGCCATGACATCTTGACCTGTCTAATGATTTTTATGATTCACTTCATTCTGTTTGAATTTAATTGAGACTTGGTGCAATGATTACTTCTGGTTTCCACGTCCGTTTGTTTACACAAAAGACAAAACAACCAACACAATCAACAGCCTTGTCATTTCATGTAGTATTCGGCTGAAACGCGATTACAATGTAATTTTCTTTTTCATTTCAATTGACCAGCTACACAACTGGCCTTTATACTGTCAAACTAGCGCGCCTAGGCCATCAGCTTGCCGGCTTCAACAACGATCACCAATCATGCTCAAGTCTCTACGGTAGGAATAATCAGACACAACCGCTGCACTACTACAACCGGTACAACAACCTGCCGGGGTCCGAGACCTCTTTTTGTTCAGTATACACTGCAATGGTCAAAAGCTGAATGTTCTCTACCTGCCATTGATGGGCTACTTATGGCGGAGATCCTGTACTACTGGAGGTCATTATATGAAGGTTGTCCTACCGATGTGCCGATACAATAACTTGCTGACGACAACCAGTTCGCCAAATAGGTGTCCAACAATATGCTGTTCGTAACCAGTGTTTCACCAATGACCGATCCAGAACAACTTGGCCGCGTCGATATTTGGTGCATCAACCTCAATTCAATGTAAGGCACTTTATTTTAAAAGAATACTTTTATGAGGTATTAAACTATTAAGGGGAGAATTTATCCCTCAGAGAAATTTAGCTTTCAGTGAATGGAGACAAATCCCCAAAACATAATTTTGGAAAGTTTCAAAAAAATCAGGCAATGAATAAGAGAGAATTATGAATTATAGATTTAGAATCATGATGATATGAGATCCTCCAATGGCAACGCGACCATGTGTGTGTATGTAATGCCAAGGGGATCCTTTTCCCATTATCTATTGTTACACATTGTTACTAAAATCCTCTTTTTTTCTTGATTCTAGAGGGAGAATAAGGTCTTTTGTGGGGATGACTGTAATTATAAAAGTCATTAATATAGTATGAAAAGAAAAGCTGTACTACATTAGAAATGAAAATAAAGAGACATTATGAAATAAGTTTTTTGAGCACACGATAGCATATGGGATGTTTTCCCTTCGGTGAACATACAAATGTGACTCGCATATGCCGAATGGGAGTTTTTCGCTATGTCATTAGACGATCTCATATTCATAACTTCACATAACTTTCTTATCATTTTCCGATATTTACAAAATCTCAACTATTGTGCTTATTTGATTTTTCTGCAATCCACAGTAAAATCCAAACTATCTACAAGGGACAATTCTCATTTAAGAAATATTTAACCCTCTCGGAGTAAATGTTTTATGAATGCCTCATGCCTGGAAATCTCTCTAAAAATTATTATGAACAATGTCTTTTTTCCCAGTGACTCATGAGACGTGCGGAGACCATAGGAGCTGACTTCAGAATCCTGTAGTCATAAAACTGTTATCTCAAACACCGTTTAGGGTAAATGAGCTACAACATATAGGGTAAAGATTGCACCATTTAGCATTCGCTTACAGTTTTATAACAATTCAATGGCGATTTCTGAGCGTTACATCAACTAAATAAATCAGCTGGAACCTTTTTGTCATGAAAATTTGCTGAAATGCGAATGACAATTTTCTTTTTTTTTTCGTTTTGGTTGAATACAGCTACCATGCTTTATATGTCAAAATACGAGCCCTAGCCATCAGACTGCCGGCTTCTCAAAACGATCAACCGGTCTCAAGCCTCTATGGTAGAATAATCAAGACAACAACGCCTGCACTACTACCACCGGTACAACCACTGTGGGGTGAGAACCCTGCTTTTCGTTGGCATTTTGTTAATGGAATAATGGATGTTCCCTTCCTGCCATTGATGCCTACTATGGCGGAGATCCCTGTACTACTGGAGGTCATTATCTGAAGCTTGTCTACCGATGTGCCTAATTGTTCAAATTCCCTTCCTTTTAAATATGTAATTTAATTTATATTAAAAACCATATTCCATATTCTATTTTATTTGTATTATCTCATGGGGTCATAATCGTAGTTAATACCTTACAACTACTTTAATTGCTTTCAACTTAGATCCTTCAGCGTAAGTTTAATATCGGTTGAATGGAATGTTAAAAAATATACCGAACTTTCATTCCCTCTTATCGAACTCTCATATTCCCTCTACATATCTTCTCTCAGTCTCCCTCTCTCGCTCTCTCTTTCGCCTTTCTCTCTAAAAACAACAACAACAACAAAGCAAAAAAAAAAAAAACACCACACACAAAACCCACACCTCACACACACACCCTCGCACTCACACACACACACACACACACACACACACAATTGAAATTGAGACAATGATGAAAAGGGAATTTCAAAGAGGGTGTGTGAGGGTGCAGGGTGCGTCGCGACGGTACTTGAAGGGTGTGTGTGTGCGTGTACATATTTATACAAGTAGGTCTCTGATTTTTTTTAGTCTTAACCTACCCAGTACACTCAAGTTAGATTTTGTAAAAAATAGGCTTGGGAACATTTATGATATCTCGTTTGAACATTTATATAGAGATGCAGGGAGTAACCCCTGACAGTTTTGGTTTAAATTTCTACATACTTATACTCTTTCAATTTTAAAAGAAATAATTAAACATAATCGCTTGAATCTAATAACTATAAAAGTTAATGTTCCCGGGAAATCGGCCATTCTAGAGGAATTTAAAAAACCCAGACGAATTAAAAAAAAAAACAGACAATTAAACAAAAAAAAAAAAAAAACAAAAAAAACAGGACGAACTTAACAACCCCCCTCG
>CALNVZ010000174.1:75921680-75945952 GCA_940671915.1 Paracentrotus lividus | reverse complement strand
CCCCCCCCCCCATTTGAATAACCCAAACAAATCCTGGCAAATCCAAAAGAACCCTTGAGAACAAACATATCAAACATTAGATAAACCATTTAAAAAAAACCTAACGAATAACCGGGGAAAAAAAAAGGATTGGGCTTTATTCATTTGGGTTAACAATTCAGTGACATCCCCACTTTATGCGTGCCTAGCAAAGCAGCACAAAAGAAAATATGCCATGTTGATACATACTGCTTAAAACATTGGCTAGACTCTATTTACATATAACACTGTATATAAAATTCGTTTCATTCACCTGGGTTCGCTACTCCCTTTACAGGAGCTGGGCCAACGTTGAGGCGACACCCGAAAATGTTGTAATCGTATTAGATTGGCTAAAAGACGTCGATAATAGACCTACCTACGGCTTTGTTTACGCTAGGCTTGAACCTGAGCTTGCTACCACACAAACACAATGACCAATTCGTTTATTATATTGGAAACAACAGGCCTTAACTTGGGACTGGATATAGTAATAACTTTTTTATTTGAAATGCATATTATTTTTTTAAAGGAAAAAATATATAATTATACTACGTGTTTAAAATAAAACCATACACACAGACACACAACACACACACCCACACCCTCACTTGTCATGAAAACTAAATGCAATGGTAACATTGTGTTCATTTCTATGAATGTACAAAATTTAGAAGGAAATTTTGCTTGTTCGAGAAAACCCTTATTTCAATTTGATACTGCATACTTTTCTGTCAACATTTTGAGAAGATTAGACACTTGCAAAAAAGAAAACAAATAAATAAATAAAAATAAAAATCAAAAAGGACTCGTGTCGCAGAAGTCAAACATGAAGTGTACTTATTAGTTCTTCGTATAGTATATGCCATTGTACTTTTTCATTATGTATCGTAATTTAAGCATTCAATTTTTATATTGTCACTAACTTATGTCTGATAAATATTTAACATGTAACATTTAACATGTGTAGCTATCGCTCTTGTATGTTCTTGTATCAGTGGCCAAGAAATACGTAGTGTAACTAGTATCGTAAGCAAGTGTAAATTTTATTATTTTTGTACTAATTCGTTTGTTCATTTTGTTGCATTTCAATCACTCTCCATACGCTTTGAGTTTCCGGTTTGTTATAACTAGATTTTACTTATTTCATGAATGCCATAGTTTTATAGGCCTATTTCATTTTTGGCAACAATGTTTTATGTTCTTGTTTTTCTACATCTTTTTTCTTTTTATTCTTCTTCTTCTTCCCCTCCTCCTCCTTCTTCTTCTTGATATTATTATCATTAACTGCTGGTAATACTATTAAAAAAAATAAAGTATACATTTAGTCATTCATAAATTGGTTATTATTCTTGACTCATCCTTGTTGTGTATCACTCTTTGAAAAGTTGAGAAGTGATATGTTTGAATAAGATAAATAATAATTATCGCATTGATTGATATCACGCTTCACATCAAAGCTGCAAATACATTTATAATAATTCAAACATTAAACACTAAATTAGTAAACTATTAAAACAAATATATAATTATAAATTGCTTAGTATATTATATATACAGTGCGTATCAATAAAAACGGGACAGTTTTGAAAAGTCTGTCAAAATTTTGTTTCAAATTATGATGTCTATATCTTTATGTTCATAGATGCTCTGAAGTCTTATCTTTCAAATGCAATTTAAAAAAATAAGTTTCGTTCATGCTTGAGCACACACAGAACATTTTTATCGGGGGCTCAAAAAAGGGCTTGCGCACAAAATGGAAAAAAAGAGAAATATGATCATCAGACTTCTTGCTAATCAGCAGTCTTCCTCTCAACTTTTTCTTTATCTTTGCCATTATTTCGAATTATGATCTGAAATTCATTTACAAAGCTGTTCTTTTACTATAATTGTTTTGCTTTTGTTTTCATTTCAATATGTTATCATTCTGTGATAAATATTCCTTCAAACTTATCTTTTTTGTCAACCCAAGAAAGGGGATTCCCTTTTTGATCCTCCGACAAAAACGTTCTGTGTGCACTCAAGCATGAACGAAACTTATTATTTTAAATGGCACTTGAAAGATAAGACTTCAGAGCATCTATTAACATCAAAATATAGACATCATAATTTGAAACAGAATTTTGACAGACTTGTCAAAACTGTCCCGTTTTTAGTGATACACCAGGCTGTATATATAGTGAATTGGATTACTTTCATTTACTTTTGTCAGCACAACGGGCTTACTGTTTAGCTCATCATATAAGTACTCATCAAAGCCAACATGACCACATTTCAAAAGTCAAAAACCTTCAATATTTATGACGGTCATTTCTGTTATTATTTATTATTTTTTACTAAAGGAAAGTTCACTCATTGATTTATATGACTGGAATATTGAAGAAGATCCACCCTAATATAATAAATTCATCAATCTTATACTTTTCATTTTATGATGTCAACTGCGAGCTGTTCTTCTTTAATCAGGATATCAGCGTTTAGGGGAGTAATTATTACTCATTTTGCGCTTCATAGATAGTGTGTTATTGTTATTAATTATTTAATTATTTAATTCCGAAATTGGCCGTCTAGAAGAATATTAATTATTTAATCTCTGCTGCCGATCATCAAAACCAACGCTAAAATACATTCCTACATGAAAACGATTCAAATCCTTGATAAAAAAAAATCATCAAAAGGCAAAAGTAAGGAAATTTAATACAAGCACAACGAAAAGGGAGAGCAGCTCGCACGAGACGTTCCAAAAGTAAAATTCTAAAAGTTCGTTATTATCTAGTGGATTTTCATGCAACCTTCGATATTTTTTTTTATCATTCTGCTTTTTCTCTACCTGGAAAATCATCATTAAAAATGAATATGAACCCCAAGCTATTATACATATTCAGAAATTAACTTCCCTCTAATATTCGTTACTATTATGCTTTTATACTGTCTTGGATAAACATGACTCATTGTTTACTAAAATGTAAAAGCAAAAGTTTGTGGATACAAAACAACATGATATAATCGAACCCTCTTATATTAAAGGGGAAGTTCACCCTGGAATTTTATTGGTCTTAAAAAATGAAGAAAAATAATAGAAAAATATTAGTGAAAGTTTGAAGAAAATCGACCAAAAAATAGCGAAGTTATGAATATGTAAAGTTTTGATTCTGTGACGTCACGTGCGAGCAGCTCTCCCATTGGTTGTGTATGTAAATTCCATAAATTTGACTTTTTGTCATGGTTCTTGATAAAGGAATGGGTCAATGTGATATAGTCATGTATATGAACATATGTTTGATGGTTTATCGACTGCACAGGTGACATAATTATTTTCTTCTGAAAAAAAGACATTTTATGGAATTTACACTACATAACACATAGGAGATCTGCTCGCATGTGACGTCACAGAATCAAAACTTTGAATATTTATAACTTCATCATATTTTGGTCGATTTTCCCCAAACCTTCACTAATATTTTTCTTTCATTTTTCTGCATTTTTTAAGACCAATAAAATTCCGGGGTGAACTTCCCCTTTAAATTGGTATAAATTTTCAACAGAAATATCAAGCAAATAGCACAAGTGTTTTGTACATGTTTCCTATAGAGCAAAACAAACCATCCAGGATGAATCCCAAGACGGGTATTTATGTCATCCTTGTCCTAGGATTCTATGCCACACTCGTCAGCGGCCAGGGTAAGAACATAAGCTTTAAGAAAGAAGAAGGTATTTTTCGTTGAAGAATAATAAATGATGTGACCTTACTAGTCACGGGGTATTACGCTTTATTATCTCTGCTACAAGTTCGTCATAAAGGTGGAATATATATTTTTTTTTCTGGCTCAAGCGACATTATGTTGCTCCGGTTTAGTTCTTGAATGTGTTTGTCACCGCTTTCACTTTCTGGGATCCTGGGTATATCTTTGACGTTCCTCAACCCTTCCCAGGGATTTTCTTCAAAAAAGTTTGTCACCACCAGAAGATGGCCATTTTCGTCATTTGTCTTATTTTTGGGGCCCCTTTTTGTTTACGCGAACCCCACCAAGGTCTCTCACTCCTATCCCAAGGAAGCACGTCTGAGTATAAAGATGTGTTTGTTTCTTAAATTAAATCTAGATGTTGGTTAGAGGCTTTTGTCTAGGGAGGGGTCAAAATATATTTTGATTGGGGTTCAACATTGATTTTACTCATTTTCAACCATAGGATATTTCTACACTTCCTGAATTGTATGTGTAAAATCTCAACCAAACATAAATCAAAAATAAATATAATAATGACTTTTTTACAGCCTTGTCATCAAGCTTAATGTAAGGGGAAAATGATGATATTTAAGGGTAAAGGTTGTTTTTTTTTTCATTTTTTTTTGGTTTTCAGCATAAAGATGGAATAAAAATATTCCAAATTTTGACCAATCTCGTTTTTTTTACTTCAACCCTCCCTAGACATAGACCTAAGCTGTCCCATAATATGGATTAGCTTAGAACAATATAACAGTACACCTCAGATGCGTTCCTGGGGTAGGACTGGGGGAGGCTTGATCGGGCTGGAAGAACAAACAGGGGCCCAAATGAGAAAAAATGACAAAATGGGATCATGGGGTTGACAAAACTTTTTGTGAATAGGTCCACTTAAAGGGTTGGGAGAATGTTCAAGATATAGCCAGGGTCCCGAAAAGTAAAAGCAGGGACAGACATATTCAAGAAATTAAAGCCAGAGCAAAATCATGTCGCTATAGGCGGCAAAAAAATATTCCACCTTTATGACGGACAGTGTATTTTGCAAGACCCTCCGTTTGGAGTTATTTAACCAAGGTCATTTCGAGTTTAGTTTCTTCTCTCTCAACATAGTATTCCTATTTTTAAGAGATATTTTTTTTAAAGATAATTGTTCTTCAAACGTAAAGGAATTTTTACGCCGTTGGGATGTTAAATAGACAATTAATTTATTCATTTGTCTCCAACGGTAGAAACCATGCAAATTGGTAGAAACACACGCAACTGCTGTGTGATAAATTTGAAACAGACAGCTTTGAAAAAAATCATAGGCTGCCGGACGGGATACGAACCCACGACCTGTGGATTGCTAGACCACTGTCATAACCGCTACTACCCGGAGTGCCTTAGCGATCAAGGGTTCATACTATCCATATACATGAAACATCAAACGTAAAGGAATTTTTACGCCGTTGGGATGTTAAATAGACAATTAATTTATTCATTTGTCTCCAACGGTAGAAACCATGCAATTTATCACACAGCAGTTACGTGTGTTTCTACCAATTTGCATGGTTTCTACCGTTGGAGACAAATGAATAAATTAATTGTCTAATCAAAAAGTGATGCAAAGGTAATTATTCTATTTAAGAAAGAATGGCATATTAAAAATCAGTGCTCCAAGGTAAACATATCCAGTGATTGGAACCGACCCCCTTCCAATTCCCATCTAAAACAGCAGCTTCTTCAAGTAGGATTTTTAAAAATATAATATAAAGGCTTGTCATGTTTATCAGGGAGTTCAATAAGTAGAATTTTGATATGATATAAGAATAATGAATATTATTCCTATGATATTGGTAGCAACATCGATGAATGCCTTTCTCTCAATTTTATCTCTTGTTATTTCCTCTTGCCTTCTCCTTGGTCTCTGGCAAACGCTCACACCACTCTCCGTTTCCCCCAACGGTTATTTTTCGCTCGTCCTCATAAACTGCATCTCTTGATTCAATAAACCATGATGATTTAATATTGAGATCAAAGGTGTTATCCAAACTGTATTGCTGTGTGACGGCAGTTCTACGTTCATCGATGGAAACGGTCTTATGATACACGTCAAATCTTCTATTTACGGGATTCTCGACACTAATCTCTGTTCATTAGAACCATGGATGTCAACGAATTGCTCAAATGAAGCAGCCTCTGACCTGATTTCAAACATTTGCGATATGAACGAGGCTTGCATACTAGTAGCAAACAACGACATTTTTGGTAACCCTTGCTCGAATGGTGCTGAGTACCTGACGATTGACTACGTGCTATTATCCCCCGAGACAACACGTAAGTCACATTGAAACCACAGGTAATCTTGTGTAAATGTACTGATTCCATGGATTGCACATTTTGTTAAAAATGTCTTTTGTGCTTTACTTCAGGACAGTGATTGATTTAAGTACGTCACAAAGAAAGTAAAAGCTGTGCAAATGTGTAACATCATAAAGATCTTCTTAATTAAGAAAAGATGACATAAATAAAATACAGGGGCCGCAGAGCGTTTTTTAAAAGTGGAAGGGCTGAGCCGAAAGTAGAGGCGGGGGGGGGGGGCTGAAAGGCTAAAAATGTCACATTATGGTTGTTTTTGCGGTTGTACAACGTCTGGGCTTCCCCCCCCAGTCCCTCCTCCCCTGCTCTGCGGTCCCTGTGTATATATAAATTTATGATATTTATGACACTGTTCTACCAGCGGGCCCTGCACATTTTGCAATATTACCCAAAGCGCATTGCTAGAAGGCAACTATACGAACCAATTTTTGGTATGACTCTGCCGGAGGCAAGGTGAGGTGCTCTCACCGATCAAACAACTTTGTACGTCACTTGCATTTCCATGTGAATTGGTTTTCCTGTCATGTGCGCCATTCCCTAACTGGGAATTAGAGGGACACTACCGTCCGTATTAGAACCAACCCAATTTTTTTCTGAAAATTCTGTATTCAATAGACTAATGTAAATTAATAATATATGATTTTAATGTATTTAACGTCTACAGCTATTTGCTCTACAATTACCAGTTCACCATGACCGATCCAACAACGATGCCTGACGCAACCAGTTCACAATGACCGATCCAACAACTGTGCCTGACGCAACCAGTTCACCAATTACCGAACCAACAACTATGCCTGACGCAACCAGTTCATCAATGACCGATCCATCAACACCCGTCGATATTTGTGCATCAATATCAATCGAATGTAAGGAACTTATATATATGAAATTGGTATTTTACGTAGTCATGGACTATCAAGAAATATTTTAATCACCTTGAAGTAAAGGCCTTATCCATTGGCGGCGGTCCCGGGGGACGGGGGGACGTTTCCCCTCCCCCCTCAATTTTTAAAGCTTAACATTTTTGTTTATATAGTGAGCAGCTAGTGAAGCTCGGGAAGAGGCAATATATATGTCAAATACATTGCTAAATGTTATTAATATGCACAATTTTCGGCCCGTGTCGTAGGCGATCGGTTCCGGGGTTCCGCGGAACTGATCCCCTGGATTCACTAGCTGGCAGATTCGATGAAAACCCGCCGTTCTGTTCCGACCAGGTTCCGACATTGTCGAACAGTATAGTCGCATGTGTTTTTATTGGTGGGATCAGGAGGACATAAAAAAATAGTTTTAGAATTATTTTGGCATTTTTGTATTTGTTATTTGAATAAAAACCAATTTCATTTTGTTTGAAATATTACTTTATAACCTCTTTCGGCTACCCAAACTATCCCATAGCCCAGGCGGCGCGCGCGTGGCCATGTGTATATGTACGACGTACGTGTACTAACTATACAACATTTTCTCTATACGATTGATCTGAAACCCGGTCATTTTATGCGTTTTTAGGGGGTAACTCTTTAAAAGCGTAATGTAATGATCGAAGCGCGAGCGATGTTTGTTCTTTACGAGGCATATGGGATTTAAGCACTGTTGGGGGTTTTAATTTGATGTGAGCTGTAATTTGTCGATCAATTAAGACAAGTAAAACAATCTAATATTAACTGCTCTCTTTTTGCTGGGGTGTAATAATCCTTAAAATCTGGTACTAGAAAAAATAGGCGAGCGGGAAGCGCGAGCAGAAATCTTCTGTATCAGAATAGTGATCAGAATCTTATATTTTAATATAGATTATTTTATGCGTTTTCATGGGAAATAAACATAATTTATCAATTAATTTGGGAGGTCTAAAATTTGCATATAACTTCATTATTTATAAATAATGGAAACGCTAGAAAAATTATTTATTAAATAATGAAAAACACCGAACATTATTTATAAATAATGGAAAATCGAAATAAATATTTATAGATAATGAAACAGTATAATTAGGCCTGATTATTTATAAATTAGGAAGTGTGTAAATCCATTATCATTAAATAATAGGGAATATGTTTTATTATTTTATAAATAATGAAAATTTAATTATAATTATATATAAAATAATGAAGTACAAAGTTAATTATTTATAAATAATGAAAACAGTATAAAATTGTTTATAAATAATTGTTCTTATTTATTGAATAATGAAAACTGAACTCTTGTTATATATAAATAATAAAATGTGAATGGCAATTATTCATATATAATTACTTAATTACTTAAGTACTTAATTTGTTATATATATATATATATATATATATATATATATATATATATATATATATATATATATATATATATATTTCAGGAAAGACGGAGTTTCCTTAGTGCCCAACTACTGTCAGTTTCTTGCCGGAGCAATCATCAGGTTGGTGAAGATTCGTTGTTTATCTAGTTCCTAATTTTATTCTGTAATCGATCTTAGACGTGGGCTTCTTTTAGTAACTGTTTTATTCACTCCTTTCAAACTATTAAAGGAGGAGTCCGGGCTGAAATGAAAAAGTTTTGTAAAATTAAGTAAAATTCATCAAGCACAACACAAAAAACTTCATCAAAATCGGATGAAAAATAACAAAGTTATGCATTTTTTAGGTCGTCATTTTTTTTTTGTAAAACAGTTCTTGGCAAATGTCTCATTGTCTTCATTTGAATATTTGAATATTCAAATGAGCAAACTGATGATGTCACAGTCCCCTACTTCTTGTGTATTTTATTATATGAATCCTATTTATCTCATTTTTCATATATTGCGTATACAGAAAATCTGTCCCTCATACTGAAATAAGTAAAAGCACTTGTGACCTTGAACATTCCACAAGGATTAATCCGTGATTTTATGTCCTTGGGGCAGAAAATCTTGATAATTGGTATTTCATACAATAAAAAACAAAGAAAGTAGGGGGACTTAGACATCATCAGTTTGCCAATTTGAAGAACTGTTTCCTAAAACAATCAAAACCTAAGAAAATTCATAACTTTGCTATTTCTTATCCGATTTTGATGAAATTTTCAGTGTTGTGCTTTTTCGATTTTACTTTATTTTTCTTATTAAAGCAAACTCCAGCCGGATGAGTCCTTTAATGTTTTCTCTTCCAACGAATCTTCACCAACCTGATGATTGCTCCGGCAAGAAACTGACAGTAGTTGGGCACTAAGGAAACTCCGTCTTTCCTGAAATATACTCGCTCCGTTTCCACGTAGAGCACTTTTGGACGTTCCATGGTCTAACTTACGGATATATATATATAATAATATATATATATATTATATATATATATATATTAGTGAAAACGGGCCCCTTGAATAACGTGCTATGCAGTGAACCATCTTTTATTTAGTATAGGCGAAATGAATGAGACAGATGACTCGAAACGTAGCTCTCAAATTCCTTTATTTCACAAGCTTTCGGCCGACATGGCCTTCGTCAGGCTACAAAATAAGACGAAACAAAATTTGACAAACATGAGTGGTTGACAGGCCATATAACAAGATTTTGCCTGTCAACCACTCATGTTTTGTCAAATTTTGTTTCGTCTTATTTTGTAGCCTGACGATTCAAGATTCAAGATTCAAGTTCAAGATTACTTTATTGATTTTCTTTCATGTTTCAAAAGTTAACAAAATAAATAATCAAAATTAACAACATCAGTATGTAACATAAGAACATTTGTTCAAAAGTAACAAGAAAAACAATTATAAAGAAAATTCAGGAACAGCAAGAAGCAAAGCTTGTAAGGCGTGGTCCCTTTATATAAAAATTGAATACAAAGTAAGCAATTTTCTTTATTTTATTTTTTTAACTGAAACATATTCATGAAATAATTCATAATTGAATAATTCTTGCCCCATCCAACACGACAACAAAACTGACTAACAGCGCACGCACTGTCAACCAGTTACTATCATGCCGGGATGAGGCAAGAAATATAATTTACAATTATTATACAAAAGAAGGAAAAAACAAACTTAGAGAGAAAAAAATACCGGGAGGTGGGACTAGGGTGGGGAAGGGGGGGGGTGTCGAAGATTTAGATAATGATTTTTTTTATTTTATAGTGTGAATGAAAAGTAAAGTTTGCTCTTTGGTGTTATTTGATCCTTGGTGATATCCGTCTGTCATTAGAGAAACAGAGTGATATTAGTGGTTATATGATGATAACATAATAATTTAAGTTTGTTTTTAATAAAAATATGCTTCCTTATCTCACGCATGTCTCTGGTAGAGAATGTCCAAAATTTAGGGGCAGTAAATATAAAAGTGTTTTGTGTGAGCACTGTACGCGTTCTTGGTAAGTGGTAATGGTTAATTTGCCTGGTAGGATAACATAACATAACATAAATAACATAACATGTCGGCCGAAAGCTTGTGAAATAAAGGAATTTGAGAGCTACGTTTCGAGTCATCTGTCTCATTCATTTCGCCTATATATATATATATATATATATATATATATATATATATATATATATATATATATATATATATATATATATGTGATTAGATTTGTGTTGTCGTTATATAATAAATAAGAACAATTATCTACAAATCAAATTTTTATGCTGTTTTCATTATTTATAGACAATGTATTATATAATGATTCAAAGCAAATAATTTGCCTATGGAATTATTTCACAAACATAGTTTGGGGCCAATTACAATGTTTATACATGTACGTATAATATACACGTACTCGAGAATCTGCTTTTCCATACACGAAGTCCTAAATTGGCAATCGTCCCTGAAGCTAATTGGGGGAGGTTTGATTGGTTGTTCAAGAGACCGTCCAGAAGGGTCCGTTATGGATTAGGGGTGGTGGTGTGAATTCAGTGATGCGTAAGCACGCTTGTTCTCTAATTAGTTTTTTAGTAACGGAACGGAACGAATTACCTGGCGGAACCGAACGCCTATGACGATCGAATCGAATCAACTTACCCGGAACCCGGAACAAAACGGCGGGTAAAAATCCAGGCGATAGGTTCCGGAGGAGTGCTGAGGAACGAATCGAATGCCCGGAACAAATCGCCTATGACACCCGCGCTTCGCCTTCGCGAACAAAACACAAGACAATGATTAAGTGAAATGTTCTCTTTCTGACGCTTAGTTAAATTTTCATTAGTTACCGCATAATGTGCGAAGTAGGTCATTCTCTTATATACAAATATATGTATCTTTGGGATGCTTTATTCCGCTTGACTGTATTACTAATTCCCCTTCCGATGTTCAGTCCGCCCCCCCCCCAGTCGTGACATTAAATCGCCGCCCTTGGTCTTATCTTACAATGATAAGACGTATCCGTGACAGTAACTTTCTCAAAAATAGTTATGAACATTTCCTCGTCTCATGAGACGTCGCGGAGACGCAAGAGATTGTCTTTGCTACGCCAGAATACCGTAGTAAAAATCTAATCTCAAACCCATCTCATGGCTAATGATACAGGGGCCGCGGAGTCGGGTAGGCTAAGGGGGGGGGGGGGAGGGGCTTCCCCCCCCCACTTTTGTCACCAAACGTGTACAAAAAACGCAAAAATTACCCATACGTTTGTGATTTTTAGCCTGTTCAGCCCCCCCCCCTCCCCCACTTGCGGCTCAGCCCCTCCACTTTCAAAAACACTCCGCGGTCCCTGTGACATATCTCAATAATTGGGTAAATAGTACATTTTTTTTTAATATTTAACTTTATTCACCACTTTCATTAAAAAAAAAACATTCATAAAAACACACAAGTCAAGAAATATAGAACTTCATATAAAGTATGATATTACATTTATTCGAGAACATTTATAAGAATGGTGGAAGGTCCTTGAGAAGTTTTAAAATACAACTGCGGGAATCCAGTAAAAAGTTTAACATGAGTATAATTGATCCTAAACTTTCTGCATTGGATGGCTTTTTTTTTTTTAGATATCTTTAAAGCTATGTAGAGTATTGCACTGTTTGATTTTTCGGTAATTTATTCCAAATAATGGGACCCTTGCATAAAAATATATTGTTAGAAAAAAATAATAATAATAAAAATTCTAGTATTATATTGATGTATATCTCTCTTTTTTTTCTTTTTTTTTTGTTGAAAAATATCGCCAAAGTTGTTGGGTAATAGGTTGTTATGATAGGAATACATAAAAACACATAGTTGAAAATCGTGTAGTAATGAAATTGGCATTACATTTCATTAATTAAGGAAAGAGGTCTGCTGTGACTAAGAAAGGGTTTGTGGCATATTAAGCGAACTGCTCTCTTTTGTAGAAGAAAGATGCGATTCATTAAGTGTTGTTTGCAAAAATCCCCAAATAATAATCACAGTACGGTATATAAGGTAAGATCAGTGAAAACAATAATGAAATAGTTTTTATGTGCTTACATTTCTAAAATTACTAGCAATTTCTACGCTAAAAATATCACAACAGTTCAGGCTATAAATTAAAGCTTTACATCAATATATAATTCATCTGCAACCTCTTTCAAGATTCGGAAATTTTCCATCCGCATATTTGCATTTTTGTTTTATCATCTGCTTACGTCTCATGCGTCTACTATGGATAGTTTTGGACTCAATTATCGTTTAGAACATCACAACGTAATAGGCGGCGTAAATAACTGAAAAGAAAACCGAAATATAAGGTAAAAAACAAAAAACAACAAACAAACAACAAATGAATACAATGATTTTCGGAAGGAAATGGAACCTAGAGAAACTGAAGTGTGACAATGGTCCATACAGAATAGCTACAAATGACAGGATGATGGCCACCAATACAGAGAATTTCCTTAGGGATATACTTGAGGCTATCTGGACTCTGCTGAAAGAAAACATCAAAGAGAGTGCTAAGAAGACCATCGGCTTTCTCAAAAGTCAAGAACTCAGAAAACCATTGGTAACCCAGGCTATGCTTGTTAAGATGGAAGAAAGGAGACGATGGAAAGGGGTGAACACCACCGATGGCAAACATATGTATCGGCACTTAAATAACGAACTTCGAAGAGAGACAGACAAAGCAAGAGAACAGTGGCTTAAAGAGCAGTGTTAGGGAATTGAAGCTTTATAGAAAATGGGGAGAATTGATATGCTGTATACCAAAGTCAGGAAGCTTAATGGAGCAAAGCAGAAAAAGCCTACAAGCCAAGTCATTGATACAAAAACCGGTGAAAGATTGACAGATAATTCAGACATTCAACGTAGATGAGTGGAACACATCTAAGAACTGTATGATAAAGATGCCAAGCCAGATGATATACACACATGAAGTGAAGAGGATGTAGATCAAGATGACATTGGTCCACACTTGCTCAGCTCCGAAATATGTAAAGCCATTGATGAAATAATGGGAAAGAGAGCATATGGTATAGATGAACTGCCAATTAAACTTTTCAAGAATCTAGATGGAAAGATGAGAGAAGAGCTGGAAAGATTATGTGTAATCATCTATGAAAGTGGAAACTGGATGACTTAAAGTCTGTTGGAGTAGACTGGAAGGAAAGACGCCTCATCAAAAACTTCTACCTAGGACAGACAGTGTGCATAAGAACAGCACACGGCGACTCCGAACCAGGAAGTATTGGGAGAGGAGTTCGACAAGGCTGCCCACTTTCTCCCATCTTGTTCAATGTCTATGCCGAAGCAATGGTGCAAGAAGCGTTCGCATCCATGAAAGATGGCATCATTGTAGGTGGAAGAAGAGTGAACTCTGTAAGGTTTGCTGATGATAAGGCCATTGTGAGCGATAGTGAAGAAGGCCTTCAGCGACTTATGGACTCCCTAGTTACAGTGGGAGAGGAATTCGGAATTCGGATAAATATCAATAAAACAAAAGTAATGAAAGTGACAAGATCACAGGAGATTGACTTGAACATTGAAGTCAGTGGGTAGAAACTGGAGGAGGTTAACCATTTCACTTACCTTGTAAGAGTCATCTCTAGTGATGCCTACAATACTAAAGAGATCAAAACTCGTACAATGCTAGCAAAGAAAGCATTCACAAAACATAATAGGGTTCTGACAGCGAAAAGGCTAAATCAAAACTTAAGAAAGAGACTAGCCAAATGTTTGGTTTGGAGTGTGGCACTGTATGGCTCTGAGACCTGGACAATCACAAAGGCAGAAGAAAGGACAGTCTAGAAATGTGGGTATGGAGACGACTGGAAGCAATCAGCTGGAAAGATAAAGTAACAAACGACAAGGTATTAAAGAGAGTGAAGGAGGAAAGGAATCTGCTGAAAATCATCAGAAGACGCAAGAAGAACTGGCTAGGACACATTCTGAGAAGAGAAAATATGCTGCGAGACGTACTTGAAGGGAAAATCAATGGAAAAAGGGGGAGAGCACGACCAAGAACTTGGATGGTGTCTGACCTGAAAGGCAACTTAACTTATGGAATGATGAAGAGGAAAGCAGAAGATCGAGAGGGATGGAGAAAGGACGGACTATTGACTATGGTGTGTGGACCTGCCCCATTGGGAGAACACCTAAGGAGAAGAAGAATGGTATGCCTCTGGTGAATGTTGAGTAAAATACTTCATTTCATATCCTGTCTGAACAATGGATTCGAAAATGATCTTATCGAATTCCACAAGTCTACGAACTATACATGTAGGCCTCTATTGACTGCCATTAGAAACTTCATTAATGTAATTTTGGCACGATTTGAGGCGATTAAGGCTCACTATGGCTTGTATTCTGCACGTAAGACGCTCATACAATAGGATACCACAATAGCACCATATAACCCTCCGATTTATACAAAATCAGTGTACGGTTTAAAATAAGGGCCTATGCTTCGAGCGGGTTTCCCCCTTTGACTCCTGAATCAGAGTCTTGGCAATGTCTATGCCTTGCCGTCTACAATGGTTTAAGTTCTTTTCTACGTGATTCAAATTCAAGGAAGATCCATTCATTGTAACCTATTAAGCATGCAGATGCCTGATTTTTCCACGAACTGCTGTTTTTCCCCCAATATGGACACCTTGACCTGTGATTGTAATGATTCACTTCATTCTTTTGATTTTATTCAGACTTTATAGAATTGTGATATGATTGAATTTCGTTGCTTACACGCTTTAAAAACAATAACATATTTTTCGTCATGTATAAAATTTGCTGAAATGAGATGACATTTTTTATTCTTTTCGTTAACACAGCTACCACTGCCTTTATATGTGAAGGTTTTGCTATAAGAATCAGCTGTCCGACTTCACAAACATTCACTGCCTGCTCAAGCCTCTACGGTAGAAATAATCAAGACAATGCCGCATGCACCACTACCACCGGTACAACCAACTGCGGGTTTGAGAACCCTGCTTTCTTTGGTATCCATTGCAATGGGAATAATGAATGTGAACTTTCTGTCATTGATGCTTACTATGGCCGAGATCCCTGTACTACAGGAGGCCATTATCTGAAGGTAGTCTACCGATGTGCCTAATCCTGTTCGTTCACATCCTTCTTTTGAGAATATTATCCTCCATTTTCTAATTATGTGTAATGTAATTTCTATAAGGCCTATATATATATATATATATATATATATATATATATATATATATATATATATATATATATATATATATATATATATATATATATATATATATATATATATATATATTTGTTCTTAATTTGTTATTTCTATAATTTTAATGTATTCATTAAATGGGCAATTCCATGATTAGTTTCGTTACACTTTATGGTACATTGTTCTCTAAGGATGGCTTCTTCGTGAAGATGCTTTGATATTATTTTTCAATTGTTTTAGTGTCAATACCTACTGACCAACCCTAATTCATATCATCAAACAGAGTCTTGAGGCACATTTTAATAAGTAATAACAGGTACTTAAACTTTGGTTACTAAAGTTACCAAAAGTGGACATGGTTTTGTGGGGACTGACTTTTTCCCTAAAGATCCTGTAAACTACGTTCAACTAAAACTAACTGTGGCATTCATGCTATTGCTGATGAGTTGGTAAGTCATGTGATATACTACATTTCATGAATGGCTAGATATTTTCTACAGAAACAGCAAAAACATGGTTAGTTACATTACAGTTGGTTACGTTACATTTTGTTCAGTGAACTTCTAGAGGTCATTTCACCCCCTTGTAATCGATCAAATATCACAATAGCCTCTGAAATATGGAAATATGTTCATCCTTTACCTTTTAGCAAACTTTGTAAGGAGAAATATTAAACGAATATTGTGTAAATTGCATTTTAGTGAAATTTGTGTTCCCCAGTCCCACGTGTACAATTTTAATAATAGTTTGAGATCTTGAAGATGTTAACAAAATGACTTTTAAAAACTTAATATGAAAGACCTTTGTTATTCCCGTACATCCATGGCATTAGATTAGTGATACTTTGAATAATTAAGTTAGGAGACAGACTTCTTTTTTTTAATGTCCAATAGTTCATGGAATTGGCAAAATGATTCATTCATCTATTTATTTTTCTTTTTTGTTTTATTTTTTGTTGTTGAGAAGATTATGTTTGGACATCACTTGTCAATAATGTACCGTAAGAGTTAATTATTTTAGATTACTTTAAATAATAAGAAGGGATACGTCACTATAATTATTTACAAATTAAAAAAGATAACAGACGTATGTTTTTTTTTTCTCTCTCTTTCTCTCTCACTTTACTTCATCGTGCTATACTGTATGATTTTGGGATTATTTAGGTCTCTATAATTGTACCCACCTCTTATTTTTATATTTTCGTATGCTTAGAATTTGTATTGTAATTAAGCCTTGCTTAGATAATGAATATATTGCAGACTGAAGTAAAAAAAAAAAAAAAAAATCAAGTCGTAATTAGAAGTATTAAAAAAAAAGGAGTCGGTATGTGTGTTACCTTTGCAACATCACGTTTTTGAGCCACTGCTCAAATAATATACAAGGGAACTAAAATATTATTTTTCGTGTAATTTGTTATCATTTCGTGTACTAGTCATGTGTTTATTGTTTTGCATTTCAGTGTAAGAACTTGATATCCATACCGTTGGATTTCATTTTCGGTTAGTTTATGCGATAGCTAAATTTTTCTTATTGCATAAATGCTATAGGTGTTCTGTTTATGTCATTTTCACAATATCATTTTATGTTTTATTTTGTTTGTTATTTTCTTTCTTAACACTGGTCAAATAACAGAATAAAATGTACTTTTTAGTCGTTCATTAATTTCTACTTGACTTGTATTTTTTGTGCTTTTATTTATCTATGTTTTTATGACCACATTTCAAAAGTCACAAACCTGAAATATTTATTGCAGTTAATGGTTTAAATCCAATTACTTCATTGGGAAAGTTCACCCTACAATCTATTTCAAAGAAAAACATGATTTCAACTTTAATAAGAGACAAACGTGTGTAATAACGTGGAAGCAGCTCGTTAGTGACGTCTCATAATAAAATAATTAAGAGTTCATAACTTCTTAATTATTTAGTGAATTTTCATAAAACCTTATTTTACTTCCATCATCCTGATTTTTTTTTCTAATTCCATGGTGAGCTGCTTTTTAATCCCCCTCTTTTGCTTACTTGATGCAAAATTTACAAGACACAAATTTATTATGACCCATAGGCATTATGCAAACATTTGTAAGTTGTCTTTGTTGTTTCGCTTTTTTCTTCTTTTGTCTGCTATCGGGAATAAAAGTGAAGAAGTATTTCTTTTCAAAATAATAAAAAGTAATCGACTGCACTTTATGCGGCGGTCACAACCCGTCGTAGGCTACGGGGCACGTGCCATCAACGTAGCTTGCGTTGCATGTGCAATGCACGCACAGGTCCTGGGTCAACTTCTGCGATTCTTGAGTTTCTGTAGTAAGGGTATTGGAAAAACTTCCTGCACGTCGTACATGCATTGCACCTGCGAGGTACCTCCGCTGCACGAATTTTCTACGAAATCCATCGTAGGGAGTTGCACGTCAAAGGTACGGCGAGTTGTGACCGCCGTATTATTCATAAATGAAATAGGCCTATACCAATGAATAGAAAGGTTTGTAAAATCCGACATATAATATGTATGGCATGTACAGTCAAGCCATAAGTATTGCAACAAAGCTGGAATTAGTGCTTTTTTAAAATTGTATACACTCACACCCGCATACACTCTACACACACACACACACACACACACACACACACACACACACACACACACATACACACACACAGACACATACACATATATACACTCACAAACAGTTGTTAAGAAATAACTACTCAGTGATGGTCTTAGTAAACAAAATATCAAGGAGGAAATGTTTTTTTTGTGAATTTTTTACTTTGTGGGTGCGTGTGTGATGATGTACGTCTATATGTGGGAGATGTGAGTGTGTGGTGAGAGAGGTGTAGGTGTGTCTAAGTGTTTACACATATTCAACATTTGTTTTTAATCTTCATCCATCTATTAGAAAAAATTGAGATCCTGCTGTCCTCTGAAGATAATTACTCAATCATGCCTCACTCTACCAAGCAAGCGCGGCGATTTCATGTCACGACTGCGGGGGACGGAAAACACCCGAGGGTGAAAAATAATACTCTAAAAATTTTACATACTTCGCACATTATGCAGGAAATAATGAATATGTTTTCGAGCGCCAATTTTGTCTTATAATAACATTTAGCATTGTATTTGACATACATTTTACCTCTTTATTAGCTTCACAAGCTAATCATTACATAAAATATAATAAGCTTTAAAAATCGAGGGGGGATGATCCCCCAGAAAAAAAATCGAGGGGGGGGGGACACGTCCCCCCCCCCCCCCCCCCCCGGGATCGCCGCCAATGACATCATAAAACCCCATGAATTAAATTGTAATGCTTAAAACAAAACAACTTCAAATGATGGGAAAATAATTTGTATGAAACATTTTTAATGCTTTTATTGACTGATAACTCCCCTTCCAAATTTCCTTCTTTTTTCATTATTTGAAAAAACACAAGCGAGACGAACAATGCAAGTATAAACCAATTTATCAGGAGAATGGACATTTATGCACCAAAGTCTGTTAATCGTACCAAAGTGATAATATACACTACCGAGAAAAAAAAATGAGTAAACACTTCGACAATTAATTTTTAAAAGAGAACAATTCAAATACGGCCAAATACTATTATCCAGGCTGACAAAATAACAAACACAGTATTTTGCGGTTATGTCGTGCTTTATTAAACTTTGTGATGGACGCTTATTTGCCAATTATCATTTGAGGTGTCAGAACAAAATATCACATAATATATATATATAACATCATCAACAGATATCAGCCTCCCCGCCTATGCAATCGAGTAAGCCTAAACGATAATCTTCAAAATCATGAACAGAACAGCCTCCCGCCTATGCAATCAGTAAGCCTAAATGTATATATCATTTCAATTTCATTTCAGTATGTGTTATTGCCCAACAGGATAATTTATTTACGTTAACATTATACCATCCCCCCGCCTATGAAATCGAGTGAGACATTAAAAGCCAATATTACCAGCCTGCCCGCCTCTGAAATCGAGTCAGCCAAAACGTATTAACTAGCATATTATACCGTCTCCCCGCCTCTGAAATCGAGTGAGACATAAAATCTATAATGTATCGACCTCCCCGCCTCTGAAATCGAGTGAGGCCTAAACATAGATAATACCCTGCAATAAACACAGAACAGATATAACACATTACATCAAATCATCATAAACCCATATACCAGCCTCGCCGCCTGTAAGATCAGGTGAGGCGTAACATTAAAACGTGCACACCCTACTTTACTTCCGGTTTACAGAGTTAGAATTAATATGGTAGGACAACTAGGTCCGCCCGTATTCAATCGAATTGGGCCGGAAACCTATGAATTGACATGCGAACAAATTCAACTAAATATATGATGCACCCCTCGCCTGTTAAAAAATGAGTGGGGTCAAAAAATTATCAGATGAACAAGTGATCACTAGACTTGAACACGGCAATGCAATAGATATTTGGGGCCTAATTTAAACAAATTACCGCAAACGAGCATATATTATATATGATCGGCCGCCAAATAACAATTCGTCACTTTCGTTCTTGAGACCATATTCAATGAAAAACTAATACTTTATCTGCCTATTACTCGCAAAACTACTCCATTGCAATGAGCAACGATTCAATTCATATCACCCATTGAAACGCCAGTCTAGCTATTCATAGCTAGACATAGCTAGGACCAATAACGGGGGGTAGGCCTTACTATTGATTCGATATGAGGCACCATAGCTTCACACAATTCCACAGTAGGTAACTAACGTTAACAACATTGTTATAAATTATTCAATATAATCCAAATATGACGTCACTATAACATTGAGCTTCACATACATGCATATAGTTCAGGCAGCAATCGAATCAAGATGAAAATATGCCTGCTATAATTGGCCACAAAATCCAACATTTGCCTCTTTCTCTTACCCCTAGCAGTGGCTTTTAATTATTACTATGCATCAAAGCAAACCCATTCACCACCAAGTATCAATGTTCTGGCTTACTTAAGAACTTCCAATTATCACTATAGGTGCCACAAACTTATATTCGCTACGTTAATGAATCTTGTGTAAACATATAGCCTGCCAGCTTCCCCGCCTATGCAATCGGGTAAAGCCAATACCATTTGCTACATTTCTATAATAGCGTGCAATAAGCATCTATAAAACGTACGCCTGCCCGCCTCTGAAATCAGTCAGCCTAAAAAGTATGATCACGTCAATCCCCCCGCCTTTGCCATCGAGTGAGATTTAAAGCTTTGTTCATATGTACCACCTCCTGCCTATAAAACCGATACAAGCTTAAACATTTCTATTGACCGAAAGCGTTACATAACGCGCTCCTATATATTACTTACCATAACACACGCACATAATACATAACATATTATACACACTATAATTATTATGTCATTGCCCAATAATCTTTGTCTACAAATACATCACCAAACCAAATTGTTACGCACAACCCCCGCCTTTTGCCATCGAGTGATGACCTAAAGCTTTTGATACACACTCCTGCCTATAAACCGACACAGGCCTAAACATTTACATGTATTTCGATATTGACCCGGGTGTTACATAACACACTCCAAATATATTAATGTATATATACATATCTATCCAAACATATATAGGCCTAATGTATTACATTCATTGCCCAATACCTTTGTCTGTGGACAATTTACCAAATACATCGACTAACGCAAACGTCACATACAATCCCCCGCCTTTGCCACTCGAGTGAGACTTAAAGCTTTGTTCATATGCACCACCCTCCTGACTATGAAACAAGACAGGCCAAACATACATTTCGTATTAGCCCAAGCTGTAAAGTGAAGACACACATACGCATATCATACTGTATATATATCCAATAACATATATATATTCCTGACCCAAATACTTTTGTGTAAGGCCAATATATCATACATCGACAAGCAAACAAAATTTCTGCCGATTATTATGGTCGTTTTGCTAACTACGGCTTGGCAACCAAAACTCGCCTCCCCCCTCTGAAATCGAGTGAAGCCTGACATAGATTTATATTGACTCGGAAAGCTTTGCCTGAAAAACATAATGCCATATTACTTTAGCATAAACACGAATACAATTTTCAACAAGGAAAATCATGCATCAAACCAGCAATTCCCAATTATTAGACCAACACTCTATATGATTGTGAATAAAAGGTTTACCTATTTGACAACGTGGTATCAGAGAGGCAACCCAGATTACCCCAATTTGAATGCTGACGCAATTGATTAAAATATGTTTCTATACATTGGCCAACGAATAAACCATTACAGCCTTAATAATTTGACGAACGATTTCAAGCCACATAGCCGAACATGATCACCACAATTGCCAATGCGTGCACCAGTGACCAATTACTAGCGCCTTAACAGATTCTTCATAAAAGGTCATATGACCTTCCATAGCTAGCCAAATCGAAGCCTACAATACCACTACACCATTGGTGTTACACACTTAACGCGAGTCCTAAGTCGCTCAAAATAAAACTCCGCCATAACTTTGCCTTTCAAACACATGCCATGTAGCTGACAGCTACTAGTAATCAATTGACAGCATTACTAAAACTTATGCCAATTTCATAAACATATGTACCGCATTTCCCTGTAGGCCCATTAGGCCTAGTAAAATCAACGAATTTAAGCGCTGATCCTCCTTAACGAAGGTACACAGTAATAGGGAGTTACATGAAATATGTTTGGTATAAATAAAGCACCTGTTATACTACAATGCCAACAATAAACGCTGAACATTGTTATGTAAAATACTCCGCTGAAAATCTTTGAAAGGCAAGACATAACGCCACTTATAAGGCACACCATTATAGCCATTCATAATTAATTAGTTTTTCCAATCGTATTGAACCTTTGTGGTTAATGTATTTCAACATGTTTTGTTTCACGTGGCGTTCTGAGATTATCCAAATTACATTTATTTTTGAGGACAGCACTCCCATGAATCTGAGAGAAGATGATCGAGTGAGACATAGGCTCTTTAATTTACAGATTCACAATAGCGATTACTTCCTTGCTTAATTCTGTCTCTCCAAACTTGCTAGCAAGTGCTTGCTGTCCTGTAGGCTCTACCAATCCACTGGTGCTCTGGGTTCTCACAAACAAATGATGGCTCTGATGCACTGCATGTTTCTGCGCAAGACCAAAAAAGACCACCTGGCGCAATTCTGAGTTCGAAGAATATCATTGAATTTTCTTGCATTGCTTTAAATATTGATTCAACAAATATCCAGCTAAATGCCATATATTGCTCATTATAAATAGTCACTCACCAATACTAAGCTGCTCCGTACTAGGTCACAGTTTAGCAAGCCCTCAAAGTTAGATTATCCTATTCTTTATTATATTATCCATACATTTTATGTTAAACCTTAACAACCAACTTTATCATCAATCCCTTAATAGGCAATGTTTTTAATGCATGAAAAATGCAAATTAAAGGCCATTTCTTTTAAAGTGCCTAGGCCTACCCTATAAGGCAAAAGGATTCATAAGGTTGTTAGAATATGGGCTAGAGCAAAAATTAGCCCGAAATATTCACTCGAATATGGTCTAGTGTTATTCAATTGCCTAAATGTAGGTAACAAGTTTCCATCTAGACCTTATTGACTGCAGCCATTGTGCGAGTCGAAGCCAACGTGGCGTGGGACTACATATGTATCGTAACACGAGACTTTCAATCTCTTTCACTCCCATTTCCAACTGTTCTTTCCTACGATCATGCAACATTGTAGTCCAATCTTACCAAATCAATCCAATGAATTTAACATTATCATTGAATTCATGGTTAATAGAACCCACATAATCTTTTGGCATAGCCTACATGTCTATCTAATTGACAAATAGCAAATACCTTGCTTATTTGGCCAAGTAATATTCACTTCAATTATTCACTTCCAATGAATTTCAGAATCATTCAGTACATTAGGCCTATATATAGCCTAAAATATCTAATTGTTTTTAGATAGCGCTTAACACCTGGAGGTCAATCATCTCCTAATGATAATTTACTTTGAGACAGTTAGCTTACTGGAACAAAGCGTTACTTAGCACTTTTGTAACTACTAAAATGAACAAAAGGAAAATGTACTACGACCTGCCATAAGCAGCTTGAACTCGTCTTTCTCGTATTTTCCTCCGGCGTCTGGAAGCTAACGTGTCTGAAATACTGGTGTGTAGAGCCTCACACTGAAGCACTATAATCCAGTCTCACCAGGTATTTTATTGTTTATCCCAGTGTAATAAATCCCAGTCCACCAAATACATGCACAACCACCAGGTAGCACCTAATATCCATATTTCCAGCGCTATCATTCCGAAACACTTCCAAATTTTTCACTCAAACATATAAGTGTCCTATCACAGAACCACGACGAAGAATGATGCATTATCACCCGCTATTTGTAAGCGTTTGCAGAAATAAACGCGCACATTCCAATCCGCTAAAACCACCTGTTTACGCAGAAGCGTCAACAATGTGATACAATACCCGCGTATGTTTACATTCCGGGCGCGCCAATGGTTCAATAGAACTGGGTCAACAATAAATGCGTACATTACATTCCTGGCGCCAACCATTGTC
>CALNVZ010000174.1:75907380-75920718 GCA_940671915.1 Paracentrotus lividus | reverse complement strand
AACATGTAAACATGTTGATCAACCCACATTTTATCAGCCATTTAATAAACCATTTTAAATCGTCTTTGACTCTTTAAATTTCATTATACGTATTTTAAAAGAGTTTTTTCTCTTTTTCTTTTTCTTTTTCTTTTTTTTTCCTTTTTTTTTGGTATGTGTTTACTCTTGGATTAACATGGCGCATTCTTGACAAAAATGTAAAAAGTGACTTGTGCCAAAGTGGGGTGAAATCAAAACAACAAATTTAAAAATCAACCCCAGCCATACCAAACTTTTAGCCGAAAAGTATTGAGCAAAATAACTTAGCAGAAGTGTTCTTACATCCTGCGTAAAAATGAGATGGATCTGTATAGTCATGCATCAGTGAGCACAAGTAAAAATCAACATGGTTGAAGGTAGTGTCACCCTTTTGCAGGCAAAAATTACATTTCTAGTTTTATCAATGACTATATCTTCCCACAACATGATTAAGCTCAAGTGTGTATGTTTGTCATTATATTGCGATTATCAAAATGTAAAGATACGGGAAACTGCGAGGGTTCACACGTGATGACGATGAAATCATGCGATAGGGAGGAGAAGTCATTCCAGTCTACAATGCCTAGGTGGCTTTATTTCTTTCAGTAACGACAGTAACAAACAGAAGTAGAATATAAGCAGCCCCTGTATATTGAACAAAAGTAATACAGCAATATAAGTACAAGAATAATAATCGTAAGCATCATAAATGTACAGTGATTATTATACAGTGAATGAACTATATTGTTTTGTAACCATTTGTGTAACTGTTTAACACATGTATAAATCTATTTATCCCAACCAATTAAGTTCATAAAATCAGCTCATTTACAATCCTTTATGATACCAATAAATTCCAGTATATTAAATCGTCTTTCCAATAAGTGAAACAATAAATAACACATTTTGAAGTTTAATCAATTTGAGAGCCAAATCCTAATTCTTAGTAACTCACCGGTCCATCTTTCCAAACGACTAGTTCACCTTTACATATTAGCAAATCTCTCCACCGCCATGCAATTACCCTTGCAACTGATACAGAACATCATAAATCATAAGGACTATACTGTAGCAATATCGTATACTGTGGTGTACTAAGTTGCAGCAAACATGAACTGGTACCTCGCCCCTGGAGGGCCCATGCATCACCTTTTGCTCTCCTAGTTACTGACTGATAAGTTCTCAGAAATATCTATCTATATAGCCCAAGACAAGACAACCCCAAGTAAACCTAATATCATTAAGCCTACCCCCCAATTATCTAAGTACTCCTATAGGTAGGGATGGCCACACAACAGCAAAAAGCCACTAGAACGGTTTCCACTTCACTGTATGGATGTAGTCACCCATGCATTTACAATGCAAACAATAACCCATGCACTGCCTACTCAATAATACACAGGCAGAGGAATAGCAAAATTTTCAATAAAAAACAGCTTTCGAAATTGTCATTTGGCCAGTGGTAAATGTCAATCATTTTTATTCTTAATTGGTCAGTTTCTTCCTTAGAAAATACCTCAGCAGGTGATCAACTTTTCCTGTTGAAAAAATTGATATGAAAACAAATACAGCGTGTTCAAAGTGATGCTTGTGTGTGATGTGTGTTATGACTGGAATTCCTCATGATTGGAATAGATTCAGAAAAGGAAAAGTGGATATCTATAAAATGTAACTATTTTTGAACAAAAAATGTATTAGGATGAAAAACAAAGAACAACGTTTACCACTGGCCATTTAAGTTTTAAAATTATTCTACCCTCTCCAACACTCAGCTCTGAGCCACACCACCATGAAATAGCCTATTGTCTAGGGTGTTCCTATTGAAACATGCCCTATGGAGTATTTTTCCACGGTGGTCATATTGGATCACATACGGTAACATACCTGTCAAACCATCAGTTTTGTCGCCATAACTTTTTGTATAATCTACTCGTACGCCTCAATTATGTTACTATAATCTCGTTTCATGTTGATACACACATAGAAAATGTTTGGTATGATTTGGTTGAATAAATCAAAGACAAAAGGACCATAAACTTGAGCTTTTATTGCATTTACTGGCTTTGTCTGAAACTTGTAAAAGTGTTCTAGCAGCTCATTGGTAATCTGAGACACTCATTGGGTCATATCTTTGAAATGGAACACCCAATTGTGATAATTCAACTACCAAAATCTTTCTTTTAAAATGCTCTATCCAATTAGCCTAGCAACAACAACTTAAAAATAATTTAAATTTTTAGTGGACATCCCTACTATAGGGGGTACATGTAATGAAAGTGCAGTTGTCACAGATCAAAATACCTAACCAATAACTAAAATAAATACAATAATCTAATTGGTCCTAAATATAAGGCAACAAACTTTCTCCTACCTGAAACTAGTTCCATTTGCATATTCCTTGCACAATGTATAACTCAGACACTGTACATTCTGCAGTTAGACCAGTCCTATTGTTACCTCAAAGTGAACTTCATTGATACAAAGATTCAATCAAAATACCAGACAGGTAATTAACCCAAACCTAAAGATCCAAGTGAAATACCAGACGAGTATTTTATCTGAACCTATTTTCCCAATTACAACAAGTTCCCCCAATTAATGTCTTAATGATAATCACTAAACATTAATTATACCAACAAAAAAAAATCAGTTCAGATAAATTGTCATAGCATACTTTTAAATCTGCAACATATTCCCCCCAATTAATGTCATAATATTTGACCAAAGAAAAAATCCTTTGTAGATATTACACTTGGAAATCGTCCTTTTCCCCACATTTAATACCATGATCACAAATAAATCACATTAATTAATAAAATGACACAATGGTGCCAATACCGAGTGAAAAACTTATTCATCAAACATTAACCATAAAAATTATTACACATCAAAAGGTAAAATGCTCTAATATACTCTATGATATTTTCAAAATCTCACTCTCTACCAAGAACGATACTCTGGTTACCTAAACACAACAACATTCCATAACATAATCCGTACAAAACATTTCAGATGTGCTAATTGTAGAACACCTATCCAATTTCCTTTCGAATCATTGAAGATATTCAAAATAATACCAGCGATGGAGAGAGTTCTATCATTTCTATATTTTCTTTATATAAGTCAGCTAAACAGCCTCGGCCAGTATCTACTCTAATCTACCACTCTAGACCCGAAGCGATTCGGAATGAGGACAGCGACGGACAGATTCTTTAGTTTCCTCTTTCTTTTATTAGTCGGCTAAACATCAGTTAAACAGCATCGGCCAGTATCTACTCTAAAATCTAACACTCCATGCTCCCAGCACCATCAGAGCCATCATACAGCAGGAAGCCTTATCCCAGTGAAGGATGCAAGTCCAACATTATATCATGAGATAATTACATGTCTATGATCCGGACCCAGCAGCAGCCTTCACTCTCTAAGTCATGTAATGCAATCTCTCTCTAGTATATCCCTGGTATAGCAGATCTATTCAAAATCACTCATCCAATTCTTAATATCATACGGGTCCTAAACCATGCCTATAGGAGTGTGGGCATTTGGCAATAAAGCTACCCCCAAAAGGCGGGAAAGTCAAGGCTATTGTCTATTAAAAAGGGTCTTACAGTGTAGTCTGCCCCAAATACACAAATACACTTTTCTTTCAAACATAACAAATATTATGCATAATTACAAATAACAGTATATTATTACATAATACAACCTTATGGATGATGCGGTACGTACTGTTGATGAAATAATATTGATGAAATAACTGGTGATAATGAAGCGAAACTGGTTTCAGAAAGTCGACCGCAATAGCAGAAGTTGCCGGTGTGAAGATTGGTTGCGTGCTCCGACACTGGGGCAGAAGCTTCAATAATACCATCAGATGTATTTCACTCACAGCTCAAGGAAGCAGCAGGAAATCTCAATCCATTAAACAAGGTAGTAAAAATTGTTGGAGTAGGTCCGACAAAGGTCCCTGTAGAAGGCTACGTCCGCACTCGGGTGTTACTTGACGGCAAGGAAGCGACTGTTGGATTTCTTATTGTACAGCGAGAGAATTGTGGAGCAAGACAAAGGGACTTTCCAGTTTTATTAGGATGTAATGCACTATGTTTATTTTTCCCACCAGATGAAACACAAGGAAAGTTCCAGTTAGTGAAAGAATGCTTAGACTTTAAAGGAGTGAGGAAGGTACAGATAGGACAAGTGGTTACAGGTGCCATAGAGGAAGTGCTACCAGCTAGGACCATACAACAAGTAGAATGTACCGTAAAGTCTTTGCAAGATTATGAAGATAACGATGAGTCCAAAGTCTGGCTTATAGAAGATGTCACTAAGCTGGGAAATGCTCAGATCCACGTGATTGAGGGTTGTACTTCAAGGGATAAGTTACAACTTCTTCTCATTAACTCTGGAGAAATAGACTTTGTCCTCCCAGCTCATTCAATTGTGGCATCTGCTGTAAATGTAGAGGAAAGGAGTGAGATCTATCTGGATACAAGAGATGAGCAACTCGAAGTAGAGGTTTGTAACATTTTGACCACCTCGGCAGAATTAGGTCTTGATGACAGTGATACGAGAGCCCAGAATGGAGGTATAGGAGAAGCTCAATCATCAAAAGAGAGGACGACGCAGAGAGCATTTACGTGTACTGATGGAACCGAAGTATTGCTTCCTCCTGGCCTTACCATACATGGCATGGATCAATATGAGGCATCCAGCCACCCTTTTGGCAGACCACAGAGCAGCATTTTCCAGAGACGAGTTTGATCTGGGTCAATGTGATCTAATACCTCATGAGATCAGGGTGACATCGGACAAGACAATACGCCTGCCATATCGAAGAATTCATCCCAATGAAACAGCAGAAGTTCGTGATCTCTTACGGGACATGCTTGAACGGAAGATTATCAGGGCGTCTGCGAGTCCTTATGCAAGCCCAGTGGTATTAGTGAGAAAACGATCAGGGGCCCTTCGTCTATGCATCGATTACCGGCAGTTGAACAAGATCACAGTTAAAGATTCTTTCCCACTACCCAGAATCGATGAATCACTGGAAGTCATGGATGGGGCCAGATACTTCTCTTCTCTTGATCTGTCTCATGGTTACTTTCAAATAACCATGCATCCTGACTCTGTGCCCTTGACTGCTTTTCGTGTTCCCTGAGGCCTCTTCGAATTCGAGAGAATGCCACAAGGTCTCTGTAATAGCCCAAGCACTTTACAGAGAGTGATGGAAGTAATCTTCAGTGACATGAACTTCACAAAACTGATCTTGTATCTTGATGATGTATTGGTATTTTCAAGAACATTTGACGAACACTTGGAACGACTTGGAGAAGTTTTCACGCGGTTGACGAAGCATGGTCTAAAGTTGAAAGGAGAGAAGTGCCACCTGTTCAAAAGGGAAGTTTCGCAATTAGGGCACATCGTCAGTGAGAAGGGTGTGATGGTAGATCCAAGCAAGGTACAGAGAATCAAGAGTTGGCCAACACCTAAGAATGGATCGGAGTTGAGGTAGTTCCTCGGCCTTGCGTCTTACTATCGGAGATTCGTCCCTGACTTCACAAGACTTACAGCTCCTCTCCATGCTCTAACTGGAGGACAGAAGTCGCAAAAGAAGAGGAAGAGAAAGACTGAGAAGCCTATGTTGGATCCGAAATTCAATAGGACAGACAAAGCTGATGAATCCTTTCAAGAACTGAAAGAAAGACTGTCTTCAACACCAGTCCTAACTTATCCAAAGTTTGGACAAGAGTTTGTGCTTGAGGTCGATGCTTCTCTCAAAGGTTTAGGTGCCTGTCTATCACAAGCAGATGAAAATGGCCATCTTCACCCGATATCATTTGCAAGCCGCAGTCTACGTGGAGCTGAAAAGGATTACCCTGACTTCTCCAGTTTTAAGATTTAGTTGCTAGCTTTGAAATGGGCGGTGGTAGATAAATTCAAAGGATACTTGCTTGGTTCAAAGTGTACCGTCTACACAGATAACAACCCATTGGCCCACCTTCAAACGGCCCAATTGGGGGCAACTGAAGAACGATGGGTAGGCCTGCTCGCTCCATTCAATTTGGACATCAGATTTCGCCCGGGAAAACTCAATAGATGTGCTGATGCCCTTAGCCGCTGTCCTGGGAATGGTGTAGAAGAAGTGAGAGAGATGATCGGTGCTCTGACAGTAACCACAGTCTTACCAGTAGAAGTGACAGTAGACACAATGGTGGTGCCAGAAGAAGTACCTCAAGCAGGACCAGGAGTATATCCATCATTTTCTTCAGAGGAACTTGAGATCCTACAGCAACAAGATGGTGCACTGTTGGCTTGCAGACAGTATCTTAGAGATGGATGGCAGCCAGAGGATGGAATGAAAAGCGAGAATAGAGAGACTAAATCTTGGCTGAAAGAACGCATGTACCTCGAAGACTGTGGAGGGGTATTGTATAGAAGACCGCCAGATCCCAAACATCCGCAGAGAAAGGTGTTTCTGGCCAGGAATGTGTTATGACGTCAAAGAACACATCAAGAAATGCTTCGTCTGCATTGCAGCTAAGACACCAACCCCAACAATACGAACTCCACGACGACACTTAGTGGCGTTCAAACCTCTAGAACTGATTGCGATTGATTTCCTGAAATTGGATAAGGGTCAAGGAGGATATGAAGATGTCTTGGTCATAACTGATGCATTCACAAAGTTTGCAAGAGCAATCCCATGCAAGAACCAGACTGCAGTAGTTGTTGCACGTGCCTTAATTGATGGATGGATAGTACACTACGGTGCTCCTCTACGTATCCATTCAGATCAAGGACGAAATTTTGAGAGCTCTCTTGTCAGGGAAATATGCAAGTTGTACGGTATCGAGAAAACACACACCACACCCTACCACCCACAAGGCAATGGACAAACAGAACGGTTCAATCGGACGCTATGCAGCATGATTCGTTCCCTTGAACCAGATCGTCGAAGGAAGTGGCCGGGACTGATCCACCCACTAGTTTTCTTGTATAACTGCACCCCTCATAGTACGACAGGGCTATCACCATACCGTCTTCTGTATGGGAGAGAGCCACACACACCAATTGATCAGCTTATTGGGAATGGTGGAACAGCAGACTGGAATGAAGATTTTCTCACAGAACATTCCAAGTCGCTTCAACACGCTCATACAATTGCCAGGCAAAACATGGAAGCCATATTGAGGAGTGAAAAGGTCAGACATGATGCGCAACCAATGAGTTCTCCACTCAGTGTTGGCACCCGTGTCTTGTTAAAGAAGTGTGCATTCGAGGGTCGTCATAAACTGGAAGACAAGGTATTAAGAGATCCGTTTATGATAACTGCTGTGAGTGACCAAGGGGACATCTATAAGATCAGACCGATGCTTGGTGGCCCCACCAAAGTTGTTAATAGAAGGCTGCTGATTCCTGTTCCCCGTGAAGGGTTGCCAGTTACAAACATCCAGGGCACTAGAAGCGACTGTATGACGTCACAACCAACTGACGAGAACAAACCGTCGTTCATCTTTTTATGGAATCAGCCGTTGGATCTTGATAGCACAAGGGATCACAGCAACCACCAACCAGTCACTGTCTATGATGAAGGAAATGACCAAGCGACTGTTGGGAATGAAGAGAATGGTACGGATGATATTCTAAATGACACTAGAGGTACAGCACCGGATGAACAAGCCAGTGTTCAACTTGAGAATCCTGGTATAGAAGTACCGCGAAGGAGGTCTAATCGAGTAAATAAAGGACAACATAGAAATCATTTACGACTTCCGATGTCAGCTCTAAAGGAGTAGGAAAAAAAAACCAAACAAACAAAAAACAAGAACAAAAACAACAACAAACTTTTGATTTGTTTTAAAGTTTGAGGGGAAGTATTTCTGACAATCGATTTTGACATTTGATCATTGATAAATGATATTTATGTTATAGGTAATGTACAGTATTATGTATTTGATCAAATTGATGTAATTTCCTATCTTTATGTATTTGATAAAATTGATGTAATTTCATATCTTTGTGACAAAGCGATGATTCGTGGCATGATTTAGATTGTTGGCTAAGCAATATTATCAATGCATTGGAATTGAAAAATTGTAGGAGAGTTGATTGAGATTTATTCTGATTCAGTTTGAGCTGTCTTTTCATAGAAAATAGACGTCATTGCCTGAATGTACTTGACTTTACCAAAACCATGATATATACATGTACGTGTCCTTTTCTTTTGAATTAATGTCATTTATTTGCGAATATGACGTTAAATGTGGGGAAGTGCCTTAGATATGATTATGTATTGCCAAATATTAGTATGATGTCAAAAGAAAAGATGATAATTTCAAATGTTCTATACCTACAGTACAGGTACATGTACAAAAGATTTTTGGTCAAATATTATGACATTAATTGTGGGGAATATGTTGTATTATGTAATTATATACTGTTATTTGTAATTATGCCATAATATTTGTTTATGTTTGAAAAAGAAAGTGTATTTGGGGCAGACTACACTGTAAGACCCTTTTTAATAGACAATAGCCTTGACTTTCCCGCCTTTTTGGGGGTAGCTTTATTGCCCAATGCCCACACTCCCTATAGGCATGGTTTAGGACCCTATTGTATTAAGAATTGGATGAGTGATTTTGAATAGATCTGCTATACCAGGGATATACTAGAGAGAGATTGCATTACATGATTTAGAGAGTGAAGGCTGCTGCTGGGTCCGGATCATAGACATGTAATTATTTCATGATGTAATGTTTGACTTGCATCCTTCACTGGGATAAGGCTTCCTGCTGTATGATGGCTCTGATGGTCATGATGGTGGTGGGAGCATGGAGTGTTAGATTTTAGAGTAGATACTGGCCGATGCTGTTTAACTGATGTTTAGCCAACTAATAAAAGAAAGAGGAAACTAAAGAATCTGTCCATCGCTGTCCTTCATTTCCGAATCTCTTCAAAAATGCATTCCTATTTTTTCGAACCTCGAAAAATATACCGTACGGTGCGAACCGTTGACCGTTAGCGCAGAGAATAATGCACGCTGATGCGCCGTGTGTGTAATATCAATGATGTTGATGGAGAGCTGGTCTATTTTGGTAGTCAGATTTTTGTTTCATATTACTGATCTAGGCAACCTATGACAGATTGAATAGACAGTATAGGTTGATCATATATTATTCTAAAGTTATGCCAAGTTGCAGTAGTTTTCGCAATTTGTGAAAAAGGATGACACTACCTTTAATATGATCGTTTTTCAAGAGAATCGTGAATCCTTTTTAGGTCTGTAAATTACCATTTCTTCTTTGATGAGTGCTTACTAATGGATTACTTGTTGAATCAATCTCATTTTTAATACACACAGTTTGTTTTTATAGGTGTAATAAAACTCTTGCTAAGTTATCTTGCTAATATTTTAGTTTAAAGTTATGCTACTTTCATCATTCGTGATGGAGTTGCTTTTTTTGTTTTGATGTCCCCCAACTTTGGCACAAGTCGAATTGTACATGTTCACAAACGATGCACCTTGTTCATCCAAGCGTAAACATTTACCACTCGATGGTGGGGGAGAAGTTACTTTTTTTCAAAATTTGTATAACAATTTTGGTTTATAGATTGGTTTCGTTTTTAAATGACAATTTTTTAAGTGTTTAGTTAATTAGCTACAGGCTCCACGGAGCGAGAGATCTTGAATTTGTTCTATTAAATTTTTTTTTTGGGGGGGGGGGGTAGAGGCATGTGAGGTTTAAAGGGGGTAAAGAAGAAATGTCATATGCTGGTTTCCTTCTTTTCGAAGCATTTCCATCCCTAGGCTATTATTTTAACATTAGAATTATGTGTACAAGTATACTTAGTCAGACATTAAAAGTGAAATCCATTAATCACGAATGAGACATTTACGTAATAAATTTAATTTTATTGTTCGAATGAAATATTCTAAGATCAATATCAATTACTCTATCTAATAATTTTGTGTGTAATGTGTATGGTCACATAATTTCATCAATATAATTACAGATTGCCGAATCTGCTCGCACTTTAAATTAAAAAATATATATCTATTTGAGCAAATTAGTAAAATTACACGTTTTCCCCTCCTCTGTAATATCATTAATCATGGACAAAGAGATATGAAATACAACTGATAATTATTGGGTTTACTTTGTGGTCAGATGTTTTGCAAAAACGAGTTCACTGTTAAGTGAATCATATCTTCCTTGTTTACCTCTCTTTTGTTAGAAACAGCCAATAATACCAAATGGGGTCATCATGATCCGTGTGTGATGCTAAAATGAGTAATGACGTCGTTATTTCTACCACAAGGGATGATCGGAAACCAACTTGCCTCAGACCTTTTGTTTCTAAAAGGGTAACATAGCCATGCTGTGAATAATGAAATAAAAAGGAAAATACCACAAAGAGGGAAAAGTATTATTTTTATTTATTATGAACCACAGGCTAGAGCAACACGTGTTATTTCAATATACGTATTAGAAACTTTCACATACCTTCTTGTGGGATCTGAACTGGTTCGATGAGGTGCCACTATCACATTCATTATCAAGTGAGTTGTCGTATTTTAATACTACATGGCATTATAAACGAATTTGATATAAACAGTAATCAACATTCATTAAAAATATCAATATATTATTTTTCACTATTAAATACTAATAGCTTTTAATCATAACTCTCTCGTAGCTCAACTGATAGCAGTCGCCAATTATTTTCTTACGAAGTCTGCTGACGGTATATGCAATACGCGAGGTAATAATTTTATTTCATTATACCATTCTGTATTATGTTATTCCATGTTTATGCGCTTTGTGAAAAAGCGCTTGATAAATCCAATGTATTATTATTATTATTATTATTATTATTATCATAAATTAAAAGCTAATAGTGTAATTAAAAAAAAAAATACTTGAATTCTAAAGATCAAATGAACCTCGTTAAAAAGAAATTCTCAAAGAAAAAATTGACGATAAGGAAGCCATGGGTTACTTCTGGCCGAAATTGGTACAAATGGATAGCTACACATGCTGTAAACTCTGGCCTCGTATCCCTTTAAATATTAGTTTGTACAATAATTCGCCCTCAGTTTGTATATGTGGCTATGACCAACTTCGGGCCTTGTGCCCCCCCCCCCGCCCCTTCTCATTTTATATTATTTATTTTAAAATCCTGGATCCGCCATTGGATCCCGAACTTTCAGATGTATAATCAGCAGAGCAGAATTGTATTACAGGTGTTTAGTAAGTCTTTGGTTCGTTGTGGTAGGTCATTTATGTACGTCTGAAGAAAAGCGGGGGCCGAGGACCGTGGCGGGTACGCCAAAGAAAACGCATGTTTCTGAAGATAAGTTACTTTTGTTTTATGTTTGTAAAGAAATCAATCCAGCGGTAGATATGATCTATAAATATTTTAGTTTAGCCGAAGCTTAGCCGAAAGTTTTAGAAAATTCAAGTTCGATCATATGGACTGCTGACTTTCCCCCTTTTTTTTTTCTTTTTTTAAAAATTTCTTTGGAGATATCATCAACGGCTATGAGTAGGTTTCTGTGGAACATTTGTCCTGAAGACAAAATAAGAGTCTAACAGTATCCCGTGTCTTCAGGTGTTTTATAACATGGGAGTGGATTATGTGCTCTAATTTCTTGCGCGCAACACTTATAACCAGATGCGGCGATTTCATGTCACAACGGGAGGTGGGGGGGGGGGAGGGGGTGGTGGGGTGGAAACACCCGAAAGTGAAAAATAATACACTCAAAATTACACGCAAAAATATTGGACGCACATTTTACCTCTTTTAATAGAGGGGGGGGGGGACACGTCCGCCCGCCCCCCCCCCCCCGGGATCGCCGCCAATGCTTATAACTGTTAATTCATCATGTTCACACTTTTTTCTCTCTGATATCTCATTTCTTTGAGCAAAAAATCTCTTTTGCTTTGATTGATAAATCTTTGTTATCCCACTGTAGAGAAAAGTTAGGTAAGATGAGCCAGTTTTTTACATTTCGGCTCCTGACTACCGTTAGATAGAGACTGTAGTTTGTGGCTTACATTCAGTAATAGAAAACAACTACTGTTCTCCCCCCCCCCTATTCAGGTGTGAAGCAATTCATTTTATATTTGTCTAATTTCCCGCCAAAAAAAGTTTGTCAAGTGGATCATTTTACCCCAGACAGATGAGGTAAGATGAGCCAGTGCCTGGGGATAAGATATTCTTATGCTAAATGCGTGTATGGACCATTTCTTGGTCACAGTGTGTGACCGAAATTATGCAAAATCTTGACTTTAATTGCTATAACTCTAACCAATTTAAAAAATATACTGATTTAATATTTATATCATGCTAAATATATTTTGGTGGGTCACGTATGTGACTTCACAGAACGGCATGATTTGAAAGTTCAATTTCATTTGAAATTCCTGTGAGTTTTAAAATGATGAAATGTTCTTATTGCTGTGACATATGCATTATGGACCTGTTAACCAAAAAATACCACGGGATAGGAGTCATCTATGAAAATTCTTTTTTTTATCTATTATTTTATATGCGTGATGTCGGTCACGTGTGTGACCTAATGCAAATTGTAAAGAAAATGAATATATTATGTATTATGCAATAATGTACATTTTGAGCAATTACTATTATCCGCTGTGGTAATTTTTTATGAACTCAACCCTAAGTCAATGGGGTGTTTTTGGTAGCTGCTGATCGGCTCGAGCGCGCCCAAAATTTGCATATCCGATGTGTTGTGTGATGTAACTAACAAGAAAGCACTGTTTAATTTCCCATAATAATATAATTTATTTATATGAATTAATTATGGCTAATTTTCGCATTGCATGTAAGTCTAATATTTTTTCATTGACAAACTACAGCTTCTGGAATGCTAATTTGTGTTTGCATAATCTTTATAGGATTCCTAACAATTGTACTTGGAAAAAATTTGATATCGAACTAAAATTCCTTGTGTATTTCATTGTTTTATGAATTTTCTTATGTATTTCCTGTTTTTTCGACCTTTTGTTTTGTTTGTTTGTTTGTTCTTTTTGTTGTTTTATTTGTTGTTTTTTCGCAAAAATAATTGCAGAACCATTTTGGAGCATAATAATGCTAAAATAAATTAATTTGAGCCAATGAAAAGTGAAAATAATCAGAGATTTATGACCGCCCCCACCCAAGCGGGTCACGTGTGTGTACCAATTTGTTTGCTAATTTATAATCAAATTAAAACTTGTCTGGATTCATATTTAGTGAGATGCAAGGTACTTAAATTAGCTTTTGAAGAAATATATAATATATTAATAACCATAT
>CALNVZ010000174.1:75874835-75896409 GCA_940671915.1 Paracentrotus lividus | reverse complement strand
ATTTAATGGTTTTAGGCCCTTTTGGAATGAAAAGTGAAAATTTTGAATTTAGTAGGGGAAAAAATCAGAAATATGATTTCAAGTAACTTCAATTACGTTAAACCGAACGTAAATACTTACTTGTTTAAAACATCGGCATATTTCACAGTTTTTATTATCAATTTGATATTAAAATACTATATATTTACTATATATTGAAATACTTGACTTGGGGGTACTTGACGGGGTACTTGTCTTGGATCATATGAATGGGGGTACATGTCCGGGGGTAATTGTCGTGGGGCATTTTACTGGATGTACTTGACCGGGGATGGTTTGCCGGTGGTACTTGTCCGCGGATATTATATAAACACAACACAAAAAGAAAGTTCCCCCTATTTCAGATTTCAATAATTTTTTAACCAGGAGGAGTTTAAAAAATCTAATTATATGTTCATGTAGGGAATTGAATTAGCTACCATGGGAGCCAGTTTTAGGAAAAAATCATGAAGTCATGCTTCAGTAAGCAATGGTTGAATGCAAAAATGTCATTTCTTTTAAGTTCACAAGCCTAAAATCACGACTTTGATTCAATGATATCGGACCAATTTTTAGATTTTAAACATTTCACGCGTCAGAATGTACACAAAACGTGCTTCCAAACATGCAGAAAGGACATTTGTTAAAAATTTCACGGTTGAGTGAGCATGCAGCAAAAATTGCCAAAACTGCGATTTTTACTTCTTTGCCATGGTAAAATTGATTAAACATGATGAGATTCATGTCTAGGAAGAGTGTTTTTAACTTTTGCCAAAAATTCAAATCAATTCACGGTTGAATGAACACCATAAAATACCATGTGAAAAATACTAAGTAAGTATTCTTTCCATTTTGTACACTAAAAATCATGTGAATACCTGTTTTTGTATTATTTTTATGACCGGTGCATGTGTGTACATGATCCTATTGCATTTATTAAAAAAAGACATGCTTCAGTGAGCACGTGTCACTAGAAAAGCTGTTTTTTGATTTCGAGACTAAAATTAAATTGTTTACTTTGCTAAACCATAACAATTTGTTTGAAAATATTCATTTGATTTCATTTTCACAAAAATCCCGATTTTTTTCATGCTTCAGTGAACAAAATTCATGAGAAAAACATAAAAAAAAAAAAGAAAGAAAGTTTACGGCCCTGACACTTCCGATTCTTATTGTGAACTCAGTTCACAAGTTTCAAGAATTAACTTACAGTATAACGAATGAAAAATTGACAATGAAAATGGGCAATATTTGACTTTTGTTCATTTTTTGTTCAAACTCTGTACATAAAGTCAATGGAAAAGGAAATCATAGTGAACAAAAGTCAAATATTGCCTATTTTCATGGTCAATTTTTATTTGTTATACTGTGAGTTAATTCTTGAAACTTGGCACAAATCTTTAAGAGGTCATTAACTATTAAAGAGGAACTTATGTCAAACTAAGAATCATAAGTGCCATTGAGCCGTGCCAGGGCCGTAAACTCTTCCTTTTTCCATGTTTTTCTCATGTCTTGTGTCCACTGAAGCATGAAACATCAGAATTTTTGCGAAAATGAAATGAAATGAATGCCTTCAAACGAATTGTTATGGTTAAGCGAAGTAAGTAATTTAATTTTAGTCTCTAAGTAAAAAAAAAAAAAAAAAAAAAAGAAGCTTTTCTAGTGCCACGTTCTCACTGAAGCATGATTTTTCTTTTTAATGAATGCAATAGGATCATGAACACACGTGCACCGGTCTTAAAAATAACACAAAAACGGATATTCAAATGATTTTTAGCGAATAAAATGGAAAGAATACTTAGTTAATGTTTTTACATTGTATTTTATGGTGTTCACTCAACCGTGAATTGATTAAAATTGTTTGAAAAAGTTAAAAACACTCTTCCTAGACATGAATACCATTACATTTGATTATTTTTACCATGGCAAAGAAGTAAAAATCACAGTTCTGGCAATTTTTGCTGCATGCTCACTCAACCGTGAAATTTTACTGGAATGTCCTTCCCGTATGTTTGGAAGCACGTTTTGCGTACCTCCTGATGCATGAAATGTTTAAAGACTGAAAACTGGTCCGATATCATTGAATCAAAGTTCGATTTTAATCTTGTGAACTTCAAAAAATGGCTTTTTTGCATTCAATCATTGCTCACTGAAGCATGACTTCATGATTTCTCCTAAAATTCGCTCCAGTGGTAGCTAATTAAATTCCCAACATGGACATATAATTAGATTCTTTTAAATCCTCCTGGTTCAAAAATTATTGATATCTGAAATAGGGGGAACTTTCTTTTTGTGTTGTGTTTAGAATAGAGGCTTCTTGGTGGGGGGGGGGGTACTTTTTCGGAGCGGTACTTGGCTGGGGTTACTAGACAGAGTGTAGTTAGCAGAAGGATACTTTCCGTGGTCCTAGAGGATGGTTTTAATAGGGGTGATCGTTATAATTCATTAATTAATTTATTCATTCATTCATTTATTCATGGTTAAATATATAAGCAAAGATAAACAACAGTGTTGAAATGAATATGTTTACATTGAGCTTATATACAAATTAATATCATAAGAATAATTTTTTACAATTATTTAAAACAAAAAATCGTTATTATCATTGGACAAATAAACCGTAGTATTTATGATTGAAATAAAACATATATTATTGCAGTTTAAGAGCTTTAAAAATGACATTCAAAGATTGTTTATCAGATTAATGAAATAAGGTATTGCAATTTGCTTAAAGATGGAATATCTCGATGGTCTGATCAACGTGAAATTTTGAATGGATGTTGAGGCACATGTAAAATATCGCAAAGCGTTTCTCATTTGTATTTTGAAGCACCAATGTATTGATCATTTATACTTAAGGAATTAAGTGTCTTTTTTTTTACATAATGATATGTTTTTCCTAATTGGTATAAAGCCCCTATATATCTTTTTAAAGTTGCTAGGTTTGGTAATAAACTACACTTGAAGCTTCTAATGAATTCTTGGGGGAGGGGAATTGTTTATTCGTTTTCTTTTGTCTGCTCTCTTTTTTTATTTAATGTATTTAAAGTAATGTTAGGAGACTTTTATTAATCATTAATGATCTGGATTGGTATCAAGACAACCAAGATGGGACTCAAAGACATAAAATTCACAACGGAGATTGCTATAGAACAGTTCATGGGATGAAGCATTTGGGCTAGTACAAAATTGTGCTTACTTTGTTTAATTCACATAAGGCCTGAATGCCTATTTTGGTTCGGGGAGGGGTCGCAGCTAATTTTGTAAACTATACAAAATCCATGGCTGCTGCGTAACGTCAGCCAACCCAATGACCCGTGTTTACAAAGGTGGCCTAAAGTAAAGCCTAGCTTAAATCTGTGGTTTAACTATGGCTAGCCAAAGGGGAGACAAATGTTTCTACGTTGCAATGTTCCTACACGTTTACTGGATTCTGGAAAACGTTGTATTTATCATCCCCGTGGAGCTTTTAATATTTTTAGTTTAACAACAATTCTCATAAATCGAACATTTACTTTTCAAAATTGTCTCCCATTTTGCTAGTCATAGTTAAACCTCAGATTTAAGCTAGGCTTAACTTTAAGACACCTTTGTGAATACGGGCCATTGTCTTTTGGTGACTTTGTCCTTTTAAGTGCAGTGTAAATATATTTTTCCATGCACAGTGTGTCACAACATGTTATAATTGCATGTCAGACATAAATAGAATGAAAAATAATATTTTACTTCCATTTCTGGATATATAAAATACTCAAAACCATTGAGAAATACATAAAACTTTAAACAATAGAAGACAAACATTAATAAATCAGGATCCGTTAAAAACTTAAATATTTTGATCGCAGTGTTTTGAAAATTATGCTTTCGAAATAAATTGGGCTTTATATTAACAATTTATTTTAAATTAACTTAAAGATACATACATGTTTGCAAAAATCTACATTTCATTTGCTATCAATAACAATAACTCATGAATGCTGGAAATTAATTAGATAAATAAGTGCAATGTTATGTTTTTGCATCTTGTGCATGTTTTTGACGAATTTCCGATTTTTAAGGAGACCATGTGTGATCTTCACTCATACAGTGCTAATGGTACTTTAGATGGGTATAATATTAAAATTACAATATCATATTAATTATAAATCTACACGAGTAAACTTCTACTCATTTCCTGCAAATGGATCAAATTTTATGTGATATGGTCCAATAATTACAAAGATATGAGCAATTTTTCATCACACATCAGGAAACCTCTCCCTCCAAGTGTGTATTCAGTAGTACCGGGTATATCAAATAAAAGAAACCCAAGTTTGATCATTAATAATTTGAAAAATATTTTAGTAGTGATTATGAGGTTTATATCACTGTAAATTGCAACTCATTACCATTTTAATGATATGTCTCTCAGCCCATGAATACCACGCATCGCTGAACCCCATCGTTCTAAAAAAGTCTTGCAAAATTGTGAGTGTTCACTTTCGTGCTCCTTGAGATGCGTTATTCAAAATACTAAGAGGAATCCCAACTTTGATCATCAATGAGCGTGAAAGTGAAGCACTCACAGTTTTGAAAGACCTTTTCAGAACAATGAGGTTCAGCGATGCGTAATATTGGTGAGCTGAAGGACATATCATTAAAATGTTAATGAGTTGCACTTTACAGTGATATAAATTTCATAAATACTACTGAAATATTTTTCGAATTATTAATGATCAAACTTAGATTTTTTTATTCGATATACCCGGTACTACTGAATACAAATTGGAGGGAGAGGTTTCCTGATGTGTGATAAAAATGCTCATATCTTTATGATTATTGGACCATATCACATTAAATTTCATCCAGTTGCAGAAAACGAATGGTACTTTACGGGTGTAGAGTTATAAACAATATAGTTTTGTAATTTTAATATTATACCCATCTAAAGTGCCATTAGCATTTTTTGTGGGACACACTGTATATTTTGGTTACATAATGTGCTCTTTCTATCCGAACAACATTTGGAATGACTATGCTGGACATACAATGTTGCGGTAAAGAAAAGTTCTTAAATTATCAGGGTCCAGTTGCATAAGGCGTTACTATTATAGCAAAAGGGCCCAGGTGTCCTCAACCTTTTGTAGGGTACTGTATATAATTTTCTCTTCCGTTTTAATGAAATAAATGACCATGGAAAAATAATTAAATAATTTGGATGTCGGATTTTATTTGTGGTTAGGTTGTTTGCAAATACGAGTTTACTGTTAAGTGAATCATAGCTTCCTTGTTTACCTCTCTTTTGTTAGAAACAGGCAATAATGCCAAATGGGGTAATGATGATCCGTGTTGGATGCTAAGCAGAGAAATTAATAAACACGCTTTCCCTTCCTCTGTACTGTAATGTTAATAATCATGGACAAAGAGGTCTGTGGTTTAACTATGGCTAGCCAAACGGGAGACAAATGTTTCTACGTTGCAATGTTCCTACACGTTTACTGGATTCTGGAAAACGCTGTATTTATCATCCCCGTGGAGCTTTTTATATTTTTAGTAACAACAAATCTGATAAATCGAACATTTACTTTTCAAAATTGTCTCCCATTTTGCTAGTCATAGTTAAACCTCAGATTTAAGCTTCCGTTTTAATTAAATAAATGACCATGGCAAAAGAATGAAATAATTTGGATGACGGATTTTGTATTTGTGGTTAGATTGTGTGCAAAAAAAAAAAAGTTCACTGTGAAGTGAATCATATCTTCCTTGTTTACCTCTCTTTTGTTAGAAACAGGCAATCATACCAAATGGGGTAATGATGATCCGTGTTGGATGCTAAACAGAGAAATTAATAAACAAGCTTTTCCTTCCTCTGTACTGTAATGTTAATAATCATGGACAAAGAGATATTAAATGCTATTGTTGTTGGGTTTTATTTGTGGTTAGGTGTTTTGTCAAAGCGATTTTTTTTTTTTTTTTTTTTTTTTTTTTGGGGGGGGGGGGGGTGAGAGAGAATCTTTTGTAGAAAACAAGGAATAATTCCCAAATCGGGTAATGACGTAAAATAAGCAATTACGTATTTTTCTTGACATTTTTCCCGCATGAAATCCTTTGGTTAGAAAAAAACCTCATATAGCCATGTTGGGTCATTTGAAGTTCAAATGAATGTATCACAAATAAGGGTAATTATAGTTTTTGATCATTTCACCAATCAGCGAGCGTAACACATGTTAGTTCAGTTTTCTTTTCATCAAGGCAAGAATTCCTTTGTTCATTTGACGCATTTTCATTTACCTATTTATTTTAAGCAGGTTCACTTTACTGATGCTATTACTCTCGTTATCAAGTAAGTATTTGCATATTCAATTATACCTCATGGTAATCATTATACGTCTCTCGTACTGTCACACTGCAGATACTGGCTCAAGGGATATTAATTTCCATTGAATCGTCTAGGCCGGCTATCAAAAGATAATTTGCAAAATTGATTCCGCAATGAAAAATTACTTTTAATTTTATTCTACCACCCAGATTAATCTCTTTAAGTTGTTTATGATTCACGATTATTTATGATTATGTCCACCACCGGTCCTTCTTCGTCAACAATGATGGAGTACATCGGCCTAATGAATTAATGTTAAAGATACTGAATAAATTAAGATTTTAAAAGATAACTGGATATAGAAAAACAAATATATAATAATAATGTAATAAGAATTTCTTGCTTGAAAGCATAGTGTCGTGGAGGACTCGGACCTTTCACAAGACGGTCTTAATCAGTGATTCTTTATAGAACACTCAAGTGAGACACAGGAAAATGAGTCTTTTATTCAAAGCAGATTAATTAGGATATGTTAAGATGACACACGATATTGGCAGAGGATGGATTGTTAAATTCCAACCTGTTGAGTATTTTGCATTCGTACCTAAAATCTACAATTCTATTTTTCAGAGGAACAATTTTCCAAATTTTGGGAGACAGTGGCAAACTGAGGAATAAAGACTCGAAATTGCTTTGGTTAATGAGACGCTTGTAACATGGCCAGCTGCTTCAAGTTGGCTCTATGTGTTCTTCTTTTTGTTTCTGCTTCTTGGGGTAAGTTGTCCCGTATTTTTTGTTTAGGGGAATTTATTTTCCACCAATAATGTTTCCCTTCATAATGGAGTTCCCAACTAATGGATTTATATATTGCATCTATCAAATTTATAAGGTTCATTGTGTCATCGTTGGCATTTTTACTTTATATGTTTTAGTCATGCAGATAGTGTTAACGAATTGAATTTCATGACCATGGTTAGGTGTGGTGTTTCGTGTAAAGTTGGCTATGCACTGTTAGAAAATTTCTCCTTAAACACAGAAAGGTCTTGCTGCAGGGCTTCCAGAACACTTGTAATCTTACTTCACAATTTGCAGTAAAATCACAGAAAATTGGTATCCGGTTAATGAAATTTTACAAATTCCCTGTAATAAAAGACATTTTTTTTTTACATAGGCCTACCTGTTCTGTTATATTGCAGAAAATTTCCCGTTACAAAAATATACAGAATGATTCTGTCATAAATATGCAGACCTGAAAAATTCTGTATTATTTTTCTCCTTAAAAAAAAGAAAGAAAAAGTTCTTGCAGCAGAGCTTCCAGAACACCTGTAACCTTATTGCCCAATTGATAATACATTTTACTGTAAAATTACAAAACAAAATAAAATAATTATATGGGGTATGAATATTTGCAAATTTCCTGTAATAAAACACATTTTTTCTTTCAAATAGACCTGTTTTTCCCGTTTTAAAAATATGCAAAATGATTCTATCATAAATATACTGAATGATTCTGTTTTTTTTTTTTTTTTTAAACAGTGTGATGCGGGCGGGGGGGGGGGGTGGCAAATCCCTTTTCACCGGTTTCTATGAGTTTTTGCGCTCTCTTTTTTAAATAGACATATTTTACATATTTTGTCAAATAAAGTAGGGTAAACATTTGTCATTTCACATTACAGTTTGGAATAATGGGATGGAAGTACTGAAAGAAGAATCTTCTATAACTATGGTAGGTGCTTTGATCATTCCAAGGGATTGGTGAATGCGAAAAAAACAATGAATGCTATTATCACCATTATAACTGCCTCCATGTTTTTCGTGTTTGTATACTAGGAAGAAGTATAACGAATAGAGGGATGCGTGATAAAAGAAGTGATTCCAGTTCATCTTCATCATCATCGTCTTCAGAGGAGGGACCTCAACCACCACCCCCACAACCAGGACCACAACAACCACAGACAACAACGATACTACCGACATCACAGTCAATGTTATATGGTTCATGCGCAGCAGGCACCACTACCATCATCCTTCCAACGGTTAATACCACATTGACAATATTTTTATAAAAGTAAAAGTTCCTACTACAACACCTGCACCTTCATCTAGAACTCCTACACGGTCAACGGCAACGGAAGTCTTTACGACAATAATACCAATAACATATAACCCCAGTGTAAATCAGAATTCAACACGGACATAACTCATTGTCATGACAATTTAATCTAAATAATCAATGAACGGTGTAACTACAAACGAAATATATTGCAATTCAGTTCTTAATTTCATTGTTCTTGGCTTTTCTTTTTTGTTTCTCCCCCCCCCCCCCACCCCGAGGTTAAAATCACAATATTTTATTTCTTTACTTCGGGATGAATGTGTCTCTGGCAAAAACGATATGGTATCCAAAATGGTGTGCGAATATTTAATCAAATTTCTTGTTGCAATGAAATCTTTTAGCTCAATATCAGTCAACTGATCTAAAGTCTCTAGTGCCATTAATTTACTCAAATTATAATAGAATACTAAATTTGGTCCCAAATTAACTTCTCTGTCTTTTCATAATCGTTTTGTTCAAAATAAGTGAACAAACACTTTTTCATCCTCAACGGAATTGAGATGTTAAATGCCACTACGGTGTTTTGTTTTATTTGTGGTTAGATGGTTTGTAAAAACGAGTTCACTGTTGAGTGAATCATATTTTCTTTGTTTACCTCTCTTTTGTTACAAACTTGAAAGAATACCAAATTGGGTAATGATACCCCGTGCTATGCTAAAATTGGCAATGGTCCGCACATGTTAGCCAGGTTTAATTGAGAGCTACTGCAGATTTGCGTCGTTCAGTTTGATACATTTTTATTTACCTGTTTATTGGATTTGAGAAAGTTCATTTGACTGCCACTGTCACTTTTGTTCTCAATTAAGTATTAACATCTTTGATAGTTATTATATATACATGTACATTTCAAAAGATTTCAATGATACGTTATGACGACATCTAACTCTACCAATAAGATAATCTTCTTTAACATCCTTTTTATCTATAATTCTACGATTTACAATGATTTAAGTTCAGTCCTGTCAATGTATCTAAAAGAGAGATGAGAAAATTACTCGTATGCATACTGTGTTTAAGAAAATGTCCCATCATTTTAAAGTTGTCTTCTTTGAAACATGAACATGAAAGGGTGCGTGTGTATATGTGTGTGTGGGGATGTATGTGGGTGTGTGTGTTGAAAGTGTATGTGGTTTGTGTATGTGTAAAGAAGTTGTGTGGATGGGTGTCTTTGAGCATGTACATAAGCAATACATTCTCAATTTGTTTATTCTTCATCCAGCCACTTGGCGCAAATGAGATTTTGCTGTCTTCTGAAGATTGTCTGTTATTCAGTTATGCGTGCAAAGATCCAAATGAAAAGGGTACCAACAAACCGAAGTGCTAATTTCTGGGTGCTCGTATAGTGACTGCACTAGAAGAGCTAAATCAGCACCTGAAGTGCTGTTTTAGCACTTACCCAAGTGCTAATTTATCAACAACAAAAATGTTCATGGCCGGTATGGGATTCGAACCGAGTTCACCTAGACATGGAAGAGTACCGCTGACGTTTCCAATAGACCAACGGAGATCTCTCTCACTTCAGTGCTTATGAAAGCATAGTAGATAATTATGGCGACTTTGAGGAAGGTTCATCATAAAATGGTGAGATGTGAATTGGTCTTATGTGCTCGTCAGCGCTTCTCATGCAGGGGACCCAGGTTCGAATCCCAACGAAGTCACGCCGTTTTTGCCCATTTTTGCTGAAAGTTCAGCTCACGTGAAAGTGCTAAAGGGCGATTCCATACGTGTCGTACGGGACATTTAGAGAACATTTGACAGCTTTTCGACAATAAAAAACAAAAAATATTCTAGTAACTGATGGTCAGTCTCAGGTACTACCAGAATGGTAAAAGAACCAAGACTTGATTTGACTTGAATACAAATTCTGTAAACTACCGGTAGATATTGAAAATAGTAATGTGTTGTACGGGACGCAGAAAAAGTGATTCTTTTGGAAGCCTTAAGTTTGTGTTCAAAAGTCTGTGAGTTGCACAGGACATTTAAATAAAAACTGAACTAAATTTGATCTTCAGTTACCAAAGAACAGATATATAAAAGAATTTTTGCAAAATACGCATTAACGAATAAATAAAGCAAATTATAGTTTTCAAGAACATTGTGGCGTACGGGACATGCAAAATGTGTCGTACGGGACATCTCTGAATGAGGGCTATACTTTCTTAATTTTTGTCTTGATTACTTCTTAAATCAATTAATTTGTCTGACAATAATGATAATCCTATGAAACTAGAGGACAGTTATCATGTTAGAAAGCACTATTCTTGAATAATTCTGTCAATATATCATGAATAAGGCCTTTGTCGTACGGGACACTATTGACGTGTCATACTGCACTCTAAAAACTGAAGTGCTAATTTATGGGTGCTCGTATAGTGACTGCACTTGAAGTGCTAAATCAGCACCTGAAGTGCTGTTTTAGCACTTACCCAAGTGCTAATTTATTAACAAAAAATGTTCATGGTCGGTATGGGATTCGAACCGGGTTCACCTTGACATGGAAGAGTACCGCTGACGTTACCAATAGACCAACGGAGATCTCGCTAACTGGCTTTAATTATGACAGCATAGTAGATGATTATGGCAAATTTGAAGAAAGTTCATCATGCAACAATATGATCTGCTAGCAACCGTGAGATGTGAATTGGTCTAACGTGCTCGTCAGCGCTTCTCATGCAGGGGACCCAGGTTCGAATCCCAACGAAGTCACGCCGTTTTTGCCCATTTTTGCTGAAAGTTCAGCTCACGTGAAAGTGCTAAAACAGCACTTTAGGTGCAGTTAAACAGCACTTTGAGTGCAGTCACTATGCAAGCACCTAAAAAGTGCTGATTTCAGCACTTGAAGAGCTAAAAACAGCACTTCAGTTTTTAGAGTGTGGCCAGCCTGTATAACATTGGACTTTATGTCAATCAAAAACGAAGCATTACCCCCAAATTTCTCTTTTGTATCCGTAACAAGGCATGCAGGACAATCAGTGGCGTATCTGAGGGGGAGGGGGCAGGTGCCCCCGGGGGCACTTTAAGGGCGCAAAACATGAAAAGGAATAAAAGGAAGAGGAAATGAAGAGAAGGGGATGCATACCCAAACTTGAAAAGTGGGAATGGCAAGTGACAAGTGATGATAATACCAATAACATTATAGTTATTGGTATTATCATTTTTACTTGTCACTTGTTTTCTGCAATTTATGCAAATTAGCCCTTTTTGCCCAAAACAAGATCTACTGAATACTTTACACACAAATAACTCGATTTTTTTTTGCACAGATGTTCTCTAAACATATGTGTGGGGGAATGTATGGATTTCAATTTCAAAGAAATTCTTATTTTTTTGATGAATTTTTTCTTTTGTATTTTATTGCTTTTTTAGCTAATCATACAGTGTGTTCTTAAAAAAAGAGGACCGCAGTTCAAAAGTCAGTCATTCCAAAAGTATATGGTTTATTCTTGTGATTTGTTACTAGAATAATAAGTAACTCATCAGCTTTAATTTGAGACATGCTACGTCTAGTTGTAATGGGTCACAGAGTTAGGGTCCTTTGAAGAGGTAATAGGTACAAAACCGTTTTTTCCAAGTTTTTGGTTTTTGGGGTACGAAACAAAATTTTTGTTAGTTTTGGTTTCATCGTTTTGGGTATTTTTTCACACAAGGTTTCAATGAAATTCAATCTCATTTCCAAAGGACCACTGGCAATGAGATGGGTTCACTATTATGGCCTCTGGAGTCGTGTGACGTCGTGGTGACGTCTCCTGAGACTTCAGGGCGTCGTGGGTAAATCGAACAAAAGTCTGAAAGTCCATCCTCATCTCTTTTAATCAGCTAGCAAGTTCCGACAAGTTTCTGAGAAGTCGTGGTACTTTCGTGCATATTTAGGGGACGTCGCGGCAACCCACCGAGACGTCACAGAGACTTGCTTTGCGTCTGAAAGAAGTCTACTAAAATTATTGAACATGTTTGACATTTTGTCTGGTTTCTCGCGGACTTCCTGGAGACTTCAGGATCCGTCGCGTGACCTCTCCGAGACTCCAAGATTCATAATTAAGAACGCCTCATTACCAGTGAGAATCACTTTAGCAAAGAAGATGACTTTTCTGAAACTTGCTGAAAGAGATCCATGACACATTACTTAGAAAGGTTTGTTCAATACCGAAACCACAAACTTGGAAAAAACGGTTTTTTGTACCTATCGCCTTCAAAAGCCTAACTCTGTGACCATTACACTTGGACGTCAGCAATGTCTCAAATTAAGCTGATGAGTTACTTAATATTTTAGTAAACGATCACAGAATAAACCATATACTTTTGGAATGACTGACCTTTGAACTTCGGTCCTCTTTTTTTTAGGAAAACACTGTATATTCATGAAATTATTACCACAAAGCCAAAACTTCATTTAAAATTCTAATCCATGCATTCCCCAGAGACATATTTCACCAATAAGTATGCAAAGTGTAACGAGTAACAGACATTTGATTCTTGAGATGTTTTGTTTTACAAAAAAAAAAAAAAAAGGGCCAATTTGCATAAATTATGCTAATTAGGCATTTTGGTGATTGTATGTCGTCCATAGGATTCCTTGATATATAACCTCTGTACTAATATATGGTTTTGGTGGGTTATTTCTTTTCATTTCTTCGGAAATGAGCCAAATAGAAGTGTAACAATTTGCCTATAACCCCCCCCCCCCATAAGCTGATATAGATAATTGAAAATAAATGAATAATATAAATTATATAAAATTAAAAATAAAAAAAAGTTTGGCAAGAATCCAGATCACTTCATATACAGTCCAATATCTTTTAAGACACATGTGAGAATTATATTGTCTATCATAATTAATAAATGGTAAGAGGAAAGTACTAAAGTTTCTGCCCATTCCAGAATTTTTCTTTTTCTTTTTCTTATAAGAAGAGAAGTCCTAACTCTGTCAAACTTTACTGTATTTTATGAACCAACTTGAAATAAGGGATGACTTTTCCATAATTATACCAATAACAGAAAAGGGGTGGTATGAAAAAAAAAAGGTAAACATCAATTGGTACCCTATGTCTAAAAGCTTTGACCAGTGAAAAATCACCAGTACAGCTGAAGGCCTTACATGTATTTGTAGTCAGTTAAAATGGTGGGAATCACATATTTCATGTTCACTAGAGATAAACAAAGGCCTATTCAATTTCAATTAATGTCACTTCAATGTGTTTCAATTCAAATAGACCTACTTACAGAGTTTGTGGACTCTGTAGTAATCCAAACACCCCAATGAAATGCAATATATATTGTGTGGCGTACGGGACAACTTTAAAATGCCATTTATTTAAAAATGAAGGGCGGATTTTATATCGTAATAGGATCAACTGATTACCCATGGGTCAAAGATAGAGAAACTGAAATAGCAAGGTTGCAACATCAAAATCAAAACTGTGGTCGAAACTTTTGCATTTCCATGTGTCGTACGGGACATTGCCAAAAATAGGTTCGGAATAATCATTACCCACCCCATTAAGCATCATAAAAATATTTTTAAAATTATTTGGAGCCATCCATGATACATTAATCCACTGACTTGTTCAACTTTTTTATATTCTTGCGCTCTTTGTATAGTGGTTTGAAGCAGTTTTTGTTTCCGACCTGTTAATCAGTAAGATTTATGAAAATTGAAAATTCCATCGTTTTCCCCAAAAAAAATCCATTTCCGACTTCGCTTTGGAAAAAAACTTGTAATTTCCATAAAGTTTAGGTATCAGAGTGAAATATTACACTACTTATGATAAGTTGAAAGAATATTTTAATTTTGGCATTTTTCAAGTTCTAGTGTGGAATCGCCCTAAAACAGCATTGTGAGTGCAGTTAAACAGCACTTTGAGTGCAGTCACTATACAAGCTCTTAAAAAGTGCTGATTTCAGCCTCTGAAGAGCAAAAAACAGCACTTCAGTTTTTAAAGTGTACCAAGACATATCTTGAAACCGATGATATTATGTCATACTTTTCACAGATAACTTCAAAATAATGGGAATTTTTGTTCTGACTCACTCTGTATACAAGGAGGTTATTAAGATACCGTTGTAAAGATACAATTGCTTGTGATTGTTGGCTGAGGATGAATTGTTGATTTCCGTCCTGTATACTACGTCAATTTTATATTTTACAGGAATATTTCTAAATTTTGAGAGACGTACTAACCGAGGAATCAAGACCCGATATTCATAGAATATTCGTAACATGGCAAGCTGTTTCAAGTTAGCTCTATGTGTTCTTCTTTTCGCTTCTACCTCTTGGGGTAAGTTAACTCATTTTTTTTTCGTTAACATGGTTAAAGGTAACCCATTTTCAACTGAAAATGTTCTCCTTAATAATGAGTTCGCAATTTGCGGTATTATATCTTCTATTGATTGAATTTACTGTATTCATTGTTTCATCCATAAAGTTCCACTTAGATTTAACAAGTTTCCCTATAATTATGTAAAAGAATCGATCGATATTACATTTTATTTACCATGATTGGGCATGATGTGTATAGTATGAAGGCATCCATAATGCTGGGGAAACCCCTTTTTACTTGTTTATAGATCAAATTAAATCAAATCAAATCACTTTACATGGAAAGCTTATTCCCAGAAGTACTACATCCATTTTCAATCAAACTGGACTCCTCTCCTAACTCTATAGCATGAGATGAATCTAATGGGAAAAAAAATGAATAAATAGGCCCTACGAAAAAAAAACAAATCTGACGAAAGGTAATAAAATGTGTTTGTGTGTGTGTGTGTGTGCGTGTGAGTGTGGGTATGTGTGTGTTTGTGTACAGTAATTGTTCTCTAAGAGCAGGGGGAAGCTGTAGTCACATCCCTCCGTACTTGCACGTGCGTGCAGTCTACGTGCAAAAAACGTGGAAAAATTTGAAAATTCGTACGTCACATACGTGGTGAGTACCGACTCGGTACGGATTTTGAAGTACGGAGACACGACGTAGAATTTTTAGTGCAGGAGGAACTTTCGCTGCGTGCGGGCTACGTCCGGGCTACGGATTCACCCCACGTGCGCAGACGCACGTCCTTGGTACTGACTAAGCACGCACAACGCACTGACTCCGTGAATCTTTTAAATACTTTTCACGGTCACTTGCTCTAGCGACGGCGTACTTGGCAGGTTGGGCGCACGGATTTTTGCTGAGCCGACGTACAAAAGCCAAAATTTCGGCTTATATTTATGATATATATGTAAATGTGAGAAGGGAACTACTCTTCAACATGGCTACTGCTTTCGCGATTTTTATGAGTTTTTAATGAAAATAGTAGTATCAACCTACATTTTAAACAGCAGAGGGAAGTGTATTTGTATTGATTTTGACGAAAAGTGGAATTTTATGGTGATATTTCAACCCAATGACTTTGACGGCAAGGAAAGCGCACAACTTCTCAACTGCCCAAGATCTGTCACAGCTGCAACTCGCAAATACATCGTCGCGGCCAGCTCCGGCGATCCACATGTTGAAGGAGTGTGTGTCTACACTGTGCAATTTGCAATTACGAGCTTACGATTTTCACCAGAAGACGGGAGGACTTTGAGATCTTTTTAAAAACTTTTAAATACATCAATTTTATCCTATCCTTCGATCAAAGTACGCACAATACACCTGCTCTTTTTGGAGACAGTTTTTAAAGGAAGAAAGTGTTTTTTAGCGTTGTATTTTTGAAGTGTCATTTTGGCGGGAAAACGGCAGCCATCTTGGATTTTTACATCAATCGGCAAATGTCATCGTGTATCTACGCCATTGATCGTGAAGTTTTTCAGCCTAGCTACGAGGGACCATATATCAGGGAAGTCAATTAACTTTTACATTTTATTATGATGTGCTGTTCTTAGACAAATTTGATAGTTTTTAAACTAAGCTACTGTGTTGATTGATGACTGATGTGAATGGTGTTTCATGAATATGCCGTAAACCCTCACAACGCAACGTTTACACTCATACCGCGATTGAATGACCGTGTTGGAATGTCAATTTACCAGCGAAACTAGGCCATCGAGACAATTTGTTGTAGATCTTCAATATTTCTTTTGTGTCATTGTCACTGGTGGGAAAACGGCAGCCATTTTGAAGTTTGAATTTTAATGTGCTTGTTCTACAACTACAACAAGTAGATTCTACTGTAGACTGAAGATTCCAGCCTAAGTTTACACATCGAGTTCGACTGTTTAACTTTTATTAAAGAATTTTATGTATGATGTGTTAACTTATTAGTTATAGTTTGATAGTTTTAAACCAACTGTGATGGTGCTTTGACGTCGCTTTGAATCCTAGATTTAGCATACTGTTCCACATTTTTACACCTGACTACTCGATAAACCAGTCACTAAAAATGTCGATTCCAAACACTATTATGTACATCGTGTTTTGGTGCATCTTGGGAAAGCAGCTTTCTAACTCTATGTCTGGGTGCAATTATCGCCATGTGTCTTTTTCAAACGACGAGTGGTCGAACGGTTTTTCTCAGCTCATTTCGAGGGCCGACTGCAATAGCTATTCTTCGTTGTATATGAACTCTTGCAACTTTTCATGGAAATCCACACCCGCAATGAAACCAAGAAAACATATCGGTTATCATCTCATTCTCTTGTTAAGCGGTGATATTAATTTAAACCCAGGGCCTGTGAAGAGCGGACAGACGTGCAGGAAAAAATCCTTCCGAACAATGGTGGTAAATTTTCAAAGTATAAGGAATAAAAAAGCTGAACTCCAGGTCTTACTCGATGAGTATAAGCCTGACATTGTTCAAGGGACAGAGACTTGGTTATCTCAACAAATCCACAGTAGTGAAATCTTTCCAGATGACTATGTGGTTTTCAGGAAGGACATAAATGATGGTGAGCATGGAGGAATTCTAACTGCATGCAAAAGGAACTTGGCTATGACACGTAAAGAAGAATTCGAAGGTGATGGTGAGCTAATTTGGACTCAGATTGAACTCCAGGGCAGACGCACGTACTTTACTGTTTGGGACCATGTATAAGCATAAACACGATGATAAAGTCTCTGTAGACTGACTGGAACAATCATTTGGAAATATAAGTAAGAAGGAAAAACCATACAACATAGACGTTGTATGGTTCTCCATACAACTGGAGACGTTAACCAACCCAACATCAATTGGGAAGATTTACAGTCAAGGCAAATCACAGCGCCTCGAAGGAAGCAGCACAAGCACTTTTGGATACTATAATGGGTTTCGACTTAACTCAAGTTGTTCGAGAACCAACAAGGAGAGGGAACATACTGGAATTAATCTTTACCGATAATAGTGGACTCATTAACGAGGTGAAAGTAATTGCAGGAATTAGTGATCACGACATAGTCATAGCTGACTTAAATCTCTGTGCAAGAGGCAGCCAAGAAAGCGATATTTCATGCGTAATAAAGCTAATGTTGAACGAATAAATGATGATCTGGAAGCTTTAGGAGAGAAGTACTTCTCTATTGCCGTCGCCTCAGTTCAAGATAAGTGGGATGTATTTGAGAAGGAACTGAAAAGGATAGTGGAGACTTATACCACAGAAAAGTGCCGCAAAGTCGAACAGCTTACCGTGGTTCAATAGATCACATCATCGGCTTAGGAGAAAGAAACAAAGACAGTACAACAAGGCAAAACTCACAGGGAGAGACGCGGACTGGCAAGAGTTTGTAACCACCCAGAAGGCATTACGGACGTCTCTCAACACCGCCGAGCGCGAATTTGTATCAGATAAACTTACTACAGCCCTAAAAGAAAATTCCAAGCAATTCTGGTCCTATGTGAAGAAACTGGGAAACAACGAATCAGTGGTTGCTGATCTTACATTGAATAACAAGATAGTTAGTGACGGAAAAGAAAAAGCAGAAGTTCTTAATAACCAGTTTGCAAGTGTATTTACAAAGGAGGATTGCTCTAACATCCCGGAACTAGGTGCAAGTACAATCCCAACAAGCCCGGCTCTGAGGATCTATGACGATGGTGTACTCAAGCAACTGAAAAACCTCCATCCTAACAAAGCTGCAGGACCTGACCAGATACCCCCATGGTTTCTGCAAAAGTTTGCTGATAAATTGTCACCAATTCTTACTGATCTATTTCAAACATCTGTGGATACTGGCACACTTCCTTGTCAATGGAAAGAGGCAAATGTATGTATGTGTCGTGAGCAAGGTACAAGAAAATGAGATTCTAGTCGACTCTCAACACGGATTTAGGGCGAAAAGATCTACGGATACTCAACTGATTCTGGCAGTTGACGATATAGCTAAAACCTTAGACAAGGGGAAATCAATGCATATAGCAATACTTGATTTTACAAAGGCCTTCGACAAAGTGCCGCATAAACGTCTGCTAAAGGCCCGGTCCCACTGGCGAGAGGATTAATTGCGCATGAGTTGCGTATACAAATTTCGTTCGTCCGCAACAAAAGTGACAAATTTCCTCAAATGAATTACGGATGTATAGCGATAATATTTTTTATTTATTTATTTATTCATTCATTTCTGTGTGATTAAAAAATACATGCGATAATATGATCATTATCTCAAAAGAAATAGCAATAAACAAGTTTACATGTAAAACGACCATAAAGCACTTACAAATTGTGGTTATATATGCCTCAAGCTTGTAGCTTGGGGCATTGCCAAACCTTTACAATTAATACTGAATGAATTTTAATAGTGCATGAAAAAAAAAAAAAAACAGAGCACATTTATATAATAAACAACACATATCACTAACTAATCAACTAATTAAAAAAAATTAAAAAAACTACGAAAAAAACAACAACCTAAAACAACGTTTAAAAAGGATAAAATTGAGGGGAAGAAAGAGGGATTGAGGGATTGCCCTTATTGTCTAACAAAATCTTTTGAGTGCCAATGTTCATGGGAAGTATCTTAAAAGCCGAATTAAGAGGGATTTTAATAAAACAAAAACTGAATTGATCACATCCTTGAGGTAAGCATATGCTTAACTGATTTCTTGAAGGAATGTATGGTTACAAGGTTACGAGTATCAATTGGTAATGAATTCCAAACATGTGGACCATTGTGCCTCACTGATTTATGAGCCAATGCAGTCCTTGGATTGCATAGATGTATATTGGTTGCCTGTCTACATGTAGTAGGATATGTATGAATATCATTATTTTGATGAAACATAGATGAGAAAGAAATTGGCAGAAGATTAAGATTTTGGCGGTACATAAACAGGGAGGTTTGCAGAAAATTTATGTCACTAACTGTCAGTGTCTTGAGTTTAACAAATAGAGGCTGTGTATGATCAAGGAAATATGACGGTTAAAAACGGATATTTCACGAATAAAAGCGAATATGGTTACGGATTAATCGCAAATCAGACGTAATGCAAACGCACTATTTGAGGCAGTCTGTATGCATTCGCTACATGTTATTTTAGTTCGGGATGTAGACGGGATAGACACGCTGTATATCCGTTTTACGCACTGTCCCACTCTGCCGTCAAGCCGCAATACCACCGTCAGTTGCGCATATCAGCGGATAACGCCGGAAATACAGCGCATAGATTAAGTTTGTATCTGGGGTGAATTGCGTATGTATTTAGGATGTTTCCGTTCCCAGGATTTTTGAGCTGCTCAAAAATCCTGGGAACGGAAAAATGTGCCTTGCGGATTATTGCGGACTTGTGCGGATGTCGGTCAACTCAAACAAGCATGTTTCACGAATGTTGCGGATGTCGCAACGAATATAAAACAATTTTGTCCGCAATTCATACGCAAATCTTCCTAACCGCCAGTGGGACCGGGCCTTAAGAAAATTAGATCATAATGGAATCAGAGGAAGTCTTCTGTGCTGGGTGCGGGGATTCCTGACGGGTAGAGTACAAAGAGTGCTATGTGAAGGCAATACATCATCCCCACAAGATGTACTATGAGGAGTGCCACAGGGGACGGTCCTCGGTCCCTTGATGTTCCTGACTTATATTAATGACCTACCCGATAAAATCAAATGCCAAACGAGACTCTACGCAGATGACTGCCTGCTGTTCACTGCCGTTGAAAAGGAGGAAGATATGGATACTTTGCAGAACGATCTCTCAACGTTAGAATCCTGGCAGGACACATGGAAGATGAGCTTTAATCCATTTAAATGCAGTGTCATGTTAGTGTCCAAGAAGCGGTCGCCCCCTCTCAGAGATTATGTTTTTTGCGGACAAGTTTTAGAAAAGACAACATCTCATCCATACCTAGGAGTCCAACTGGATAGTAAATTGTCATGGAAGGAGCAGGTGGACAAGACAGCTACTAAAGCTCATAGGACCCTTGGCTTTCTTCGAAGAAATCTCTGGTTTTGCCCGCAAGAGGTCAAGGTTATAGCCTATAAGTCACTCGTTAGACCAATTCTGGAATATGCTACTTGTGCATGGGATCCACATAAACAAGAACAAGTTAGAAAACTGGAGGGAGTACAACGCAAAGCAGCCCGTTTCTGCTGTGGAAACTACACCTGGGATAGTAGCGTCACAAGTATGCTTAGCGATCTCCAACTGGACACACTAAAGAATAGGAGGGAAAAAGGCAGATTAATCATGATGCACAAAATCCAAAGTAACATCGTGGCAATCAACAAAGAAAAGTACACAAAGCTGGTTCCGGAAAGAAAGACAAGAAGCGGGCATACTAAGCGCATAGAAGTACCTTTTGCTAGGACTGAACAGGGCCGTCACCAGCTTTTTTCTAGGGGAGGTGCGTTTTGGAGTCAATGTCCATTTTTAGGGGACGAAGCGACAAGGCCCGAGTGAGCCTAGCGAGCATGGGTGTCGATTGTGGGGGGGGGGGGGGGGGGGGGGGGATGGTGTGTACAATCATCCCCCCCCCAATATTTTGATATCAAGAAAATGAAATGTATCATATTATGTGCATATAAATCTATCCATTACAAATTCGTTATCATTTAAAACACTTTTATGACATTGTTATATCATTTATAATAATAATAATAATAAAAGAGTATTTATATTGCGCAGCCACTATAATAATATATTCTACTGCGCAGAACAAAATAAATCATACAATAATAACATTTTAGAGAGTCAAGTACTATAGAAGATAAGTCTTAAGTTGAGTTTTGAAACATAGTAACATAGTGAGTGTA
>CALNVZ010000174.1:75857427-75873642 GCA_940671915.1 Paracentrotus lividus | reverse complement strand
CATCTTCGTCAGGTTTTTTCAGTAAGTCGATACGGCCAACTTCCCAGTAAGTGAAACTTTCCAGGTCAGAGACATATTGATGAGTTTCGTAAGAACTGGCAATAAATGTCAATTATTATTGCAAACTAGTTTGGTGCATTGGATCTAATGAACATGTCTCTTATTCAACCTCCTTGACCTAACTTATCACATCACTTTCATTTAAGTATTGAATCGCCTCAACTTATTCTGACAGAAAAGATAGACTAGAGTACTGAACAGCTTAACCTTTGACTGAAATACATCACATATTTACTAATCCTCTGTCAAACTATGTACCTAACTCCACTCTTACAAGTTCTTAAATGTCCCTTACATGAGTGGAAAACATAGATCAACTGTGGACCTTTTCCATGTTCATACCGTTGTACTTTTGCTCAACATGAACAACTTTCTCTGGTCAACTGGCAATTATCAGTGATAACAATCATTAATAGTACCTTGCGAGCAGAGTTCATCAAAATAGAGATTGTATTTCGTATGGCTTGTATTTTCATGATCTGTTTTGGTCGCGACTCCTTCAGCCATTTCTTTTCAGCTTTCCGTCTCTGTTGTTTCACTTTCCTTATTTCACCATTAACCAGGGTACTTTGCCTATACTCACATGTTTTGATACAAGTGGTTGCATAGGTATTGAGAATAGAAGACAGGGTGCCTTCATAGCAGTGTAACTAACCTCATCTAAATACTGGTGTATTCATGATAAGATCACTTCTCTCAATCATCCTGGAAAGTTTCAATGATTGATGCAGCATATTTTCGACATACAACTTTCTTCATCTCTTACTGGAGGTTTCTGTGTCCTCAAGGACACATTACCGAATCACATGATCTGAACAAATGAATCGTCCAAGGCTACCTAACAACTAAATCATCTGAACTTCTACTAATTATGAGATCCAATGTGTGACCATGGATATGAGTACTGGTATCTACATACTGTGTACAACTAACAGACTCTAAAATGCATATTTCTGACATACAAAAATCCAAAATTTTCTCACTTAATCGTTAATATTCCTCGTGTGTGATTGTAATCATGTAAAACAAAATACATCGTGTAGATAATGGAAGCGCAGATGTTTCACTATTCACAATTGGATAAAATACTCATTCAAATCGATGATAATCAGGGGCACCGATCCCAGGGTGCATAGGGAACAGGTGTTTTGATAAGTAAAATTGAAGGCATAAGTATTCCCCCATCCATAATCGACGATGGTTTTGATAAAAGAAATAATGAATACTGAAGAGTCTGAACACTTATCTCGGCTCTTCATCGACAAGGTTACTTTTTGGGACTCGGACCATTGATTGTATCATAATACACTTCACTTTACGATCGCATGAGCTTCAAAATCCATTCCAGATAATTTTACTGTTTAAAATTGAATGAACATTTTCAGCTCGCGCTTCGCGCTCGCATAATATAGGCTTTTGCAAACTGCCTTGAATTCGTTCACCTTTTATGCATGAATAAAGGTAATAACACCACGATGGTACGTTTTAAACACCAATTCCCTCTCCGTTTCTTATCCTGTTTCATCAGGTCACTATTATTAAGAGAATTTTCAGCTCGCGATTCGCGCAATATGCTCACAAATGGAATTCTTCCATATTTATATAGATATGCGTTTGTTGGCATTACGTCATGAAGGTCCGCTTCTAATCACCAGTTAAAGCCCCTATCCCTCTATCAATTTCATGCTTACATGTAACGCAACATATACCATCTTTCAGTTCTATATCATTGTGAAAATTTTAAGCTCGCGCTTCGCGCTCGCATTCTTACAACCCCATGAATTCGACGATATTCATATACTAGAACTCATATGCATTACATTATGATGCCCCCCCCCCCTTTAATAAACTAGATAAAGCCCCTTCCTTGTTTGGCGTTCGCATTATTGTACAATAAACTATGTCCCATTTCATGTCACTATTCCTGAGAAAATTTTCAGCTCGCGCTTCGCGCTCGCATAATTTGAAAATATGTAGGCCTACTAGTAGGCCTAGATACTTATATGCATGCATGTGTGTATATCTAGCCATTACTTCATGAGGGTTCCCCCTTGAACAAACCAGTTAAGGCCCCTTCCTCCTTTTGCGCTTGATTTATGCTACAAATTCACCACTATTATTCAGAAATTTTTCAGCTCGCGCTTCGCGCTCGCAATATTAAACTGATATTTTTTTCTTCATATTTATATGCATATGTGTTTACAAGCATTACCCTCACCCCCAACAATGTACACTGCCATCATATACCATCGTATGTGTCACATTGAGAAAAAGAGGAAATATCGACGATCTTCCCCCCCAATCGCCAAAACAAATCGACACCGTTGCTAGCGAGCGAGCAGGGGGGGGGGGGGTGTCTCACGGCACCTCCTATACACCATAGAGATTTTTTTTCGCAATGAAAAAAAAAGGTAATTCCTTTTATGCATATCAATTCTACTCCATGTAAAATGTAAAGCTAACGTGTAGGCCTACCATTTCGTAGCATTAAATCGGTACACAGTGCGCTTGCGCCAGATGAGTAAGGCGCGTCCATTATTTAAGGAGGGGAGAGCGGGCCGCGGAGAGGAATATGGTTTAACGACGTGCGCTGGTGGCGAGAAAGCGAGCAGACAAGTAGACGACTGCATGCAGCTAGCAGCAGGTACGTAGGGGAGCCGGGTATGGACGTTACAAAATTCAAATTTAGGGCCAGATAATTCTTATGAAAGTACTCACACACTCCATTTTAGGTCTGTAGTTAGCCTATTATGTTGGCTAAACCTGAGGCACATAAACTTGAAAACATGTAAAAACTAATTAACTAAGCTTAATTAATGAAGACATTTTTTTTTGTAACAACATTCCCGTATACGGGTAGGTTGTTACACGATACGGGGTAAATTGTTTACTATGTAAACACACGGGATAATTGTTACAATGTGTAAATCTCTTATCATACTTTTGTTTCAACTTTCCAGTTTCTTGGTATCGTTAACAGTAGATCAAGTAGAGCTCTAGAATAGTCTAAAGCAATAATAGAAATATCAAAACATTAGCACCTGAAAATTGAAACAAAATTACTTTACATGTTATGTAATTGGGGTAGGTTGTTAACTCGACATGGGGTAGGTTGTTGTAACAACTTACCCATGGGTGATTTTACACATAAAATCAACTGTAGCAAAGCCATTAGTCAGAAATGCAGGCATGGCTCAGGGGTATATTAGTGACCTACATGTACTATATTCACAATACCAGACTATCATCATGTGCCTTCAGCTGTTAAAAACTATTACAAATTTAAACTTTTTGTCAAAAATTCACTTGGAACTGTAAAAAATGTTTTTTGTTGATTTACTTTTTAATAAAACAACGGAGAAACCTTACGACCGGAGTTCATCACAGCTATGTGTAGGCTGTATATAGATGCCAGTTAGACAAACTCTCTTGTTCCAACTTAGCACACTGCGAACTGTAACAACTGACCCGTGTATCTTCCATACCCGGTCTCCCCTACAGTGGCGGATCCAGGATTTCATTACAGGGGAGGGGGGGGCAAAATCAGAATTTCAGATTTTGGTACATTTTTGTTTCTGTTACTCCGGGCGAACCAAAATATACACTCAATTTTTCTTCATGTCACGGCTGGTCGATCGATAAGCGGGGGGGGGGGGGGGGGGGGTAGGTGTTAATTTTTGGGGGCCTTCGGCCGTCAAAGAGGTCATCATGCATATTTGAAAATGACATGCTATGTATAGGACAGGCATCTATATAGGTTGATATACTTATTCATGGTATTTTCGATGAATAAATAGCAATTCAGTCCTAGTTTTGTTGTTGTCTCTAAGACAAAAATGTCATTTTTTGCCAAATGTAAACTTAACATGTGGTATTCTGATAATTAAACCTAGGTGTAACCCCAGGCTTAACTAAAATTTAGACCACACTTCTATGGAGTACTGTGTTTTATCTTATCTTCTATAATCATGGCAGAGCAACCAATATTATAAATTCATTGTATTTTCATACTTCCCCAATCTTCTCATCTCATGACACATATGAAACTTTTGCTGCCGGACTAGAATATTTTTACCTGGTTAATGAGTTGACAACTGGCACTCCATAAAAGTGTGGTCTAACCTAGGGTTAACTAAACCATGGCTATGAGACTACCACCCAACGACGCCCACCATGCCCACAGCAGCGCCAACGCCCATTTCCGTTATACCATCCATCCTTAATTTTAAGAGCTTTTCTGAAATCCTCCGTTAATTCCTTTCAGAACATATGCTTTTATGTATAAGGGGTGTAGTATTTAAAGTTACAAAGATTCAAATAAAAAAGACACAATTTCCATGTTGCAAAATCATGTCACACGAAACTGGCCCAAATAAAAACGCATGGCCATGTTAACAATTTGAATTGGTTTTGAGCTCATTTGATATTCAGAAGAAAATTATATATACATCGTAGTATATAATATTTGAACGATTTCTTTCAATAAATTATTGTTCAGGTTTGTTATGTTGGATGTATAAAGCATATATAAACCATAATGTTTAATCAATGGATGAAATAAAATATCACTGGATGGTCAAAGATCATACCTCATGTTCTGGGCGTTTTGGGATATTGAAAGCCAATGTGTATTGTAGGCTATTTATATAAAATTTACATATAATTTATATTTGATATAATTTGAGCGTCAGGAATTATATAAATATATACTTAAAAAGAAAACAAAACTTCTGAATAAATGCAGGCTCGGTCTATCTGGCGACTACCCCCCCCCCCCCCCTCCACCCGAATATTGAATTAAATATTGTGATTTAATATTGGTATGAAGTTAATTGAAACGAATGATGGATGAGAATATACAAATTATTCTGATGGCTTTTGGTGTGTTTGTCGTTAGCTGCCAGTGGCCAAAGTTACATCTAGATTGACTTGTAAAGAAAACGCACGTAACGTAGGCTTCGTGGCTGCTATTAATTAGCGCATAAAAAAAAAACTCGCGTTAGAAGACTTCCCCCTGCAGTCGAATGGGATCGCCCGTCCGGTGAGGAGCAAATACTGGTGGAGGTGAAAGAAATTTATGAACTTTTCTCATGGTTTTAATTAGTAGATGCTTCAGACCAGATGGAGGAAAAAGACATTTTGGAAAGCATATAACATGATTGTGCTGAAGTTGTAATCAGAACCTGTATTTTACATAGATTGCTCCAAACCAAGAGATTCGCCAAGACCCGTTCGCATTATTTTCTATGCGATATGCATGTGATTTGCGTAAACATTGACAAATCGAGAAAAAAATCTCTTATAATAGTTCAAAGTGACAGGACTTTTTTTTAACCAATTGAAATAAATATATCATTAATGGAAAGCTGAGATTCAACCTTTTAAAAACGTCGTGTGATCATTGAAGGTATATATATTATGCGTCATTGAGGAGCAAGACTTTGAAGCGCATGAGCTGTTCTGGCTCAAAATTGCGCATATTGTACAGGAATATGTTCTGACCAGGCTTTCGAATTGATTCAAGTGACAGGATTTTTTTTCCCTTTGCAATAAGTTATCCTATTCTGAAAAATTCAGATCGTGAACGTACTCAATCAAATTGATCATTTCTTTTGAAAGGGTAGTGCTCGCCACAATAAAGAAATAAAGTGAAAAACTGTCCAAAACAGAAAAAGTAAATGAGCGTTTCGCTTTGAGTAGAATGGTAGCGCCCTCTATCTCTTAAGTTTACAACTAGAATTGATATGATGTAGGTCAAACATGTGGGCGCGAAGCCCGAAAAGAAGCTTTCTGTTATAGCGACATTGTTTAACCATTGTTTTGTGCTTTGTTGCGAGCGTGAAGCGCGAGCCGAAAATTTTGCCTTATAACCACATGAAGGAATTGTATTTCACACATATTGTGCGCCATACTTCTTAATTAACAGGTCTGTTTATAATGGTCTAAATAAATGTCTGTATATCCTTTCTGATCGAACGTGATGAAGTCAGAGTATTATGTTTGATCATTGTCTTCTATTTGGCTTGCGAGCGCGAAGCGCGAGCCGAAAATTTTACCTTATAATGACTTTTTTTAAAGTCCCCCACGAGCTGATAATCACCGCCCTTTAACAAATGCGAGACCCGGGGGGGGGGGGAGGTCATTCAAACAAAAAAGTGCTACCCATGCGTGTCCCCGCACCCTGAAAATGGACCCTAAACGTCTCATTGCACGAAGTCAAAATTGCACCCCTTTTCGACGTCAGATATGAAAATAGACCTAAACGTCTCATTGCACAAAGTCAAAATTTGCATCCCTTTCGACGTCAGACTGGAAAAACATACCCTAAATGGCGTAAACACCGTGAAATTTTGACCCCAAAACAGCAATTTCAGCTGAAAACACCCCTATTTTTATGAAAATGGCGATTGAAGTTAAAAAACACCCCTATTTTAAGAAAAGCGTCGACGCCGCCGAAAGGCTGAAAACAGACCCTTTTCGACGCTTTTTGGGGGACACGATGCGTAGCACATCATGTGGTGGATGACACCCCCCCCCCCCCCGGGATTGCGAGAGCGAAGCGCGAGCGAAATTAAATCCTATTTAAGAATGTTCAATATAAATGATTGTAGTCCCTTTCGGGAAATGATAATTCCTCTTTTAAGCATACCAACACGAAGCGGGGCAAGAGCTTTCAAATAATAATACCTATTTGAAGGAAGAATATATCTTGTTTATTAATTGTCTTATTTTTTGGTTGCGAGCGCGAAGCGCGAGCCGCAAATTTGCCATATTATAACAACATCAAGTCATTGTATTTCACACATATTTTGCCCCTTACTTCTTTCTAAATTTCTTTAGGAGCTGATAACCCCCGCCCTTTGACAAAATGCGAGCGCCAAGCGCGAATGAAAATCACATTGGTTCATTGGTTAATAGTCTATAAAACTAATGTTTGTAATCCCTTTCTGAATATGATGATAATTTTTGAAAACATACGAGCGCGAAGCGCGAGCGGAAAATCGTAGGCCTACGTAGAGAACTGAAAACGAAGTATTAATCATTGGCTTTTGTTTGTTTTATTTTGAAAGTTTATAGCATACACAGGGGCCGCGGAGCCGGGGGGGGGGGGGGGGGGGGGGGGGGGGGGCTGCAGCCCCCCACTTTTTTCAGCCAACGTGTACAAAAACGCAAAAATGACCATACATTTGTGATTTTTAGCCTGTTCAGCCCCCCCACTTTCGGCTCAGCCCCTCCACTTTCAAAAACGCTCCGCGGCCCCTGATACATGCATGCCCAACATTTTCTGTTATAATTACCTGAATGCAGGGTAGTTAAAACTTTTTTTGCAACTAACTGACTAAAGCATCTCCTAAAATTGATGATAATCTTTTTGTAATAGAATTAGACAAGCATATAGAGCGCGCTTGAAAAAAAAAATGTATAATGCAATTTCATAAGGAATTTAGGAGTTATCAAATTTATTTGTAACTATATCTTAAAATAAGATGTGGGCCTAATCCTTAGAGAGAAAAAAAAAGTTTCGACCGCGAAACCAGAGAAAAATTACGTAATTTGGGAGATATGGGTCGCCTGCTGCAGGGAAATGATGTCCAAAGAAGGACTGGGAGAGCAAAATGCTACAACTTTATACTCTATCACGTTTCGAATTTAGTGGCGCCGGTTAGTCTTGATAGGTGCCCGTGTTCGAAACAAGCGGGACCGATTAGTAACCCCCCCCCCCCCCCTGGCGACGGCCCTGCTGAAACATACAAAAACACATACTTTCCGAGAACAATCCGGGCTAAGAATCTCTTAGATGAGGAAGCCAAATCCAATACAAGTCTAGAGAGGTTTAGAGTGGCGTTTTAACCCTTCACGAGAGCAGCACGCTGGCGTTTTGCAGTTTTCCTGCCCTGCCGGTGCAATTTCAGAAGGTTCAGAAGGTTCTTGTTGGAAAATGTAGTCGAAATAAAAACAAGAGGAGATTGGCGTTGCTGAAAACCACTCTATTTGCCAAGCTTGCGGCTATATAATGCCTTCTTTAAGAGCTGAGTTTCTGTACTTGTTGTCATCACTTGTTAAAAGTAATGCAACTTTTTTTTACAATGTTTACTTATTTCCATTATTAATTTGCAAAAAGCGACAAGTTTCAACAGTTTTTGAATAAACATTTAAAAAGCATTTGTTATACGATTATTGTTATTTTCTTCTTTGTCTTCTTCTTCTTTTTTTTTTTTTTTTTTTTTTTTTGGGGGGGGGCGATCAATGTTCAGAGATGGGATTTCGTGAACAAAATCATGTTTAAATATTGTCCTGAAACGATATTGATGTTCGTTGATACATTTTTGCTAATAGATAATAAATTTACCATGAAGATGTCTAAGTATAAAGAAAAAAAAACGACATACAAAAAAGATAAACTTGTCGCTGCCTAGTAAAATTAAGTCATAGTATTGGAAGGACGGCTTAATGCAATATTAGTTTATTTCGCTGGGTAATCATTATCTCTGATTTTGATGCGCAACTTTCATAGCAAGGGCAAAAAAGAATCTTTCTCGATAAAGAAGGAGTTGGTCATATTATTTCATTAAAAAGGACAAATGTTTCAGTTCAGAATATACGAAACAAAATGTATAAAATACATAGGCCTACTTGCAAAATAAAAAATAAAAAAATGAACGTATTTTTGCTATGATGAAATACTTAGTGCGTGTGATGGTATAAATATAAATTTAGAATAATAATGATAACATCATAATAATAATAACATCGAAAAGCTTACGTCCATCGTACTTGCATGCACTTTCAACGTGCGAGTGAGTACTGACACCGTACGTGAGATGCACGTTAAGTACTCCATACGATATCGACTCAAACGCACGATGATCGTACGTTATAAGCACGCACAGCTCACTTACCACGTGTGCGACGTACGATGCACGCAACCTCCCAACCATGCATGGTGTACCGGCAACGCACTTACACCTTGCGCAGTCCGTGCGTTGACGTACTCGCCTCGTGCGCTTGCCCCTTATATCCACGTTTTCAGAAAAACGTAGCGACCGTGGCCTCCCCAAAGAAAAGAAAAAAACGTACGTCGGCTTGTGATCAGGGCTTTACAGGAGTTTTGGTCCAAATTGTACTACATCCACAGAAGCATTATATATATTTTTAATTCATTTAAAAAAAAAAGCTAGATTTTAAAACTGTGATTAAAATGAGCCAAGATATGAGGACATTAATAATTGTTAAGTTGTAGTTAAACAGGGAATGGGGTAATATAAAAATCCGTGTTTTACTTGAAATAACCAAAAACCGGATGTTGTGCTTTTTGAAACGAAACTATTTTTGTGTTTTTGCAATTTTTATTTATTTATTTATTTTGTAATCATTTATTTTGCTTAATAAGTCTAATGTCTTTGGTAAATAGAATAAAGTATAGATCGGTCATTTCAGAAGTACAAAAGATCTCGAAATTATGGGAAGGAAGGACAAAAAAAGAAGAAGAAAAATTGTAATTATTGTAGGCGCCTAGATTTCATAAGATTGATGCATGCGAAGAAAAAAAAATGATTATTATTATTTTACCTATCTCAAAATTTGGATACTAGGAAGAAGTATAACGAACAGACGGATGCGCGAAAAACGAAGTGATTCCAGTTCATCATCATCATCATCATCATCATCGTCGTCTTCAGAGGAGGGGCCTCAACCACCACCCCCACCACAACAACCACAGACAACAAGGACAATACCGACATCACAGTCGCCTTCAACAATAGTATATGGTTCATGTGCAGCAGCCACCACTACGGTCGTCCTTCCAACAGTTTCTACCACATTAACAACATTTGTTCCTACCACACTTGCATCTACCACATTTGTTTCATCTGAATCTCCTACTACAACACCTGAACCGTCTATTGCAACATCTGAAGTGCCTACTACAACACCTGAACCGTCTACCGCAACATCTGAAGCTCCGCCTACAACACCTGAGCGGTATACTGCAACATCTGAAGCTCCTACTACAACACCTGAAAATTCCACTCCAACATCCGAGGGTCCGTCTACAACACCTGAACCGTCTACTGCAACATCTGAAGCTCCTACTACTACACCTGAAAATTCCACTCCAACATCTGAGGGTCCGTCTACAACACCTGAAATGTCTACTGCTACGGACGGGACTCCAACGACCATGTTAACAATACCAACAGTAATAATACCATAAACGATTACTTATTGAGCAGTCCTAAAGCCTTCGAAGATATCCGACTGCTTCAATATTCGGTGAACAAGCCTTCGTTAGCCTTCATAGACTTTTAAAAGCCTTCGCATTTACCGTGGAAGACTTTTGACTTCTTAAATAAGCAGTCTTCTGAAAATAAACTGTCATTGGATTTGTCCCACAAGCAGTCGTTAGCAATAATAAGCAGTGACATAGTTCTCAAGACTTACGTTTTAGGCAGTCGAAGACGATCGAAGCTTAAAGGTAGTGTCAGCCTTTTGCAGGCAAAAATATTAAATTTCTAGTTTTTGAGAGGATATAGTAGTATACCAATGACTATATCATCTCACAACATGATTAAGCTCAAATGTGTATGTTTGTCATTATATTGCGATTATCAAAATTCATTCCTATTTATTCGAACCTCGAAAAATATACCGTACGGTGCGAACCGCTGACCGTTAGCGCAGAGAATAATGCACGCTGATGCGCGTGTGTATATTGCTGTGTGCGGTCCGTGCCGCACGCGCTGTAATATCAACGATGTTGATGGAGAGCTGGTCAAGATTGGTAGTTAGATTTTCGTTTCGTATTACTGATCTAGGTAACCTATGACAGTAAGATTGAATAGACAGAATAGGTCGATCATATTCTACAGTTATGCCAAGTTGCATTAGTTTTCGCAATTTGTGAAAAAGGCTGATACTACCTTTAAGCCTTATTTAGAGCTTCATTATAAGCAGTCATAACTAACTTGCATATAAACTTGGCTGTGGGAAGGGCTATCGACTGCTTATAAGCCTTCAACATGCGCGTATTCTGGGGGGGGGCTTTTACGGGCCCGCGGGCCCCCGGGGGGCTAGAAGGGGGCCGAAAGGAGGAAGAAAAAGGGAGAAAAGGAAAGGAAAAAAAAGAAGAAGAAAAGGAGAAAAAAGAGAGAAGGGAAAAAAAGGGTAAAAAAGGAAGGAAAAAAAAGAAAGAAGAAAAAAGGAGGGAAAAAAGAAAAGAGAGAGAGAGAGAGAAGAGAGAGGAAGGAAAAGGGAGAGGGGAAGGGGCGCCTTAAAAATGGGGGGGGGGCGCCAAATCGAGCTTAAATTTAGGGGGCGCCAAATCGACCAGTAAACTAAGGGGCGCCAAATTGACCTTAAACTTATAAGGGCGCCAAATTGACCTTTGATTTAGGGGGGCGCCCAAATCGACAGTAAACTAAGGGTGTCAAAATTGACCTCAAACTTAGGGGCGCCAAATCGACCTTAATTTAGAGGCGCCAAATCGACAGTAAACTAAGGGGCGCCAAATTGACCTTAAACTTATTAGGGGCACCAAATCGACCTCAAAATTTAGGGGGGCGCCCAAATCGACCTTTAATTTAGGGGCGGCAAATCGACATTAAACTACGGGGAGACAAATTGTAGCTTAAACGTAGGAACGCCAAATTGACCCGAAACTTAGATGGGGGCGCCAAATTGATCTGAAGCTGAGGGGCGCCTAATTGATATTAAACTTAGGGGCGCCGAATCGACCTCAAACTAAGTAAGGGCGCCAAATTGAAAAAGGGGAGGGGAAGGGGGCGCCCTTAAAAAAAAATAGGGGCGCCAAATCGACAGTAAACTAAGCAACGCCAATAAACTTAGGGGTGCCGAATGGACCTTAAACTAAGGGGCGCCAAATTGAACTTTAACATAGGTGGGACGCCAAATCGACCTTAAACTTATAGCGGCTCTAAATCGACCTTAAATTTAGGGGGGCGCCAAATCAAACTTAAAATTAGAAGGGCGCAAAAATGAGCTTAAACATAGGGGCGCCAAATTGACCTTCAACATAGGTGGGACGCCAAATCGACCTTAAACTTAGCGGCTCTAAATCGACCTTAAATTTAGGGGGGCGCCAAATCGAACTTAAACATAAAGGGGCGCCAAAATGATCTTAAACGTAAGGGCGCCAAATTTAGATCAAATATAGGGGCGCAAAAATGATCTGAAACTTAAGGGGCGCTGAATTTCTATTCCCAATGAGTTATTATTATTTGTGTTCCTGAGGAACGCATGCAAGCCATGTTTTCTCATCATTCAAAGACATCAAAATTCCGCTCTCGCCTGTGTTTTTCCTCTGACCATAATTTGCATTATAGGATACTAATCATCAAGACATTTAAATCTATTTGAATACACGTTACATTTATTCTTGCATTTTGACAGGGGCATCAAATCATCTAAATCGTACATGTATGGCTCCAATTCAAACTAACATTTAGGGGGCGCCAAATGATTAGTTTGCGCCAAATTGAGCTTAAACTTAGGGGCGCTAAATTTATCTTAAACTTAGGGACGGAAGCAGAAGGATAGATAAGCAGCTAGATAGATAGATATTCATCTCTCTTTCGTAATCATGTAAAATTACTGGGCAACATACGGTCTTTAAATTATGGAGGCCAAATTGATCCTAAACTTCAGGTCTCTATAACATAGAGCAAAATTTTCGATCGCGCTTCGCGCTCGCTTCATTTTCCAAAGAGTTATTACATTGTGTTCCTGAGGAATGCATAAAATGTCACGTTTTCAGAGATCATTCCGATACATCAAATTTCTGCTCGCGATTCACGCTCGCCTATTTTTTCTTTCTTGTAACCAGATTATGAGGATTCTGAACAACAAAACATCAATATAAATTTGTTTGATTTCACATTACTTGATGGACAAATTTCACATGATTTTATATGGCTTGCTTTCAAATCGTTTTGATTGACAAATTACAGCTCCCCTTCATATGATATTCTGATGAAGAGCTAAACAAAATTGATACCCCTAGTAGCTTAGAATTCTTTCTGATCGTAAAGTAGAGGAAAAAAATCTGATCGCGCTTCGCGCTCGTATTTAGAAATATTCGTATTGTCATCTATAGCGGTAATACCTCATATACCTAGAAATTCTTTTCCATGAACTCACCATTGGCAAGTATTAAAAAACAAACAAACAAAAAAAACTTCAAATTAAATTATTATTCAAAATCCTTCAACACACATTTAAGCCGTAGGCTAATGTTGCCTGGCGGGGGGGGGGGGGTCGGGGGCGCCATATTTTGAAAAGTACACAGGGCGCCAACTTCACGTCGGCCCCCCCCCACCCCCCCCCCCCCCCCCCCCCCGGGTGCGAAATCCGGATACGCGCCTGTTCAAAAGCTTACAGCAAGCCGTTGATATGCATGCTGCAAATAAAGGCTTGCGAACATCTTGTGACTGCATAAGCGGCTGCTTAGCGAAGGCCTTCAGTTCGGTAAGGGCAGGCCCTCAGTAAAAACGGATTTATGGAACGGAAGAAAGATGTTTGAAATATTTCTCAAAACTCCGGCTCAGCTTTAATGATGACCACACCAACTTGTGTTAAATAAAACCCAGTTTTATGATGATGTTGACTTATCTTTTTACATGATGTTAATTTCCCATGCGACACAAAATGTTGTTGATGTGTTTTTATCTGACACCATTGGTGCTGATTTTATTATGTTGGTGTAAACTTGTGTGTGGTCAAAATTGGGTTTTGCCATGAAGCTGGGCCGCAATTAATTTAAAACCGGCTTTGGTATTTTAAAAATAATATCTTCATGAAAAAGCAGGAATTTTGGGTATTTTTAATATAATGTGTGTAAGCGCCGGGGTGCATTGATTCTGACTATCGTCTTTAAATCAATAGTTCGCAGGTTCGAATCCCACTCTCAGCGTTAATTTCCTTTACCAAAAAAGCATATACAGTGCGATGATTTCAACCTAGGTTAGGTAAATGGGGACCTTTGATAAGGGTGATAAGGGCGTAATTCATTTGAAAAGTATGTATCAAATAAATATATCATTTTATATTTTTATTTATACGTGCAACGTGCAACTATCTACTACGGTGCATGATTGTCTTAAATACGTTCAAATAAGTTTATTTAAGTCAATTTAAAACTTTGTTTGCTCGGAGCTATCATTGACTACTAAGTAACCTAGTTTTTCTTCATGAAAATCAAAGAAGCGTTTTGTTTACTTCCTAGTTGTTTTATTTTAAATGTAATTCTTGTGTAGATTATTTGTTAAATCGATTCATTTTTATTATAATTTTATTTTGCATTAATCATTAGTAATGAATTTGGGAATAAAAGAGATTGTGTAATTCAGCTTAATCGCGGATTTCACTATGACCCTGATAATGGACATTACAATTGCTTATGAATATGACGTTGGACTATTTGTTAAATTAAGCACATTGTCTATGCAGCTCAGTAGTAAAAATAGCCGTTTTCGTATAATGCCAAGTATTAATTTCTTTGCATATTGGTATATTTATTATTATTTTTTAAGTAAAACGCTTCTTTTTTTTTTAGAATTTGTATTTCCTTTTTCTTCCCCCCCCCCTCTCTCTCTCTCTTCCTCTCTCTTTCGTTTTGGTACAAGATAAAAGCTAACAGCAAATAATATCAATCTACATGTTTGTTTGGGGGTTATTTTTTTTTTTCATTAAGAGTGAGATAAAATCATATATCGTAAGGAGCTGATCCACGAAGTAAAAAGAAAGGTCATGATCCAGTTCTGGGTCCCGTGATAAACTGTTCAAGGAGTGGGTTGTATAAATTGTTTTCCCGCCCCTATTTCGGATGCTTGGTCAATTCAATCGATGAATACAATTTCTCGTTTGTTTTCTTTGTTCTTTGTGTGTGTGTATGTGTATGTGCGTGTGTGTGTGTGTGTGTGTGTGTGTGTGTACGTACAGCAATTAACCAAAAAGGTTGGAAAGATAGAGTAACCGACGATGAAGTGCTGAAGATAGTAAATGAGGAAAAGACATTCTAAATTTTTTTAAAAGAACTGGTTCGGATACATTTTGAGAGGACAGATTATGCTACAAGACGTACTGCAGGGAAAGATTAATGGCAAAAAGGGGAAAGGACGACTAAGAACTGGGATGTTGTCAGACCTGAAAGTTGAAGATAAAAGCAGAAGATCGAAAGTGATTTAGAAAGAACTGATTAAATGGCAGTACACCCAAGAGAGAGTGAAAGAACCCATCTCCTTCATTGGCTAAATTGATTCTAAAATACAGTAATATTCCCAGTTTGAAATTCATATCTTGAGGACCCATTTGATTTTGTAACTTGTATGAGAATGTCACTAGTCTCGCATCAGTGGTTTTGAAAATTATAAGTGCAATAGTTGCGATCGTTGTTTCCATAATTCCGAAAATATTTACCTAATACATGAGGTTATATTTTCTATAGATTCAGGCAAATTGAAAAAAAAAACAACCGAGGACATTTTGTACAGATATTTTTTGAATGGGTTAACCATTTCATATCTAATTAACCCGAAAACCACATTCACCAAGTAAAATTTCGATGAGTAAATAATGCTTTTCGATATTTTTTATAATTGTTTTTATCATGACAAAAAAAAAGCAATTAGTAAACTAAAGGATGGAAAGTTTCTGCAAGGACACAAGCGATTGTTTATTTTGTTTTGACGAATCATCCAATGCAATAATTGGCATCTGACAAAAAAGACGATAACCAAAATAATAGCCTATAATTAATGATATGGTTTAATTTCAACAGCTGACAATTGTATTACAAGAATAGACGATACTTAGACGCTCTCTTAAGTTTTCAAAATATAGAGGTAAGTCCACTTTTCATTCACTTTTAAGAATCTGACAGTCATACTAACAAGGTCAGTTGAAAATTAGGGTGTTTTCGCAGGACTACGGGGAGCTTATCTAGAACGTTAGCATAAAAGAGGGCACTATTTTCAAAATGCCTGCAAACCCTCGTTTTCTATCTTCTTCAATAACTTCGAATAAAAGTTTCTAATGGTAACCGCACATATGTACCCTTTGGCTTGTGAGACATTGTAACGTCTATTGTTGCAAGGAAGATTCAATCAGTATATAGGGCTTTGATATACAGTGCGACAC
>CALNVZ010000174.1:75842289-75856584 GCA_940671915.1 Paracentrotus lividus | reverse complement strand
GTGCCCCTTTTCTTAGATTAGAATGCCCTTTTTATACTAAAGGGAACCTTTCATACTCTTTAAAAGTCCCATGGACAATTTCTTAAAAAGTGTCACTTACAATACTACCAAGTGCCCCTTTCTTTACTTCATATGTCTTTTAAAACCTCAAATTTTCCTGCTCGGTCGCTATGCGACCTCGCACTGTAAAATTAACAAACAATAAGTATACAAAAAGGGTTGGACCCAGTGCCCTCTGTCAATCATGCATATTTGAAAATGACATGCTATGTATAGGACAGGCATCTATAAGGTATAGTACTATTTCATTGTAGTTTTCGATGAAATAAATAGCACAATTCAGTCCTAGTTTTGTTTTTGTTGTCTCTTGGAAGACAAAATGTTCATTTTTTGCCAAATGTAAACTTAACATGTGGTATTCTGATAATTAAACTTAGGTTAACCCCAGCTTAACTAGGAAATTTAGACCAACACTTCTATCTGGAGTTACTTTTTTATCTTATCTTCTATAATCATGGCAGAGCAACCAATTTATTAAAAATTCATGTGTATTTTCATACTCCCCAATCTTCTCATTCTCATGAACACATTACAACTTGCTGCGGACTAGAATAATTTTTTACCTGGTTAATGATGACAACTGGCACTCCATAAAAAGTGTGGCTCTAACCCTAGGGTTAACTAAAACCATGGCATATGAGACTACCACCCAACCGACGCCCACCATGGCCCACAGCAGCGCCAACCGCCCATTTCGTTATACCCATCTCCTTAATTTTTTAAAGAGCTTTTCTGAAATCCTCAGTTAATTCCTTTCAGAACAATATGCTTTATGATAAGGGATAGTATTTAAAGTACAAAGATTTTCAAATAAAAAAGACACAATTTCCATGTTGGCAAAAATCATGTCACACGAAACTGGCCCAAATAAAACGCCCTGAGCCATGTTAACCAATTTGAATTGGTTTTGAGCTCATTTGATATTCAGAAGAACAATTATAAACACGTAGTTATATATTGAACGATTTCTTTCAATAAATTATTGTTCAGGTTGGTTATGTTGGATGTATTACAAGCATATATAAACCATAATGTTTAATCAATGGATGAAATAAATAAATATCACTGGATGGTCAAAGTCCATACTCATGTTCTGGGCGGTTTGGGATATGAAAGCCGAATGTGTATGTAAGGCCATTTATATAAAATTTACATATAATTGATATTTGATTAAATTTGAGCGTAGAAATTATATAAATATATACTTTAAAAAGAGAACAAACTTTCTGAATAAATTGCAGGCTCGGTGTTCTATCTGGCCGCACACCCCCCCCCCCCCTCTCCACCCGAATATGAATTAAATAATTGTGATTTAATATTGGTATGAAGTTAATTTGAAACGGAATGATGGATTGAGAATATTACAATTATTCTGATGGCTTTTGATGTGTTTTCGTTACTGCCAGTGCCAAAGTTTACATCTAGATTGACTTGTAAAGAAAACGCACGTAACGTAGTTCGTGGCTCTATTAATTAGCGCATAAAAAAAAAAAACTCGCGTAAGAAGACCTTCCCCCTGCAGTCGAATGGATCGCCCGTCCGGTGAGGAGCAAATACTGCGTGGAGGTGAAAGAAATTTATGAACTTCTCATGTTTTAATAGAATCTTCAGACCAGATGGAGAAAAAGAATTTTGGAAAGCATATACATCGATGTGCTGAAGTTGTAATCAGAACCTTATTTTACATAGATGATGCTCCAAACCAAGAGAGCTCGCCAAGGACGCCCGTTCGCATTATTTTCTATGCGAGATGCATGTGATTTGCGAGAAACATGGACAAATCGAGAAAAAAATCTCTATAATAGTTTCAAAGTACAGACTTTTTTAACCAATTGAAATAAAATATATCTATGTAATCGAAAAGCTGAGATTCAACCTTTAAAAACCTTGATCATTAGTGTAATATAATTATGCGTCATTGAGGAGCAAGCTTTTGAAGCGCATGAGCTTTCTGGCTCAAAATTGGCCATACTTGTACAGAATATGTTCTGACCCAGGCTTTCGAATTGAATTCAAGTGACAGGACTTTTTTTTCCCTTTGCCAATAAGTTATCCCTATTCTGAAAAATCAGACTGTGAACGTACTCAATCAAATTGATCATTTCTTTGGAAAGGGAGTTGCTCGCCACCAATAAAGAAAATAAAGTTGAAAAAAAATGTCCCAAAAACAGAAAAAGTTAAATGGGAGCGTTCGCTTGAGTAGAATCGGTAGCGCCCTCTATCTCTTAAGTTTACAACTAGAATTGATATGATGTAGGTCAAACAGTGGGCCGAGCCCGAAAAGAAAGCTTTTCTGGTTTATAGCGGACATTGTGTAACCATTTTTGTGCTTTGTTTTGCGAGCGTGCAAGCGCCAGCCGAAAATTTGCCTTATAACCCATGAAGGAAATTGTATTTCACACATATTGTGCGCCATACTTCTTAATTAACAGGTCTGTTTATAATGGTCTAAAATAAATGTCGTGTACTATCCTTTGATCGACGATGAAGTCAGATATTATGTTTATCATGTCTTCTATTTGGCTTGGCACGAGCGCGAAGCGCGAGCCGAAATTTTACCTTATAATGACTTTTTTTATAAAAGTCCCCCACGAGCTGATAATCACCGCCCTTTAACAAAATGCGAGACCCGGGGGGGGGGGAGGTCATGTCAAACAAAAAAGTGCTACCCATGCGTGTCCCCGCACCGCTGAAAATTGGACCCTAAACGTCTCATTGCACGAAATCAAATTTGCACCCCTTTTCGATACGTCAGAAAATGAAACAGAGACCCTAAACGTCTTACATATGCACAAAGTCAAATTTTGCATCACCTTTCGAACGTCAGGACGGGAAACATACCCCTAAAATGCGTAAACACCGTGAAATTTTGACCCCAAAACAGCCAATTTCAGCTGGAAAACACCCCTATTTTTATGAAAATGGCGATTGAAGTTAAAAAACACCCCTATTTTAAGAAAAGCGTCGACGCCCGCCGAAAGCTGAAACAGACCCTTTCGACGCTTTTTGGGGACACGCATGTCGTAGCAACATCGATGTGGTGAGTGACCGCCCCCCCCCCCCCGGACGAGAGCGAAGCGCCGAGCGAAATTAAATCTTATTTAAGAATGTTCAAATAAATGATTGTAGTCCCTTTCGGGAAGATTGAAATTCCTCTTTTAAGCATACCAACACGAACGGGGCAAGAGCGTTTCAAATTTAATAATACCATTGAAGGAAGAATATATCTTGTTATTAAATTGTCTATATTTTTTGGTTGGCAGAGCCGCTAAGCGCGAGCCGCAAATTTAGCCATATATAACAACATCAAGTCATTGTATTCACACATATTTTGCCCCTTACTTCTTTGCTAAATTTCTTTAGCGAGTGATAACCCCCGCCCTTTGACAAAATGCGAGCGCCAGCAGCGAATGAAAATCACATTGGTTCATTGTTAATAGTCTATAAAACTAATGTTTATGTAATCCCTTTCTGAATATGATTGATAATTTTTGAAAACATACGAGCGCGAAGCGCGAGCGGGAAAAATCTAGGCCTACGTACGAGAACTGAAATGAAGTATTAATCATTGGCTTTGTTTGTTTTTATTTTGAAAGTTTTAGCAACACAGGGGCCGCGAAGCCGGGGGGGGTGGGGCTGCAGCCTCCCCACTTTTCAGCCAACGTGTACAAAAACGCAAAATTATGACCATACATTTGTGATTTTTTAGCCTGTTCAAGCCCCCCCACTTCGGCTCAGCCCCTCCATTTCAAAAACGCTCCGCAGGCCCTGATACATGCATGCCCAACATTTTCGTTATAATACCTGAAATGCAGGGTAACGTTAGTTAAAAACTTTTTTGCAACTAACTGACTAAAGCAATCTCCTAGAAATTTGTTGAATAATCTTTGAATAGAATTAGAACAAGCATATAGAGCGCGCCTTGAAAAAAAAAATGTTATAATGCAATTTCATAGGAATTTAGGAGTTATCAAACTTTTTTATTGAAACTATATCTTAAATAGAAATGTGGCCTAATCCTTAGAGAGAAAAAAAAAGTTTCGACCGCGAAACCAGAGAAAAATTACGTAATTTGGAGATATGGTCGCCCTGCTGCAGGAAATGATGTCCAAAGAAGGACTGGAGAAGCAAAATGCTACAACGTGTATATACTTATCACGTTTCGAATTTAGTGGCGCGTTGTTTGATTAGGTGCCCGTCGTTACGAACAAGCGGGACCGATTAGTAACCCCCCCCCCCCTACCCACCGCACCCCTCCCCCGGCGACGGCCATAATTTTTGCTTCCTTCGCATCCCTCTTTTTTTTTCTCTTCTTCTCTTTTCTCTTTTTTTTTTTTTCTTTGTTCTGGAATGGGGGTGCGTCGCACCCTCCGCACCCCCCCCCCCTGGCGAACGCCCTGCTGAACATACAAAAAACACATACTTCGAGAACAATCCGGGCTAAGAATTCTTAGATGAGGAGCCAAATCCCAATACAAGCTCTTAAGAGGTTTAGAGTGGCGTTTTAACCCTTCACGAGAGCAGCACGCTGGCGGTTTGCAGTTTTCCGTGCCTGCCGGTTGCAATTTCAGAAGTTCAGAAAGTTCTGTGAAAATGTAGATCGAAATAAAACAAGAGGAATTGGCGTTGCCTGAAAAACCACTCTATTGCCAAGCTTGCTGGCTATAAATGCCTTCTTTAAAGAGCTTTGAGTTCACTTGTTCACACTTGTTAAAAGTAATCAACTTTTTTTACAAGTTTACTTATTTCATTATTATTTGCAAAAAACGACAAGTTTCAACAAGTTTTGAATAACATTTTTAAAAAGCATTTGTTATTACGATTATGTTATTTCTTCTTGTCTTCTTCTTCTTTTTTTTTTTTTTTTTGTTTTTTTTTGTGGGGTGGGGGCGGGCGATCAATGTTCAGAGATGGGATTTCGTGAACAAAATCATGTTTAAAATATTGTCCTGAAACGATATGATGTTTCGTGATACATTGGCAAATAAGATAATGGCCAAATTTACCATGAAGATGTCTAAAGTATAAAGAAAAAAAACGACATACAAAAAAGATAAACTTGGCGCTGCCTAGTAAAATTACATCATAGTATGGGGGAAGACGGACTTAAAGTGCAATATTAGTTTTATTTCGCTGGTAATCATTATCTCTGATTTTGATGCGCAACTTTCATAGCAAGGCAAAAAAGAATCTTTCTCTAAAGAAGGAGATTGGTCATATTATTTCATTAAAAAGGACAAATGTTTCGTTCAGGAATATACGAAACCAAAATTGTATAAAATACATAGGCCTACTTGCAAAATAAAACAATAAAAAAATGAACGTATTTTTGCTATGATGAAATTAGGTGCTGGTGTGATGTATTAATAAAATTTAGAATAATAATGATAACATCATAATAATAATAACATCGAAAAGCTTACGTCCTCGTACTTGCATTGCACTTAACGTTCGAGTGAAGTTACTGACACCGTACGTGAGATGCCAACAGTAAAGTACTCCATACGATATCGGACCTCAAAACCACGATGATCGTACTTATAAGCACGCACAGCTCACCAACCACGTGTGCGACCGTACGATTGCATCGGCAACCTCCCGAACATGCATGGTGTACCGGGCAACGCACTACACCTGGCGCAGTCCCGTGCGTGACGTTAACCTCGCCTCGCTTGCCCCTTATATCCACGTTTTCAGAAAAACGTAGCGACCGTGCCTCCCCAAAGAAAAGAAAAAACTACGTCGCTTGTATCAGGGCTTTACAGGAGTTTTGGTCCATTGTTACTACATCCCACAGAAGCATTATATATATTTTAATTCATTTAAAAAAAAAGCTAGATTTTAAAACTGTGATTAAAATGAGCCAAGATATGAGGACATTAATTAATTGTATAGTTTGTAAGTTAAAACAGGGAATGGGTAATATAAAAATCCGTTGTTTTTACTTGAAATAACCAAAAACCGATGTTGTGCTTTTTGAAACGAAACTTTTTGTGTTTTTGCAATTTTTATTTATTTATATTGTGTAATCATTTTTTTGCTTAATAAGTCTAATGTCTTTGGAGGATATCGAGCGGGTGAGGGTGTGTTATGTGGCTGGGGGTGGAGGTAAATAGAATAAAGTATAGATCGTCATTTCAGAAGACAAAAGATCTCGAATATTATGGGCGAAGGTAAGGACCAAAAAAGAAAAGAAAAATTGTAATTATAGGCGCCTAGATATTCATAGATGATCATGCGAAGAAAAAAAAAATATTTATTATTATTTTACCTATCGCAAAATTTGGGATACTAGGCAAGAAAGTATAACGAACAGACGGCCCAGCGCGAAAAAACGAAGTGATTCCGTTCATCATCATCATCATCATGCATCATCGTCCGTCTTCAGAGAGGCTCAACCACACCCCCACCACAACAACCACAGACACAAGACCAATTACCGACATCACAGTCGCCTTCAACAATAGTATATGGTTCATGTGCAGCAGCCACACTACGGTCGTCCTTCAACAGTTTTCTACCACATTAAACAACAGTTGTTTCCTACCACACTTGCATCGACCACATTGTTTCATCTGAATCTCCTAACTACAACACCGAACCGTCTATTGCAACATCTGAAGTGCCTACTACAACCACCTGAACGTCTACGCAACATCTGAAGCTCCCCTACAACACCTGAAGCGGTATACTGCAACATCTGAAGCTCCTACTACAACACCTGAAAATCTCCACTCCAACATCCAGAGGTCCGTCTTACACACTTGAACCGATCTACTGACAACATACTGAAGCTCCACTACTACACCTGAAAATTCCACTCCAACATCTGAGGGTCCGTCTACAACACCTGAAATGTCTACTTGTGACGGACGGGACTCACAAACGACCATGTTAAACAATACCAACATAATCAATACCATAAACATACTTATTGTTGAGCAGTCCTAAAGCCTTCGAAGATATCCAGCTGCTTCAATATTCGACCGTGAACAAGCCTTCGTCTAGCCTTTCATAGACTTTAAGCCTTCGCTATTTACCCGTGTGAAGAACTTTTGACTCGTAAATAAGCAGTCCTTCTGAAAATTAAAACTTCATTGATTTGTCCCGACAAGCAGTCCTTTAGCAATAATAAGCAGTGACATATTCTGCAAGACTTACGTTTAGGGCAGTCGAAAGACCGATCGAAGCTTAAAGTAGTGTCAGCCTTTTGCAGCAAAAATATTAAATATTCTAGTTTTTGAGAGGGATATGTAGTATACCAATGACTATATCAACTAAAACATGATAAAGCTCAAATGTGTATGTTTTCATTATATGCGATTATCAAAAATTCATCCTATTTATCGAACCTCGAAAAATATACCGACGGTGCGAAAACCGCTTGACCGGTTTAGCGCACGGAGAATAATGCACGCTGAGCGCTGTGTATATCTGTGTGGGTCCGTTGCCGCACGCGCTTAATATCAACGACTGTTGATGGAGAGCGGTCCTAAGATGGTTGTTAGATTTATCTCGTATTTACTGATCAGGTAACCTATGACAGTAAAGATTGAATAGACAGAAAATAGGTCGATCATATTCTACAGTCGTATTGCCAAGTTGCAATTAGTTTTCGCAATTTGTTGAAAAATGCTGATTACTACCTTAACCTTATTTAGACTTCATTATAAGCAGTCATACTTAACTTGGCATATAAAACTCTGGCTGTGGGACAGGAGCTATCGACTGCTTATAAGCCTCAACATGCGCGTATTCTGGGGGGGGGGGCTTTACGGGCCCGGGGCCCCGGGCTGAAGGGGCGCCGAAAGGAGGAAGAAAAAGGAGAAAGGAAAGGAAAAAAAGAAACGAAGAAAAAGAGAAAAAAAAGAGAAAGGAGAAAAAAGGGGGTAAAAAAGGAAGGAAAAAAAAAGGAAAGAAGAAAAAAGGAGGGAAAAAAAAGGAAAAAGAGAAGAACGAGAGAGAGAGATGAGAGGAAGAAGAGTAGATGAGGGGAAGGGGGCCGCCCTTTAAAAATGGGGGGGGGAGCGCCAAATCAGCTTAAATTCTAGGGGCGACCAAATCGACAAGTAAACTAAGGGGCGCCAAATTGACCTGTAAAAACTTATAAGGCGCCAATATTGACCTTTGATTTAGGGGGGCGCCAAAATCGACACGTAAACTAAGGGGTGTCAAAATTGACCTCAAAACTTAGGGGCGCCAAATCGACCTTTAAATTTAGAGCGCGCAAATCGAACAGTAAACTAAGGGGCCCAAATTGACCTTAAACTTATAAGGGGCACCAAACATCGACCTCAAATTTAGGGGGGCGCCAAAATACCTTTAATTTAGGGGCGCAAATCGACATTAAACTACGGGGAGACAAAGTGAGCTTAAACGTAGGAACGCCAAATGACCCGGAAACTTAGATGGGGGACGCCAAATTGATCTGAAGCTGAGGGTGCGCCTAATTGATATTAAACTTAGAGGGCGCCGAATCGACCGTCAAAACTAAGTAAAGGGCGCCCAAAATTGAAAAAGGGAGAGGGAAGGGGGCGCCCTAAAAAAAATAGGGGCGCCAAATCGACAGTAAAACTAAGCAACGCCAATAAACTTAGGTGCCGAATGGACCTAAAACTGAAGGGGCCCAATGAACTTTAACATAGTGGGACGCCAAATCGACCTTAAACTATATACGCTCTAAACTCGACCTTAAAATTTGGGGGGCGCCAAAATCAAACTTAAACATTTTAGAAGGCGCAAAAATGAGCTTAAACAAATAGGGGCGCCCAAATGACCTTCAACATAGGTGGGATCGCCAAATCGACTTAAACTTGGCGGCTCTAAATCGACTTAAATTTAGGGGGGGCGCCAATCGAAACTTAAACATAAAGGGCGCCAAAAATGATCTAAAACGTAAGGCGCCAAATTAGATCAAAACTATAGGGGCGCAAAAATGATCTGAACTTAAGGCGCTGAATCTATTCCCAGATGAGTTATTATTATTTGTGTTCCCTGAGGAACGCATGCAAGCCATGTTTTCTCATCATCAAAAAGACATCAAAATTCCGCTCTCGCCTGTGTTTTTCCTCTGACCCATAATTTGCATTATAGGATACTAATTCATCAAGACATTTAAATTTATTTGAATACACGTTACATTTATTCTTGCATTTGACAGGGGCATCAAATCATCTAAATCGTACATGCTTTATGGCTCCAATTCAACTAACATTTAGGGGCGCCAAAGAATTGTTTGCGCCCAAATTGAGGCTCTAAACTTAGTGGGCGCTAAATTTATCTTAAACTTAGGGACGGAAGCAGAAGATAGTATAGCAAGCTAGATAGATAGATATTCATCTCTCTTTCTAATCGATGTAAATACTGTGCAACATACGGTCTTAAATTATGAGGCCAAATTGCATCCTAAACTACGTCTCTATACATAGAGCAAAATTTTCGATCGCGCTTCGCGCTCGCTTCATTTTCCAAGAGTCATTACATTGTGTTCCTGAGGAATCATAAAATTCACGTTTTCAGAGATCATTCCATACAAAATCAAATTTCTGCTCGCGGAATTCACGCTCGCCTATTTTTTCCTTTCTGTAACCAGATTATGAGGATTGCTGAACAACAAAAATCAATATAAATTTGTTTTGATTTCACATTACTTGATGGACAAATTTCACATATTTTTATATGGACTTGCTTTTCCAAATCGTTTTTGATTGACAAAGTTACAGCCCCCTTCATATTGAATTCGATGAAAGCTAAACAAAATTGATACCCCTAGTAGCTTAGAATCTTCTGATCGCTAAAAGTAGAGGAAAAAAATCTGATCGCGCCTTCGCGCGTCGTATTTCAGAATATTCTATTGTCATCTATAAGCGGTAAACCTCATATACCTAGAAATTCTTTTCCATGACTTCACCATTGGCCAAAAGTATTAAAAAACAACAAACAAAAAAAACTTCAAATTAAATTATTATCAAAATCCTTCAACACACATTTAAGCCGTTAGGCTAAGTTGCCTGGCGGGGGGGGGGTCGGGCGCGCCATTATTTTGAAAAGTACACAGGCGCCAACTTCACGTCGGGGCCCCCCCCCCCCCCAACCCCCCCCCCCCCCCCCCCCCCGGAAGTTGCGAAATCCGGATACGCGCCTGTTCAAAACTGACAGCAACGTTGCAATGCATTGCTGCAGAATTAAGCTTGCGAACATCTTGTGACTGCATAGCGGCTGTCTTAGCCGAAGGCCTTCAGTTCGGTTAAGGGCAGGCCCTCAGTAAAACGGAATTTATGGAAACGGAAGAAAGATGTTTTGAAATATTTCTCAAAACTCCGGCTAAGCTTTAATGATGGGCACCACAACCACTTGTGCTTAATAAAAAACCCAGTTTTATGATGATGTTGACCTTATCTTTTTACATGATTTAATTCCCATGCGACACAAAATTTGTTATTTGTGTTTTTATCTGACACCATGTGCCTGATTTTATATTTGGTGTAACGGTGTGGTCAAAATGGGTTTTCCATGAAGCGGGCCGCAATTAATTTAAAACCGGTTGGTATTTTAAAATATCTTCAGAAAAAGCACAGGAATTTGGGTATTTTTGAATATAATGTGTGTAAGCGCCGGGGTGCATTGATTCTGGACTATCGTCCTTAAATCAATAGTTCGCAGGTTCGAATCACTTCTCAGCGTTTAATTTTCCTTACCCAAAAAGAAGCATATACCAGTGCAGATATTTCAACCTACGTTAGCGTAAATGGACCTTGATAAGGTGATAAGGCGTAATTCATTTGAAAAGTATGTATCCAAATAAAATATCATTTTATATTTATTTATACGTGTCAACGTGCAACTATCTACACGGGCATATTATTGTCTTAAATACGTTCAAATAAGTTTTATTTAAGTCAATTAAAACTTTGTTTGCTCGGAGCTATCACTTGACTACTAAGTAACCTAGTTTTTCTTCATGAAAATCAAAGAAGCGTTTTGTTTACTTCCTAAAGTTGTTTATTCTTAAATGAATTCTTGTGTAGATTATTGTTTAAATCGATCCATTTTATTTATAATTTATTTGCTTAATCATTATAATGAATTTAGGGAAAAAAGAGATTGGTAATTCAGCTTGAATCGCGGATTTCACTATGACCCTTGATAATGACATTACAATTGCTTATGAATATGACGTTGGGACTATTTGTTAAATTAAGGCACATTGTCTATGCAGCCCCAGTAGATACCGTTTCGTTATAATGCCAAATTACATTCTTTGCATATTCGGTTATACTATTATTTATTTTTTAAGGTAAAAAACGCGTTCTTTTTTTTTTAGAATGTAATTCCTTTTCTTCCCCCCCCCCTCTCTCTCTCTCTTCCTCTCTCTTTCTTTCTGGTACAGATAAAAGCTAACAGCAAATAATATCAACTCTACATGTTTGTTTGGGGTTATTTTTTTCATTAGAGTGAGTAGTAAAATCATTATATCGTAAGGAGCTGATCCACGACAGTAAAAGACAAGGTCATGATCCAGTTCTGAGGTCCCGTGATAAACTGTTCAAGATAGTGGGTTGTATAAATTGTTTCCCGCCCCTATTTCGGATGCTTGTCAATTCCAATCGATGCATACAATTTCCGTTTGTTCATTGTTCTTTGTGTGTTGTATGTGTATTGCCGTGTGTCCTGTGTGTGTGTGTGATGTGTTTGTGTACGTACAGCAATAACAAAAAGGTTGAAAGATAGAGTAACCGACGATTTGAAGTGCTGAAAAGTAATGAGGAAAAGACATTCTTAAATTTTTAAAAACAGAACTGTCGGATACATTTTGAGAGGACAGGATTATGCTACAAGACGTACTGCAGGGAAAGATAATGGCAAAAAAGGGGAAAGGACGATCTTAGAACTGGATGTTGTCAGACCTGAAAGTTGAAATAAAAGCAGAAGATCGAAAGTGATTAGAAGAACTGATTACAATGGCAGTACACCCAAGGAGAGTGGAAAGAACCATTCTCCTTCATTGGCTAAATTGATTTCTAAAATACAATAATATTCCCAGTTTAAAAGTCATATCTTGAAGGACCCATTTGATTTAACTTGTATAGAATGCTCACTTTAGTCTCGCACTCAGTGCGTTTTGAAAATTATAAGTGCAATAGTTTGCGATCGTCTGTTTCCCATAATTCCGAAAATATCTTACCTAAAACATGAGGGTTATAATCTTTCTATAGATTCAGGCAAATTGAAAAAAAAAACAGACCGAGGACTTTTGTACAGAATTGTGAATTGGGTTAACCATTCATATTCAATACCCGAAAACCCACACACACAAGTAAAATTTCGATGAGTATAGCTTCCGATATTTTTATAAGTTATCATGACAAAAAAAAAGCAATTAGTAACTAAAGGATCGAAAAGTTCTGCAAGCACACAAGCGATGGTTATTTTTTGACGTAAATCATCCAATCAATAATAGCATCTGACAAAAAAGACGATAACCAAATTAAAGCCTATAATATAATGTGTGGTTTAATTTCAAACAGCTGACAATTGTATTACAAAATAGAGATAACTAACGCCTCTAAGTTTTCCAAAATTATAAGAGAAGTCCACTTTCATCACTTTTAAGAATACAGCAACAAACAAGGCAGTTGCAAAATTACGGTGTTTTCTGCAGGACACGGGAGCTTATCTAGTAACGTTTACATAAAGAGGTATTGTCATCTGGATTTCAATATAGCCTGCAACACTCCTCGTTTCTACTTCTTCAATAACTTCTGAAAAGTTTCTAATGTTAACTGCACGTATATGTACCTTTTCTGTGCTGTGAACATTGATTAATTAGTCTATATATGTGCAATGCTAGATTCATTCAGTGATTTTAGGGCTTACTTATACTGGCAGTGCGACACTAGAAATAGTAAAAACAACTGATTAAAGCACCAGTCCCGTAGACTAGGGGGGGGTTGGGGGTGAAGCGAACCCCCCCTTGCAGTGCGAGCATGGTCCAGCTGAACCATAAAACAAAAAAAATATTCCCCCACTCCTCACTGGCCGGAAATGCAGTAAACTGATATAGACTAGTATACTAGATAAGAAGATTAATAAACACTTTGCTTTCATTCCCCTCCAGTGTAAAATCTCGCTCGCTGCTCCGCAGCTCTGCAACTTATGGTGGATGATAATTGCATGTTTTCAGTAATAAATTACGTAGATATTATGTCCTCACTCAATCCCATTTTGCATGAAGGTTTCATTTGCATGTGTTCTATTTTATACTATTTTAGAATATTTATCTTACTTGTATCAGAAATAATAACATAAAATAAGGGCAACCCGCGGAGGGCAGGGGCACAGTGAACCCCACTTTTCACCACTTCACAACTAAAATGCCCCTATTCATGACCCAAAAGTGTCCCTTTTCAAGCTAAAAAGTGTCACCTTATATACTAGAAAAACCTATTCAGAGTTTGAAAAGTCCCAGTGACAATCGGTTTAAACAAGGGGCCACTTAGAATACAAAAAGGGCCGCTGTATCCCATAGGTCTTCTAAAACCCAAAATTGCTCGCGCTTCGCGGCCGCGGATATAGTCCATAATCAACAATAAATACTACAATTTGAACTCCGAGTTTCTACTCGCGCTCCCCGCTGAGATATTGGGTCTAACAGAGCGTGAACGGGGGGGGGCATGGCGGCACAGTGCCCCACTTTCATGCACTCTAAAAAGTGCCCTTTCTTAGATTAGAAGCCCTTTTATACTCAAAGGGAACCTTCATACTCTTTAAATCCCATGGACAATTACTAAAAAGGCCTACTACATACTACCAACCAGATGCCCCTTTCTTTACTTCAAGCTTTTAAAACCCCAAATTTCCCTGCTCGGTCGCTCATGCGACCTGCACCTGTAAAATTAACAAACAAAAGTAACAAAAGCGTTGGAACCAGCTGCCCTCTGCGAGACAACCTTGTCAAAAGAATTGGGCTAATGTGTTTGGGCTAGTATGTGGGCAGGGCCTGCAGCCCACAAAACTAGTCATAGCCAAAGATATAATGAGCCAAGATTATTATGTATCTTCAATATGGATCCTCAAAAAGAGTCTTAAGGCACAATCTTTTAGCTCAAACTTTCAGCTCGCGGATACTAAATAGGCTCTATATAGCACATTAACTTCCAATTCTGATCTTCAAAACTTTAAGCTCGCGCTTTCCGCTCGCCACTTCCTTTATATCATTACTAAGATGAACAATAA
>CALNVZ010000174.1:75810461-75823704 GCA_940671915.1 Paracentrotus lividus | reverse complement strand
AAAAAAGAGAGAGATTCTCCTCTTGGACACAGCTCTTTGGCGAGCTCGTGTTCGGTTTCAGCGCAACGAACACAACCTGCAAATGGTTTTTCTAGGAGCAACTCATCTTGTCTCACAATCTTTCTCTCACGCTATTATCAAGCATTCCGTAAGATATATACGATCTCGAATTAGACCATCTTTTAGAGACGAAAATTCACATATTGCGCACGAACTTCTCAATTCTGTTGCAGTACCATCATACTTTAAATGCTGTAACTGATCTGCGAAAATCTGTGTCTCTCAAACGTAAGATTTTGTTTTGGCATCAAGTAATCTTCAAACTTTCAACACGATTTTTAACTTCATGTTCTCCCCTTACAAAATAAAAAGAGTATTATACAATTCTAGGGCTGGATCACCTATTACATAAGTAGCAATGAGGTTTGTGCTTTTCATCCTTGTCAGTCATTCCTGACGCTACATTATACAATGCGAATTTTTGTTTGAACTTCTTCCAGTTCTCTGACAAGTTACCTTTTAGAGCCAAAGGTGCTGTCTGAGTTAAATTTGACATTGTGTCTCTGTACTATTGTTTCGTTCGTGTCTTGATAATTTATTCGTGTACTCAAGTGTCCTAATGAAAATGAAGCTTTTATCTTGTTATCTTTCTTAGATTAACTAAGCTTGTCCAGGTACATTTTCATTTATCTTGTCTGTATTCATGTCTATGCTATTATGCTATGCTGCGTAATACGTTTCCATTTTCTGACCGTACACAATAACAACGATCAGCTGATTTGAGTGCCATTCACGCACAATCACGTCATTACACACACAATACATAGCATGCAATACGACCTGTTGGAAATGTCATCGGTGTCCAAACGATGTGATCGAGTCGAAAAAACTCCTTCAAACTCCTCCTAATGCTGAGTCGAATCCCGATCTGATACCATATTGTGATACTAGAATGTTATGGTAGTACTCTTAACAGATGGCTCGATATGCTGAGCGGTTTATATGATAATTATATCTGTTTAATTAGGAGCTTCGATCACGAACATCACATCTTCGAGACACTTCCGAAGGCAGAACCTACTCTCTGATCAAGACGTTAATCACTTTTTTATATCATTACAATTACTACCAGCAGGTGATACTGCACTGTCATACCAAAAGACATTAAAAGATGGGAGTTGATGTTTGGGGTTCAACAAGAAAAGGATAGAGCAAAGTCGATCTGGTGATGCTCATTTGGCTGACGGGCTCACGATCAATTTGGTAAAAATGATTTCTGTTTCGGATAATATAATTCGGCCAGGAGCTGGATAATCAGAGGAGTAACAAATTATTATTTTAGAATGAGCGTCTTATGGTGGTATCTCACTTCGCGGAGATGTCCCTGCGACCAGGACACTCGAAGACGTCTCCGATCCTTTTTTTTCCCCCGTCGCGGAGACGTCTCCGATACTTTTTTCTGTCCCTGACTCGTCTCCGAGACGTCTACGAGACGTCTCCGCCATAGAATTTCAAAACAGACTCAAATCCTTCTCAAAGTAGGCCTAGTCGTAAAGCCGTCTCATGGCAAGACAGATAGACCACCATTAGAATATCAAAAATATAACAACACGATGGATCAGTTCAAAATGACAGATACATTAATAACTTTAAAAAAATCCTCACCAAACAAACAAGTACAGTCTTGTTTGCAAAGCTGTCGGTTTCCTGTAGTCATAACTGTGTAGGATCTCGCCCTCGAAGTCCTCCTTGGCCTGGATTTAGGTCTCGGCATCTTGCTTGAACTGAACACCCGTGGCAAACCATCACACAATCGAAGATCTCTGGTCTTCTCCCCGCCTGACCTCCGTAGTTACTGACCACCGTCCTGTGGTGTCCGGTAGTCATCGGTTTCCTCTAAAGTTGAGTACCTGTTCCCCATTAATTTGATAAAAGAAGATGGTCATGTAAATATTAGAGTGATTTATATCATTGGTTAACCTTTAGTCAGTGTTGAGATAGTTGGTTGGTTGATTGGTGTCCTGACGACGTGTAGCACATCAGCCTTGATTACTTTACGTCTGAGGAATGCCCTTTAACGTCACCATACGAAAGACGTTGACTGATAATCGACCTGGGTCAGGTAGCATATCAGTTACAAGCTGATATGCAGGAGCTGACATTGAGGCGTTTACCAAACCAATAACCAGGCAACTCGTGCATCTCCAGATGGGCATATATGATGATAGTCTCGACCCCTTAATCAAAATGATTAAGTTGCTGATCCCATTCCTGCTGTTTCCCCGAAGAATTTTTATGTTCCCGGTTACTACCACTTCTGTCCCCCCAGGGAGGACATCTTCTAGAACCTACTGTGGTCCCACCCCCATTGGTTTCATAATGGGACATTCTTGGTGCTGATCTACTGTGTTTCCAGTTCCAAAGAGCAGAATCTTACGTTGCAAACCCCTAACTTGTTTCGCAAAAAAGGATCCCGGCATTACCTACTTTTGTTTTCCCCCGAGGAGGAGATCGTTGGTTTATGGACCCCATGAGCATTCTTTGATTGCAGACTTGACTGTGTTTTCCCCGTTTCCCACAAGGGCGATCTTACGTTACAGACCCCACTGCGCGTTGCAAAAGAGATCTGCTGGCGCGGTATCTACCACTGCTGTTCCCAAGTTGTTCGGTTATGGAACCTCATTATAGTTCCCCCCCCCCAACTTTGAAATCCGTAACAGACAATTAATTTGGTTTGCGGACCCCATTGTATTTACAGTTTCCCAAAGGGAATGTCTTACGTTGCGGGCCCCCTGCCGCTTTCCCCAGAGAAAGATCATTACCTCTTCTTCTTTCTCCCCTCTTTTTCAATCGCAGAGGTTCAAGATTCTGGGTGTGGTGCGGTGCCTCCATCGTTGTGTCCCGTAAATGTGGTATAACAACTGCATGCGCGAAGACCTTTAATGAAAGATTCTGGAATACATGCCCGTGTTGTCGATAGGGCCTATACAATATTGCTGTCAATTCCCCTATGCTTCATGCTGTCGCCTAAAATTTATGGTAATAAACTAAATGTGCCCATCACCTTGGTGTTAAATGGATGTGCTTGATGAGACAAAAGTGTTCCTGCATAGTCCTCATAATATTTTGCCCAGGCGCTTACCCAGGGATATACGGGGGGACGTCTTTAGGAAAGGTAATCGTTGTAAACGTCTAATAACTTACTTATCAGCTGTCTTTTAACATTTGTATATGATTTGTTGAGTCGCAAGCTACCTCATTCTTTACTGACTATTGCCAAAGGTAAATTAGGGAAGCGAGCAATATTTTCCCAAGAGGAAAGAAAAAAAATAAATTGGTAATAGGGTAAATGTAGGGAATACGGGCAGTAGGGAATATCGGAACGGTACCACATGCCAGCCTAGCTGCCAACATAAGATCAACTGAGTATGGAAATACCGGCATCTAATTGGCTCAGGTGGTTCTGTTGGGAAGGTGAATGCTGTTTTCAGACGACAACAAGTGAGAAATCTCCAAGAAAACTACCACAAATCTGTCCAAGTAGGAAAATTTTGCAGGCCTGAAAAAATGGCCTGATGTAAAAATTGACATTTTAGAGAAAGTGATGGTAATAAAAATAGAATTGGGGCATGACCTCTCATTTCATGCAAATTATGAACATGTGGGAGGTGGGCCAAACGTGTAGGAGTGTTTGGCACTGTACAAGCCTGTGTATTGGGGTTGCAGGGATGTTTGAAAAGTGCTAGTCAGTCATTTTTGTGTAGGGAATACAGGACAAACCACAAGACGGTTGTTTGTTTTACTTCCGGGTTGAGTTGCTGAAGCATGTGTAATCAAATAGTAAGTTGCATATATAATGTATATATTTATTTATTAAATTGTTTACAATTTTGAAAATGGCTATTTCTTCTTATTATTATTGTGATATGCCATGATCTAAATGAGATAATAAAAGTTATTCTGAGTGTTTTGAAATTTTGTAGTTAAAAATGCAATATAATCTTCTAAAAAGGAATAATTTATGAAAAATCGATACAAACATGTTAAGTTGATGGTTTACATTTCAAATCAGTGTTCCAGACCAGATCTTTATACAGAAAAAAAGGGTAAAAACATACGTCGGTAATTTCCTACAACTTGTAGGGGATGCCGGAACAATTTAACGATGACGTCATTATTTGCATATAACTGCCTCACAAAATATGATTGCCTCAATTTTTTTGGAAAATAAAGTTGAAATGATGTGCTAAGCCAATGAGGATCTTTTTCTTTTGTGATTATATGTTTTCATGTCTATTATAGCAAATGAGCTTAAGTGGCCGGTAGTTTCCCTAACATCTACCTATCCTAAGTGTAGAACAACACAGGGCCAATTTCGATATCACTTTGTGGGACAAAGTTATGGATGGCTTACCAAGTATTAATAACAGAGAAAAAAAACAGAAATTCATTCCGTAATCTCTGTCGAGTTATTTACTGCTAATTAAGCTTATTAATCATGTGTTGACTTGTTTTTTGTTATTATATTATAATGCATCTAATAATTCATTCTGTCTATAAACTTTAGAGAAGTAGTTTAGATTAATTTGTACATAATAGTTTTGTTTGTTTGTTTTTTGCCCAAATATACTTATACCAGGGGCCAGGCTCGGACTAACATGTGCAACCTTCGGTTCTATTAACAACTATATTCTTTATATCTACCTATTTTATATCTCCAACACTTTGTATTATAATTATTGTATCCATGCCAATGTATCTGTACCTGTATTCACCATTGTATGAAGAATATTGTTCTTGTTATTGTTGTTGTTAATAATAAATTTCATTAAATTATTGTTTTTGTTGTTGTTGTTAATGAATAAATTCAATTCAATTCAATTCAATTCAATTCAAGAACATTGTGGCGTACGGGACATGCAAAATGTGTCGTACGGGACATGCAAAATGTGTCGTACGGGACATCTCTGAATAAGGGCTATACTTTCTTAATTTTTGTCTGGATTACTTCTTAAATCAATTAATTTGTCTGACAATAATGATAATCCTATGAAACTAGAGGGCAGTTATCATGTTAGAAAGCACTATTCTTGAATAATTCTGTCAATTCAGTCTGTGTCAAATAAAATGGTACAAGTGGAAAACATTTTTTTATAGTTTGAAGTTTAATCACAGCCTGCTATTGTTTGGTATTTTCATGAAGCAGGAAGTTCAGGCTTTCACCTGCAATTTTTTCATCACATTTGGTGCTGTAATTTTTTAAATATGACTAGTTTTCTACAATCATGAAAAATCCATTTTTCGCACGCCGTCCCATGCCTTTGTGTATAGGTTTCGCATAATGACCATAAAGTGCTCAATTTCGATTTGTTCCTCGTCGCACAAACGTGAGCATAAGTTTTGTTTTACGAAAGCAAATTATATAGAACAAAGCGCACCAGCAAGGAAAATCCTTTGGCTTTAATTTGGTACCATATACATACATTATCTGAAAATAATTCACACCTAAATTTTTTTTTCCCCGACTGTACCATTTTTTTTTTTTTACACAGACTGTATATCATGAATAAGGCCTGTGTCGTACGGGACACTATTGACGTGTCATACGGGCCAGCCTGTATAACATTGGACTTTATGTCAATCAAAAACGAAGCATTGCCCCCAAATTTCTCTTTTGTATCCGTAACAAGGCATGCAGGACAATCAGTGGCGTATCTGAGGGGGAAGGGGCAGGTGCCCCCGGGGGCACTTTAAGGGCGCAAAACATGAAAAGGAATAAAAGGAAGAGGAAATGAAGAGAAGGGGATGCATACCCAAACATGAAAAGTGGGAATGGCAAGTGACAAGTGATAAGAATACCAATAACATTATAGTTATTGGTATTATCATTACTTGTCACTTGTTTTCTGCAATTTATGCAAATTAGCCCAAAATTTGCCCAAAACAAGATCTACTGAATACCTCACCTTTTTTGCACAGATTTTCTCTAAACATATGTGTGGGGAATGTATGGATTTCAATTTCAAAGAAATTCTTATTTTTTTGATGAATTTTTTCTTTTGTATTTCATTTTTTTTTAGCTAATTATATATTCATGACATTATTACCACAAAACAAAAACTTCATTTAAAATTCTAATCCATGCATTCCCCAGAGACATATTTCACCAATAAGTATGCAAAGTGTAACGAGTAACAGACATTCGATTCTTTATATGTTTTGTTTTGCAAAAAAAGGCTAATTTGCATAAATTATGCTAATTAGGCATTTTGGTGATTTTTATGTCGTCCATAGGATTCCTTGATATATAACCTCTGTACTAATATATGGTTTTTTGGGGGTTATTTCTTTTCATTTCTTCGGAAATGAGCCAAATAGAAGTGTAACAATTTGCCTATAACCACCCCCCCCCCCATAAGCTGATATAGATAATTGAAAATAAATGAATAATATAAATTATATCGAATTAAAAATAATAAAAAGTTTGGCAAGAATCCAGATCACTTCATAAACAATCCAATATCTCTTAAGACACATGTGAGAATTGTATTGTCTATCATAATTAATAAATTGTAAAAGGAAAGTACTAAAGTTTCTGCCCATTCTAGATTTTTTTTTCTTTTTCTTTTAAGAAGAGAAGTCCTAACTCTGTCAAACTTTACTGTATTTTATGAACCAACTTGAAATAAGGGTTGACTTTTCCCTAATCATACCAATAACAGAAAAGGGGTGGTATGAAAAAAAAAAGGTAAACATCAATTAGTACCCTATGTCTAAAAGCTTTGACCAGTGAAAAATCACCAATACAGCTGAAGGCCTTCACAATGGATTACATATATTTGAAGTCAGCTAAACTTGTGGGAATCACATATTTCATGTTCACTAAAGATAAACAAAGGCCTATTCAATTTCAATTAATGTCACTTCAATGTGTTTCAATTCAAATAGACCTACTTACAGAGTTTGTGGACTTTGTGCCTTAGCGGTCAAGGTTCATACTATCCCATATACATGACCATCAAACGTAAAGGAATTTTACGCCTTGGATGTAAATAGACAATTGCATGGTTTCTACCGTGGAACAAATGAATAAAATTAATTGCTATTAACATCCCAACGCGTAAAATCCTTTACGTTGATGTTCATGTAATGGGATAGTAGAACCTTGATGCGCTAAGGGCACCCGGTGTCTAGCGGTTATGACAGTGGTCTAGCAATCACAGGTCGTGGTTCGAATCCCGCCCGGGCAGCCTATGATTTTTTCATAGCTGTCTGGTTCAAATTATCACACAGCAGTTGCGTGTGTATCTACCAATTGCATGTTTCTACGTGAGGACAAATGAATAATAATCTATTTCATCCCAACGGCGTAAAATTCCTTTACGTTTGATGTCATGTTATGGGATAGTATGAACCTTGATCGCTAAGCACTCGTAGGTCAGCGGTCTATTGACAGTGGTCAGCAATCCACAGGTCGTGGGTCGAATCCCGCCCGGGCAGCCTATGATTTTTTCATACTGCTGGATTTCAAATTTATCACACAGCCAGTTGCGTTGTTTTTACCAATTTGCATGGTTTCTACCGTTGGAGACAAATGAATAAATTAATTGTCTATTTAACTCCCAACGCGTAATTCCTTTACGTTTGGTGTTCATGTATATGGGATAGTATGAACCTGATCGCTAAGGCACTCCGGTGGGTCTAGCGGTTATGACAGTGGTCTAGCAATCCACAGGTCGTGGGTTCGAATCCTGCCCGGGCAGCCTATGATTTTTTTTCATAGCTGTCTGGTTTCAAATATCACACAGCAGTTGCGTTGGTATCTACCAATTTGCATGCGTTTCTACCGTTGGAGACAAATGAATAAATTAATTGTCTATTTAACATCCCAACGGCGTAAAATTCTTACGTTGATGTTCATGTATATGGATAGTATGAACCTTGATCGCAGGGCACCCGGTGGTCTAGCGTATGACAGTGGTCTAGCAATCCACAGGTCTGGGTTCGAATCCCGCCCGGGCAGCCTATGATTTTTTTCAAGCTGTCTGGTTTCAAATTTATCACGACACAGCAGTTGCGTGTTTTTACCAATTTGCATGTTCTACCGTTGGAGGACAAGATGAATAAATTAATTGTCTATTTACACTCCCAACGGCGTAAAATTCTTACGTTTGGTGTTCATGTATAGGGATAGTATGAACCTTGATCGCTAGGGCACTCCGTGTCTAGCGGTTTATGACAGTGGTCTAGCAATCCACAGGTCGTGGTTCGAATCCTGCCCGGGCAGCCTATGATTTTTTCATAGCTGTCTGGTTTCATTTATCACACAGCAGTTGCGTGTGTTTTTACCAATTTCATGTTTCTACCGTTGGAGACAAATGAATAAATTAAATCAATTTAACATCCCAACCGGTAAAATTCCTTACGTTTGGTGTTCATGTATATGGGGATAGTATCACCTTGATCGCTAAGGGCACTCGTGGTCTAGCGGTTGTGACAGTGTCTAGCAATCCACAGGTCGTGGGTTCGAATCCTGCCGGGCAGCCTATGCATTTTTTTCATAGCTGTCTGGTTTCAAATTTATCCACACAGCGTTGCGTGTGTTTTACCAAATTGCATGGTTTCTACGTTGGAGACAAATGAATAAATTAATTGTCTATTTAACATCCAAAACGGCGTAAAATTCCTTAACGTTTGGATTGTTCATGTATATGGATAGTATGAACCTTTGATCGCTAAGGGCACTCCGGTGGTTCTAGCGTATATGACAGTGGTCTAGCAATCCACAGGTCGTGGTTCGAATCCCGCCGGGCAGCCTATGATTTTTTTTCATAGCTGTCTGGTTTCAAATTATCACACAGCAGTTGCGTGTGTTTCTACCAAATTGCATGGTTTCTACCGTTGGAGACAAATGAATTAAATTAATTGTCTATTTAACATCCAACGGCGTTTAAAATTCCTTACGTTTGATGTTCATGTATATGGGATAGTATGAAACCTTGATCGCTAAGGGCACTCCGGGTTCTAGCGGTTATGACAGTGGTTCTAGCATCCACAGGTCGTGGGTTCGAATCCCGCCCGGGCACCTATGATTTTTTCATAGCGTCTGGTTTCAAATTTATCACACAGCAGTTGGCGTGTGTTTCTACCAATTGCATGGTTTCCACCGTTGGAGACAAATGAATAATTAATGCATTTAACATCCCAACGGCGTAAATCCTTTACGTCTAACCTCAACAGTTGTTCTCTATTTAAATGCAATTCTCCACGATTGGCACAGGTATACAATTTGACACAAGGGTTGCCATATTTTATTCTCATTCGACATAAATATTGCAAGATTTCTAACATGACACAAGTAATCAAAACATTCATTTATCCTCTAATTCTTTCTTCTTCTTTATCATTTCTTCTTTTTTTTCTCATTTAATTATGATCAAGAGTGGGCGACTCCACCTATATCGACGATATAATTTAAGCCTACAGGAGCGGCCGGTATTCATGGGCATCACTCCGAAATTGAGCTGGGGTGGGGGGGGGTGGTACAACATGGACCTCGCCTCGGCTTCCAGCTACTTAATACTCAAATAATTTGAATAAGAATAAGAATTGTAATCTTCGAAATATCCGTACAATTAGACAATATCTCTCACCTCAATCCACCCAACAGTTAGTGCATGCTTTCGTTACCTCACATTCTTGACAATTGCAATTCTTTACTCTTTCGTTACCTGCCAACCAAGTTAATAGACTGCAAAAAGTCCAAAATACTGCTGCTCGCCTTGTGACCAAATCAAGAAGATCTCACATATCACTCCTATCCTAAATCCTCCACTGGCTCCTGTTCAACAGCGTGTAAATCTACAAAATTCTTCTCTTAACCTATCGTGCACAAAATAATCTGGCTCGATTACATTTCATCACTTCTGTAACCATTCCTCAGGTCGTTCTTGTTTGCGTTCTTCAATAATGTAAGGCTCAAAGAAATACGTACCAAACGAAGTTGGGACAGAGCATTTTCATCTGCTGCGCTTTTTTGAACAGATTACCGCTCTCTATTCAGACAGCTAATACTCTTTCTACATTAAGGCAGCGCTTAAAACTCACTAATGCTTAATGCATACTGCTAAATCATACCAGAAGTTATAGTCTAGTCTTTATTCTTATGTTTAGTTTGTTATTTTTTGCTATTTGTATGCGCCTTGAGCATCTCTTGAGATGGATATTGTTGCGCTTATAAATATTGTTCATTATTATTATTACTAGAAGTGCTCCTTTATTTTCTTCAATATATCTTTTAAACCCCAAACTTTCGGCTCGCGCTTCGCGCTCGCGGATACTACATCATAATGCACAATAACTCAATTTGAGCTCAAAATTTTATACCAATTCAGTAGGATATAGAATGCACAATTAACTAAATATAAAAACGTAATACTAAATCATAATTCACATATAAGTCCGATTTACCTCAAAACTTTCAGCTCGCCCTCGCGCTCGCGGATATAAATAGGGTCTGATACACAATTATCTACAATTTCTTTTACTAGAAAGTGCCCCTTTATATATTTTAAAACCCAAAATATTCGGCTCGGGCTTCACGTAACGGATACTAAACCATAATGCACAAATATCTCCAATTTTGAGCTCAAAAATTTTCGGCTCGCGCTTCGCGCTTGCTGCAGATACCAATAATCAGTAGGGTAGGTCTACATAATGCGTAATTAACTCAAATATTACCTCAAAGTTTTCATCTCACGCTTTGCGCTCGCGGATACTAAATATAGTCTATATGCACATTATTTCAATTTTCGGCTCGCGCTCGCTTTGCTTTTGATATGAATACAAAAACAATTCGTAAGACACCAATTAAAATGCATTTGGGCGCTCCCCGATACCGATACATTTCTTATGCTCTGTCTCATTGCCCCCTTTTAAGGAAAATGCACGTTTTCCATCTGACCCCCACTTTCATTCGTTCTCTACCGCCTCTTGATATACACATGGCTATATATATGCCTGTCTTATGGTATTTAAATGGCAAAGTTTGCACTCGCAACGCTGATGTTATTCTTAATGGGTCATTAATTGTCATTTGTGTGCAATTAAATACATATTCGAACCACTAAGTTTTTGTTTAAATATTCCAGATTTTTTTTTCTTTCTTTTTGTTGCTAATATATTTTATATTTTGTTTTCATGGGGTAAAAATAGAATAGTTAAATTCCCCGTTTTAGTCAGTATAGGCCTATATATCGGGGAGTGTTTTAAACTCGCGATTTGCGCTCTATTTGCTCGCTCTGCTCGCAAGATTTTTTAAAGTTAGGCCCCCTCCCCCCCCCCCTCTGAAAATCCTGGATACGCGCATGCCATACATTCGTGATTTTAAGCCCCTTCAGCCACCCCCACACGAATAACGGACGGATACAATTGCGAATAAATTATTTATATGTGTATACGGACCGATTTTTAGAAATGAAACTTATTTTTACCGGAAGAATTCGCCGCTGAAATAAATTTTTCATTAAATAAAGACAGAACGAAAACAATTGCGTAAGAATTATTTTTATGGACTGTTAAACGGCCCGACTTTAGAAGCGAAACTAATTCAGCAGTTGCTGTTAAATAATGACACCCTCCCCCCCCCGGCCCCCCCCCCCAAAAAAAAATCCCCTTATCTGGAGGTTATTCATGGGTGACCAAAACACAGTCCCAACTATCTTCAAGTTAACTCTTTACGTGCCACGCCGCCCGGGTGCCCCAACCCTCTGCCGCACTGGTGATCCGTACATGCAGGGTCGTGTCCCCCACTGCCAAGTATTTTCCCCTTTTACTAAAGATGACAAGTATAACTTTTTTTAAAAGAACTTTCGACAGCAAAGTTGAGCTTAAAATATGTGCATTTTATTTGTTCTCTAAAGTACACCAAGTTCTGTTTTTTAAAATAGAGGGCAATTGTCTAAATTGCATTGTTCCAGGGCATGAATTTGTTTTTTATTGTGTGCGATTGATTGTGCTCTAGGTCCTATCAAAATGTGACAAACACATTAAATTACTCAAAACAAGTTTATGTAAACTGTGTAAAGAGAAAAATTGGCAATTAAAAGCGGATGTACCGTCACAGAATAAGCGGATTAACCTCTGAGTGTGCAGTGCACAGAACAATAGAATCGGCGTAATCAATCAACGTTATCCGAATGTGCGCAATCATGCACGAAGCGGGAGGTAGGAGACAAAGCATGGATTAAGCAGCAATAGTAGGCTAGCAAGCATGGATATGGCACCGAACAATAGGCTACGTATCTGCATCCGGCACGTAAAGAGTTAATTCATCCGCTCTGCAGTAATAGCTTCAATTTCGGAAAACGAACCTTATTCTATTATCGGAAAACCAAACCTTATTCTATTTTCGAATAACGAACTTGTTCTGCCTTCGGAATAACGAACTTTTTCTATTTAGGAATAACGAATCTTCAGAATACGAACACTACCCCCCCCTGCGGAATACCGGACCCGCAGCGCGCCGTGGACTATCGGACCAGCGGACTATCGGGCTATAGCCACTTGGGGGGGGGGGTCTAAAATTATGAACTTCAATATCAACAACAAAAATGCAAGCTCTCCTCTATTTCTCCTATTGGGCGATTCCACACTAGAACTTGAAAAAAATGCCAAAATTAGAATATTCTTTCAAACTTATCATAAGTAGTGTAATATTTACTCTGATACCTACATGTATAACTTAATGGAAATTACAAGTTTTTTCCAAAGCGAAGTCGATATTTATTTTTTGGGGGGAAACGGTGGAATTTAATTTTCAAATCTACTGATAACAGGTCGAAAAACAAAACTCCTTCAAACCACTATACAAGAGCGCAAGAATATAAAAAGTTGAACAAGTCAGTGTGATTAATGTATCATGGATAGCTCAAGATAATTTTAAAACATTTATGAGCTTAATGGGTGAGGAATGATTATTCCGATTTATTTTTGGCAATGTCCCGTACGACACATGGAAATGCAAAAGTTTCGACACAGTTTTGTTTATGTTGCAACTTGCTATTTCAGTTTCTCTATCTTTGACCCATGGGTAATCAATTGATCCATTAGGATATAAAATCCGCCCTTCATTTTTCAATAAATGCATTTAAAGTTGTCCGTACGACACACAATGTTGTCGTACGGGACATGTCCGTACGCCACACAATATATATTGCATTTCATAGGGGTGTTTGGATTACTT
>CALNVZ010000174.1:75686543-75804867 GCA_940671915.1 Paracentrotus lividus | reverse complement strand
CCCTCCCTCTCTCTCTCTCTCTATATATACCGAGTGAGTCAAAAAAAACTTTACACCTAGAAAAATGTCAATAAAAAGAAAACCAATTTATAAACCCTAGCATATTTTACATATTCTGAAAGAGTAACTCCTCCCGCATCTTCTGGTACCAATATTGTGTGGTATGTCTTTACGCTTGGATGAATACGACGCATTGTTTGCTAACATGCAATTTTCGAATTGTGCCAGGGTGGGGATGAAATTAAAACAACAAAAGCTGACAAATAAAGCAACTCCATCATGAATAAAATAGCATAAATTTTTAACGAAAATGTCTTCCGCTTAATAACTTAGCAGGGGTGTTGCTACACATATTGACTACATTTTGTATGAAAATGGGATAAATCTGAACAGTCAGGCATGAGTGAGCACACGTCAAAGACAAAATAATCTCTTTTCAAAAGTATTAGAAGGCCTTTTTAGGTCTGTTAGTGGCAATTTACTCTTTGATGTGTACTCATTCGTGCATTACTTGACGAGTCAATCTAATTTTCATACAAAATGTAGTCAATATGTGTAACAACACCCCTGCCAAGTTATTAAGCGGAAGACTTTTTCGTTAAAAAGTTATACTACTTTATTCATGATAGTTTATTTATTGATTATACTTTTGTCATTGTAAATTGTATTTATTTCTCTGATTTTTGTTGCACTTGCTCATTCTGTATTAACCGTAAATTTTTATATCGCCATTTGATGTTATGTTTTAGTTTTATTGTTTATGTGATTACTTTGTATTTTTATTGTATTTGTGAACGGCCATGACGGCCCCATTGTAAAACAGCCAAAGCAGCTGAACTGGGTTTTTACCGTCAATAAATAAATGAATCAATCAATCAATCAATCAATCAATGGAGTTGCTTTTTTGGCAGCTTTTGTTGTTTCAATTTCATCCCCACCCTGGCACAATTCGAAATTTGCATGTTCGCAAACAATGCGTCGTGTTCATCCAAGCGTAAAGACATACCACACAAAAATGGTACCAGAAGATGCGGGAGGAGTTACTCTTTCAGAATATGTAAAATCATTTGGGCTTTATAAATCGGTTTTCTTTTTATTGACATTTTTCAAGGTGTAAAGTTTTTTTTTGACTCACTCGGTATATTTATATTATTATACGTTTTGTCTCTTAAATGCTAACTTGTGGATATTATCATGATCATTGTGTCGGTTCCTAGTAGTAGAAAACCAAGATTAATTAACATCATTCTCATACAACATGCTTTCCACAATCTCTCGCATTTAGTTTTTGGTCGGTATTATCCGCGTCATATCAAAATCGTCCATTATCTAATAAGCAACATGAACGTTAAAACAGATCTTAAATTTTGAAGGAAAAAAAAATTTGCTGCCTCTTTGCTATACGCCTATTCAGCAATTTAATCAACACGAGCTAAAATAATAACACTCATTTTGGAAATATTAAAGCTAGGAACAATGATTTGAAACACCACTATGCATAACATAGACATCAAACATTCATGTTCTTTATTTCTTACAGGAATATGAATAGCATCATGTCTTTTTATTTTTTTTATTTTTTTTTAGCATTCTTGTAATTCTCATATTTTGCATAATAGGTCTACACGTAGCAGTGCATTTTTGTATGCTTGATTTCTTGACTGCAGCGGAGTTGTATAATACTCTGAAACGTGTTTAATTCGTTAACATGTAATGTTTCTACATTATCTCTTCTTTGAATAATAGATCAGTAGAAAACAAAAATATTGATGAGACAGTACTATCATTATGTATGATGTAAATATAAAATAACAACCAGTCCTAAATTTCAGAGTATAGCCCAATAATACCGTATGATTGTGTTTAATTTTAAGCAGAAAAAAAGTTATATTATTTATTACCCGGTAATTAACTCTGATGAAATATAAAGGACATCCTTTGAAATATATAGAAAGGAAAGATGCATGTCACAATAGTACACTTGCAATTGCCAAAGGTTTTGTCGACAAGGGCTTATAGATAAGGGCTTGTGGGCTGAGTGTTTAGAGATGAGAAGTACTTTAAAATAAAAACATATAAAAGTCTTTAATTAAAAACATAACACATATAAGAATGGTTCATCATGTTCATTGAGAACTACATGTAGCTGTAATATAATTAAAAGGTACAAATAACCACCATCAATCTAAACAAAAAATAAAAACTCATTTGTCTAATCCAAAGGATATAAATTATATCCTTATTCACATTTGAAACATTTTTGTAACCGCATGTGATAAACCTTATTTAAACAGTTGTACGACAGTACAGTCTGTGTCAAAAAGAATGGTACAGTCGGGGAAAAATCATTTAGGTATGAAATCTTTTCATATAATGTGTATTTGTCGTACCAAATTAAAGCCAAAATATTTTTTTTTTGCTGATTCGCTTTGTCCTGTATAATTTGCTTTCGTAAAACAAAACTATGCTAAGTTTTGTGCGACGATGAACAAATTGAAATTAAGCACTTCTATTGTTCTAGAGCGCTGAATTCACGGTCATTATGCGAAATCATACATAAATGCATGGGACGGCATGCGAAAAATGGATTTTTCTGGATTGTAGAAAATTAGTCATATCTAAAAAATTACTGCACCAAATGTGATGGAAAAAAATTGCAGAAGAAAGTCTGATATCCCTGCGTTAAGAAAACACCAAACAATGTCAGATTGTGATTTATCTTCATACTATAAAAAAAAATGTTTTCCGCTTGTACCATTTTATTTGACACAGACTGTATAGTCAAATAACCCACTTTTTTATCTTATTAATTAGATAAAATTTGCACTGTTTAGCTAGAATACAGATAAAGAGTATTCAATTTCTTTTCTTTCTACTGATGCTCATGTCTTAAATTAGATTAATCCATGCATTTCATTCAAAATATTAAAAAGTTCGAATTCCTTTAAGCAATGAACATTTATTGATTCAAGAATATAAATTTGTGAGAGTTTAGACGCTTGTATTTTTTTCAGGCTATTAAATTGTAGATTTATTTATTTATTAATCTTGCTTTTGGAATGGCAATCACTGATTTTATTTTCTTCAAATATTGCCCCTTTTCTGTTGGGGGGGGGGGAGGCTAAGATGAGAGAAATGGACAAAATAGGTTGGGGTGGGTCAAATTTGCCAGTTTTTTATATTGAAAGCAGGTTGAATGAAACAAAAAAATGCTTTTTTAAATTGATGACTGGTAAAGACCTACAGAGGTAGCGTTTAAATCGTCAAGGTTATTGTATGTCAACAAAAAAGTGGGGTCTCACCGTCTTCCCTCCTCTTGGTTTGGAGGCCCCTGCGGGTTCATGTTCATCCCAAGTTCGTCTCTCTCCTCCATCTATCTTGTTGTCCAGAGTTACATAAAGATCCTTAAAGATAAAAAAAAAATACAGGCAAATGCACATGTCCTTAAAAAAAAACATACAAAAAGAAAAAAAAAAAAAAAAAACATGAATCGATATACATGTAATTTAGAAAAACAATTAAGTTTGGAAAAATTCTTAATAGATTCATTATTTTTTCTATTCATTCTATATCCTAAAAAATAATACTAATATTTGGAACATAATTTTTCTTGGCAATAAAATAAATAAACACATTACGATCTTAATAATGATGATAATAATTGTTGTTTAAATATAGCGATTTTCGGGGAACACTTTAAAATGTATTATTTCCCCATATTAGGATTCATTTCCATGCTGGAAACCACTTTACAGACTAATTATCGTAATACATGTAGTACACATTTCTTCACAATATTTTCAAAGTGGGTAAAAATGCATTGACAAGGATATAAATGGTGGTGCGGGGATCAAGCTAAAAACCTTTACATCATCCCCTGTGACGTGAAATGACCATTAGACTATTACATTTCTACAAATATGATGGATAATTAAAAGCATTTGAAAATTTTATGAAATAGAACTTATTTTCTCAAATTTGATTCAAGTACAGCCAATCTGTTTCCCCAAAGCTTTAATTATTTGCCCAATTGAATGAAAAAAAAATATATATATTTACCTTGTTTATTTCTCTGTGTGATAATTTCTTGTCAAAGATGTCTAATCTCATCCATGGATTGCACTTGTAGGTCTACAATACTCTGCCTGGACATGCTGCATTTCCTTATCGGTCTGCGGTTCCAATTTGCTGGGCAAAAAATAATAAATAAAGAGAAATAAAAACTTATATTGATTATCAATATCATACAGAATATAAAATGAATGTTTCATGTTTCAATAACTGAATGGCATGGAAGTTAATCACAATATGGTATGCACATGCAATTAATTTAAAAATAACTTTGTTGAGGGGTCAGATCAATTAAATTTATGTGTCAAATATTCCTGTATTGCAGTATTTATACAATCCAGAGCAACCTGTATGAAAAATAACATGGCAGGTTTCCCACTTCACCCAAAATTTTGAAACAACAAAAATATGAGGTAAAGAGGCTCTTAAACTAATGCTAAATTTTGTGCGACGAGGAACAAATCGAAATTGAGCACTTTATGGCCATTATGCGAAACCTATACACAAAGGCATGGGACGGCGTGCGAAAAGCGAATTTGTCTTGATTGTAGAAAGCTAGTCATATTTCGAAAATTACAAGACCAAATGTGATGAAAAAAATTTCAGGTGAAAGTCTGATCTTCCTGCTTCATGAAAATACTAAACAATTGCAGGCTGTGATTAATCTTCATACTATAAAAAAATGTTTTCCAATTGTACCATTTTATTTGACACAGCATGTGTGTATGTATTAGTGTATACAATGGGTATACATCTACATGTTTCATCTTTTCTTTCAAACTCATTTCATTAAGGAGTTGACTTGTAGAAGTGGGAACAATTTATCCCCTGTAAAATTGATGTAGATTTCAACAATAGAGGTTTTATTCAACCTTCCCATAAGGTACTGGTCACTTATTGGTCACTTATTGGCCGAAGGTTGACCATTAGCCCAAATGAAATAAAATACTATTTACAATTTAAACAGCGCCCAAAACATAGTTATAGACTGCGTCTCTAAGCGCTTTACAGACATTGTTATTATCCCGGTCATCAGAATCCGATTTACCCGCACACATTTTGTGCACATTCTCTACACCCTACGTAGCATTCCTGTCATGCACTATTAAAAGAAAAACAAGTGTGTGACATTTGTTTTCGCAACAAAAGACTTGCACAAATATGACAAGTCTGACAATCTGTCTATCAATTTAATGTGATTTAATCATTGTAATGTCCACTTTGGCGGTTCTTACCATTTTGACCCGCACTGACCTTTCCCATATGCGAATGGTCATTGTGAGTCAATGGTAACAACCGCCAAAGTGAATAAAAGTAATATACTATTTAGTCTATAACGCAATACTTGTATCGAGTTTAATGTTTATAAATACTCATCCACGTTAAAACTGTTATTTTCCCCAATCATTAAGATCTGGTCATTTTGGCCATTTCTTGGTCAAAGGTACGTAAGCACTTAGATTATGTCATTTTTATTCTAAATAGAATAAGATTTCAATCACTAACCCTATATTGTACAAGTGTTTACAAAGAATAACAATCGTATGATCGCTATGATGTTATAAGCAAAACATAGTAAGAGTGAATTCCAAGCTGATCATGCTAACTCAAGCTGACCAATTATCATGATTCTTCTTCTTCTTCTTCTCGAGTCCTTTCTCTCAATTTTTGTTTATTTGTGAATTAGAATTTGATTCAAACTCTGCCCATTAGATACTGAACGCATGCGATCCCATGAGGCGAAAGGGTAGTAAGATCAGCTGGGGAACAGGGGGAAGGCAGAAGAGGGCATTGTAGAAGGTGACTCGTGGTCTCCTCATCTCCGCATTCGCAAACTGGCCGTCCTTCAGTGTTTATGCCCCATTTGACCATTAGGGCCTTGCAACGGCCAACTCCAGCTCGCAAGTGGTTTAAACACAGCCAGAAAGGACAAGGTTCACGGAATCCTGGTGGGAGGGACTTTTTTGGACTGGCGTTGACACTGTGTGGTGCAGACGCAAGGCGGGTTGACCAAAGGTCTAGCCTACGGTTGTGGGGGCTTTGGTTATTGTCATTATTGTATGAATTCCATAGCAACATAGTGACTTAAATCGCAATTGAAGAAGAATGTCATGAACTATGCCACTTTCAATGATTATAGCAATACCAATTTTCATGTTGCTAGACATGTGCCATGAGCGAGTCCAGCGTCCTTAACCAAGGGTCCAGCATTGCCTTCCTCTCATGAAAGGCGGGGAGAATATCCTGGAAACTAATACGTGTATCAAACATAATTGACCTTTTCTTATTGTAATGTGAAGAGGTAAATGAGAGCTACAGTTATTTGGTAAAGATCTTGAAGGATGTCCAGTGAGTCATCGCAATCTCTTGAAAGGATAGAAGAAAGTGTCTACAACTTCTTCATGGTTGTCTTTGATCATTTCTGCCAAGACGCCAAGGTTGCAAACAAGGTGTCAATATTATGATAAATTGCACTGACGTGGTTGATATTATTTTTTGTTCATTAGAGCCGAGAAAAACATATGCTGATCTAATTCTTTACAGATGAAACAATCAACGTCTTCTTTGATAAGAACTGCAACAATAATATTTTGCAACAATTATGTGCCTGACAGGTACATGTATCTATGGGTCCTGTACATGGATACCACTCATCCTGGAATAAGGGAACAACGTATATGAGATGGCTTATCTGTGTCTTAAAAGTTGTCATCGATTTGTTTGCAAGACAGCTAGTTGACCAATCTGTGGATACCACCATTATTGCTGTTACAGCATCTCGATGACCAAGCAGGGAATAAATCCACTCAAATCAGGGAGCAGGCTAGAAGCATTATTGGTCAGTCACATCTCTGAACTGGCGAAATCCTTCACTTTTTATTAGCAAGGGTGTGGCTAATCTTGAAGGGTCATTCATATATCCCTGAAGGAATGAGTTTGTACCATTGCTCAAGAGGAAGAGGTTTAGCGTTTAATTCTTCACATCACATGGCATCTTTTTATCTTCTGCTAGAAAGCACAGTTAGGTATTATTGGTCAAAGACTCGGCAAAGGGAATCATTCTGGTGTCATATTTTGCACTCGTTCAAGTCTCCATGAAACTTATTGTCCTTGGACCTACTAAGTTCATGGCTTGAATCTTGAATCAATTGTTTCCTGATTTTGGTCGAAGGGTGAAGATTGTTCGTCAAGATGCTGCATTAGCATTAATCATTGTATCCAGATGAATTGATGACAACCTCACTAACAGACAACCCATGTATTATTACATGATAAGTGGTATCCCTGTACAGGACACAAAGATATAGGCTATACAAGCACATAATGGCATGCTTAATTGTGGCAGTTCGCTTCAAAGAAGACTTATATTGTTTCTCCTATCATGAATGTGAACAGATGAACGTGGTTCTCACATCTCTAATGAACAGTAAACGATCAAAGACAACCATGAAGGAGTTATAAACACCGTCTTTCTTCCATCCTTTTAAGGAGATGGAGATGGCTGGACATCCTTCAATATCTTGACCAAACGACTGTAGCTTTCATTTGCCTCTTCACGTTACAGTAAGAGGTCAATATGTTTATAATGAACGATAATTTGCCAGGAGGACATGACTTCTCTCCGCCTGGTTGAAATGCTTTCCCGAGAGGAAGGCATTGAGGAACTTAGTTAAGGATACTGGACTCGCTCAGGACACATATCTAGCAACATAAAAACCGCCTTTGCTATAACACTTTAGTAATAGATTACTTTTCATTCGTTCTTCTTTAATTATTATATTCCTTGGTGATATTCCAAATGGTCAGCAGATCATGCTAACAATTATAAAGTTATTTAGTACATTTGTGCATGCTTTTTGTTGTGAAAACAAATATCACACTTTTTTTTTCTTTTAATACTAGTGCATGACATTGGCAGGAATGCAAAGTGGAGAGTGGAGAATGTGCACATATTGTGTGCGTGTAAATCTGATTCTGATGACCGGGATGATAACAATGTCTGTAAAGCGCTTTGAGACGCAGTCTTTCACTATGTTTTGGGCGCTGTTTAATTTGTAAATAGTATTTTATTTCATTTGGGGTAATGGTTAACCTTCGGCGAATAAGTGACCAGTACCATATGGGTAGGTTGAATAAGACCTCTATTGTTGAAATCTGCATCAAATTTTACAGGGGATAAATTGTTCCCACTTCTACAAGTCAACTCCTTAATGAAATGAGTTTGAAAGGAAGGATGATACAAGAAATGTATACACATTGTATACACTAATACATACATGTATAGCAAAATCCCGCAAAACTGCAAAATGGTCACCTTCGGTCAAACTGGCCTATATGATCAGGGCTATCCAAATGTTTAAAGAAAATGGTATGGAATTATTGTTTGAGACCCACGGAAGTTTTTTTAAATGGTTTTGAGGTGGGAAAACCATCGCTTGGATGACTCTGATGGTCATTTTGGTCTTATTTTGGCCCCCAAAATGATAAAAATGTCATTTTCTGGCCAAAATTGACCAAAATGACCCCTTTAGTGACCCACATAGTCAATAAGACTCATATTTTTGGAATCAGCGCAAAATCTTACGCTAGATAGGACCTTCAAACCTTCCCCAGCAAAAATTCTTTTTAAAGGCCCTTGGCTCCTAGGGTATTAGATTCAAGATCTTAAGTAAGACGGTTGTAGTCTGGCTGAGAAGTTCTAGAATATTTAAGGTTCATAAAATCATACGTTAGGCCTCAGGGCTAGCTACGTCTTAAGACAAAGACAGATTTTTCGTCAAGATCTAATCCATGAGTCACAGTGGTCACAATCCTAACCCTACGCCGAAGTTTTGGCGTGGGACTCCGATTTGTGTTTACTTTTAGCACGGGTTATATTTATCCGTTTTATTTGGTCCCATGTTATTAGATCTTACTACGGTTAGCTTTAGGCTACATCTGGTCTAATATTTTCCTGAATCTAAAAATTGCTTTACTTACCGACACAGTTCATTGAGGGTTTTTCTGCAGCAACTCAAATGACTCAAGTCGACAAGACGACAAGATATTTATATAGTCCGCTAAACTCCTTTTGTGCGGTGTGCGATGAAATTTGAACACGTAAAATCCCATAGAGATTGAGCTTGGGAAATAAAAAAGTTTCAGCAATCAATTACTAGGTCAAGAAAAAGTGCGACATCCTTCACGCTGATTGGTCAATGCCAAAAAGTCGTTTGTCTTGCTGGGAGAAATCGCTAACTGAGCGATTTTAATTTGGGGCAAAAACAATCGTGCACGACATTTTGTAAACGACAAAGGCGGTTTGAACGATGCCATAAGATTTGCATTAAAGCGATTTTTATTTATTGTTATAGTATGTCTATTCTTATACAGTGCAATAAGTACATCTGGAATGGAAAATAAATTTGTTTGACAGAAAAAAAAAAAAAATTACAGGAGTACACTGCAAATATACAAAATTGCTATACATAATATACTTCATTTGCATTTCCTTTCATAACGGAAAATAATTATAAGAGGCTAGTGAATTTTGTTTTAATGCTGTATAACTATGTGACTTGATCTTGTATCAATGTAACTTTTATCCTTAATGTTGAAAAGAATAAAAGAATAAAATAAGCGCTCTGCATTCGATAACATCATAACTATGTCTATTTCTTTCCTTTGGTTTCATCAACATCGTACATTAAGTATATTCTTCTTTCTAAACAAAATCGGCAGGTTCAATAATAATAACAATAATAATAATAATAATAATGATAATAATAATAATAATATTGTATGATATAATTTAATTTGTAATTATACAAGTTCCATTTTCCTTCTTTCCTTTTGACAATGCATATGATAACGATGAGGCACACACAGATGAACAAGATTTGTAAGGCTGCAAAGACCTAGCATTAGCTTCATTATTTTCATTTAGTGTCAACAAAAGATGTTGTTGTTGAAATCATTCCTTTATTCAAGAAAAGTAGATACAATTTATGATGATACATAATAACAAATAATATACATAATACAAAGAGATAGATGTGTGTTATACAAAGAATACTGATTGCAAGATATACCAGGTCCATTTGCAATATAGGCAATTGGCAGGTTTGCATGGTTATGGAATAAGAATAGATAAACAAAAGTAGTAATGTAGTCAAATATATATATACACACAACAAAACAAGTAAGTCCCCCTAATAAAAATGATGTAACTTTTGAACGAGCTTGTTTTGAGTACAATAATCTGGAGGGAAGTTTTATCCATGTACTGAGTATCTTCTGTAAAAAAAAATAACATCGATCTCTTCTGACTCTTCTGAAATTGCACCGGCAGGGCAGGAAAACTGCAAAACGCCAGCGTGCTGCTCTCGTGAAGGGTTAAAACGCCACTCTAAACCTCTCTAGACTTGTAATGGATTTTGCTTCCTCATCTAAGAGATTCCAAGCCCGAATTGTTCTCGGAAAGTATGTGTTTTTGTACGTTTCAGTCCTAGCAAAAGGTACTTCTATGCGTTTAGTATGCCCACTTCTTGTCTTTCTTTCCGGAACCAGCTTTGTGTACTTTTCTTTGTTGATTGCTACGATGTTATTTTGGATTTTGTGCATCATGATTAATCTGCCTTTTCCCCTCTTATTCTTTAGTGTGTCCAGTTGGAGATCGCTAAGCATACTTGTGACGCTACTATCCCAGGTGTAGTTTCCACAACAGAATCGGGCTGCTTTGCGTTGTACTCATTCCAGTTTTCTAACCCGTTCTAGTTTATGTGGATCCCATGCACAAGTAGCATACTCCAGAATTGGTCTAACGAGTGACTTATAGGCTATAACCTTGACCTCTTGCAGGCAAAACCAGAGATTTCTTCGAAGAAAGCCAAGGGTCCTATGAGCTTTAGTAGCTGTCTTGTCCACCTGCTCCTTCCATGACAATTTACTATCTAGTTGGACTCCTAGGTATGGATGAGATGTTGTCTTTTCTAAAACTTGTCTCATTTTCTTCAAAATGGTCCATGATGTGGGAGTGAACAATATGTTCTAGTACCTTGCTCTCGACACATGTTAATGAGACAGGTCTATAGTTGTCTGGAGACTGCTTATTTCCCTTCTTAAACACTGCACATACATTTGCCTCTTTCCATTGACAAGGAAGTGTGCCAGTATCCACAGATGTTTGAAATAGATCAGTAAGAATTGGTAACAATTTATCAGCAAACTTTTGCAGAAACCATGGGGGTATCTGGTCAGGTCCCGCAGCTTTGTTCGGATGGAGGTTTTTCAGTTGCTTGAGTACACCATCTTCATAGATCCTCAGAGGCGGGATCGTTGGGATCGTACTTGCACCTAGTTCCGGGATGTTAGAGCAATCCTCCTTAGTAAATACACTTGCAAACTGGTTATTAAGAATTTCTGCTTTTTCTTTTCCGTCACTAATTATCTTGTTATTCAATGTAAAATCAGCAACCACTGATTCGTTGTTTCCCAGTTTCTTAACATAGGACCAGAATTGCTTGGAGTTTTCTTTTAGGGCTGTAGTAAGTTTATCTGATACAAATTCGCGCTCGGCGGTGTTGAGAGACTTCCGTAATGCCTTCTGGGTGGTTACAATCTCTTGCCAGTCCGAGTCTCTCCCTGTGAGTTTTGCCTTGTTGTACTGTCTTTGTTTCTTTCTCCTAAGCCGATGATGTGACCTATAGAACCACGGTAAGCTGTTCGACTTTGCGGCACTTTTCTGTGGTATATGAGTCTGCATTATCCTTTTCAGTTCTTTCTCAAATACATCCCACTTATCTTGAACTGAGGCGCCGGCCATAGAGAAGTACTTCTCTCCTAAAGCTTCGAGATCATCATTTATTCGTTCAACATTAGCTTTATTACGCATGTAATATCGATTTCTTGGCAGCCTCTTCCATCTTGCACAGAGATTTAAGTCAGCTATGACTATGTCGTGATCACTAATTCCTGCAACTACTTTCACCTCGTTAATGAGTCCAGTATTATTGGTAAAGATTAAGTCCAGTATGTTCCCTCTCCTTGTTGGTTCTCGAACAACTTGAGTCAAGTCGAAACCAATTGTAGTATCCAAAAGTGCTTGTGCTGCTTCCTTCGAGGCGCTGTGATTTGCCTTGACTGTAGAATCTTCCCAATTCATGTTGGGTTGGTTAAAGTCTCGAGAAAATACTATGTTGTATGTTTTTTCCTTCCTACTTATATTTCCAAATGATTGTTCCAGTCCGTCTACAGAGACTTTATCATCGTGTTTATGCTTATACATGGTCCCAAACAGTAAAGTTCGTCTGCCCTGGAGTTCAATCTGAGTCCAAAGTAGCTCACCATCACCTTCGAATTCTTCTTTACTTGTCATAGCCAAGTTCCTTTTGCATGCAGTTAGAATTCCTCCATGCTCACCATCATTTCTGTCCTTCCTGAAAACCACGTAGTCATCTGGAAAGATTTCACTGCTATGGATTTGTTGAGATAGCCAAATCTCTGTCCCTTGAACAATGTCAGGCTTATACTCATCGAGTAAGACCTGGAGTTCAGCTTTTTTATTCCTTATACTTTGAAAATTTACCACCATTGTTCGGAAGGATTTTTTCCTGCACCTCTGTCCGCTCTTCACTGGCCCTGGGTTTAAATTAATATCACCGCTTAACAAGAGAAAGAGATGATAACCGATATGTTTTCTTGGTTTCATTACGGGTGTGGGTTTCCATGAAAAGTTGCAAGAGTTCATACAATGAAGAATAACTATTGCAGTCAGCCCTCGAAATGAGCTGAGAAAAACCATTCGACCACTCGTCGTTTGAAAAAGACGCATGGCGATAACTGCACCCAGACATAGAGTTAGAAAGCTGCTTTCCCAAGATGCACCAAAACACGATGTACATAATAGTGTTTGGAATCGACATTTTTAGTGACTGGTTTATCCAGTAGACAGGTGTAAAAATATGGAACAGTAGGCTAAATCTAGGATTCCAAGCGACGTCAAAGCACCATCACAGTTGGTTTAAAACTATCAAACTATAACCAAAGTTAACACATCATACATAAAATTTTTATTAAAAGTTAGCAGTCGAACTTGATGTGTAAGCTTAGGCTAGAAACTTCACAGTCTACAGTAGAATCTACTTGTTGTAGTTGTAGAAGAAGCACATTAAAATTCAAAAATCAAAATGGCTGCCGTTTTCCCGCCAGAGACAATGACACAAAAGAAATATCGAAGATCTACACCAAATTGTCTCGATGGCCTAGTTTTGCTGGTAAATTGACATTTCACACGGTCATTCAATCGCGGTGTGAGTGTTTACGGCATATTCATGAAACACCATTCACATCAGTCATCAGTCAAGTTAAATTCCTTTAAAAACTGCTTCCAAAAAGAGCAGGCGTATTTTGCGTACGTTGATCGAAGGATAGGATAAAAATGATGTATTTAAAAGTTGTTAAAAAGATCTCAAAGTCCTCCCGTCTTCTGGTAAAAATCGTGAGCTCGTAATTGCAAATTGCACAGTTTAGACACACACTCCTTCAACATGTGGATCGCCGGAGCTGGCCGCGACGATGTTTGCGAGTTGCCGCAGTGACAGATCTTGGGCAGTTGAGAAGTTGTGCGCTTTCCTTGCCGTCAAAGTTGGGTTGAAATATCACCACAAAATTCCACTCTTGAGACATGCATGAGTGATCAACGTTTAAAGCTGTCGATTCAAGTTGTCGACCTCCACGTGGTGAGTCCTGTCCACTGGTGTAAACCAGGCGAACGGCAACGAACTGAGTTTAGCAGTAGTTAGTAGTGAGTACAGGCAGTTTCTTGTATTTCACCAATCAACTTCTTCCTATTCGTCTTCAAGAATGGATCATCAGCCACAACAGACTGGACACGCCGGAGCATGTGCCCTCTTCAGGGCAGGGCACGCTGCGGATGCCGTCGCGGCTGTATTCTCTTGCTGCAGCTGAATGTAGAGGGCTGAACCAGGCCAAAATATCAGTAATTGAACACTTGCGTGAGACAACAAAGTCAGCGTTGTCCTGTTGCAAGACGACCCATATGAGGGACAGCTCACGTCTTAAGATCCCTGGATTTAACTTTGGCAGCCCAGACTGGAAAGGACGGTCCATCGGATTGGCTACCTTTGTGCGGACTCAGCACAAGTGAAAGCAGTAGCAGTCCGCCCTGGATTCTGCTTGGAATGGACAGCTACTCAGGTGGAAGGCGTGAATGTAATCAACGTCTACATAGCCACTCCAGCACCAGACTACTAGAGACTCCATCCCTTCATTTGACAACCTGGCAATGTACTGCTGGAAGATTTTAATTGCCAGAGTACGACATGGGGTTACCGGACACTACCCCAGATGGTTCTACTCTAGAGGATTGGCGCTCTGCTTTGGTGTCCACCTTTTGTATGGACTCGAAAGAGCTGACAGCTTTCGTTCTGGCCGTTGGAATCACCAACATCCAATCCTGACTGGCCTTTGTCAACCTGAATGGTCCATCCCGCACCGTTCAGTTCTTGGACCTTTCCGCCAAGTCATCGCAGCAAGACCATCGCTATCATCCGGATAACCTGTGAAACAATCTTCACGACTGTAAAGAGGTGGAACTGTGACTTCAGAAAGGCCGACTGGAATCAGTTCAGAGAACTGGTTGAGTCCGGGGGTAGACCTCCCTGTACTATCTTCGGGAACCTGGAAGAGCCTACTCAGCCTTCTTGTAACATTACTTATCAACGGCCACTCAGCTAGCTGTCCCTCGAGGCTTTCGTCGCTGTTAATACGTCACCTCGGGGAAGAGTGTGATGAATGTTACGATGCATTTATGCATGCAACAGTGATGAAGAAAGCGCACTTGCGCCAGAGCTGACAAACTGCCTGAGATAAGAGCGGGAAGAAGCGCTGGGAAGAGACAGTGCAAGGTTTGACTTACCACGTCAAAGCAGGCTGGCTTGATGACTCTGCAAGTTCCGGCCGCAGTTCTCGTCAAAGCATTGCCCTGTCACAGCGAACTCCATCGCACATCAGCTGATTGCAATGGCTTACTTCGAGGAATCCCGAAAGACCACGCCTCGCACTGTCAAGGCAGGAAACTTCAAGTCTATGGAATGCTCCCGGCGTAGATGGTTTCTTTCCAAACCTTCACGTCTGCGAGGCTCACACTAGTTCTCTCCCACTGAAGTGTGGGGAAAGCTCAGGGCCTGATAACATCTAGAATTCCTAAAGCACTGGTGGTCCCAAGAGCTGGACTGGCGTATGTGCATTCTACTCAAACCTGCTCATTGGCCTGCATATCCCGAAGATGCTGGAGGAATCTACTGTTGTCGCCCTTTGAAACTAACAAGCCAGCAGACAATCCAAGAGCTACAGGCCATCTCGCTCCTGTGTGTACCATTCAAGCTTCTCGAAAGGCTCCTTCTGGCCCTACTCAATCCAGTTGTTGACCCCAACTTCCAGATGAGCAGCAGGCTTCCGTCATGGTGCGGTGTGTGCTGCACCAGATTGTCAAGCTAACCAATGATATCGGAAGAGAGCTTCGAAAGTGAAAAAGGCAGGTGTGCGTGCTAGTAGAATCTACTGGCGCTTATGGACACTGTATGGCATCATGGCTTAATACTATAAACTTTCCGCGTCATCCCTGCGTCACCTAGTGCGGTTCCTTGCAAACATCCTTGCGAATCGCAGCTTCGTAACAAGACTAAGCGATGGGCAAACTAGCCGACACGCCGTCTATACGGAATGGGGGTGCCTCAGGGGTCAGTACTTTCTCGATGCTCTTCAACATCTAACATCAGCGACCTACCTTGAACAGCTTCACGGGCAGTATGGGCTATGCAGATGATCTGGGCATTCGCTGTATACAGATAAGAACTGGACTAAGGTGGAGGAAATTCTTTCAGCTGACATGAAACTCCTTGCAGACTACCTCAAGATGTGGAGACTGAAACTGAGCGTTGCAAAGGTGACGAGCGTCTGCTTCCATCTCAACACAAAGAAGCAATCGACATATTTCTGTTGTCCACGATGGTACACTCTACAAACAACCCCATCCAACATACCTTGGAGTGAAACTGGACAGAAGTTGACGTACAAGACATCACTTGAAGCCTGGAGCAAAGGTTTCAGCAAGGAACAACTTGTTGCGTCGCTTGGCTGGTACATTGGGGTGCATCAACATCTACCCTTCGCACAGGTGGCTCTAGCTCTGGTTCACAGCTCTGCTGAGTATGCTGCTCAAGCATGGTGCAGGAGCAACACACCAAAAAGCTGGACCGTGCACTAAATGAACCATGCGGTTGAGTCACTGGATGCTTTCGCCAAACCAACTGATCTTCTTCAGTCCTAGGCTGGAATTGCGCCACCCCAAGATAGTCGAGAGCATCTAACAGACAGCTGACAACCAAATCTTGGCTGATGATGACCACCTCTTACACAAAATAACGACAAATTCCAGGACCTAGGTCGACAACGGCCTTCGATCAGCCGACCTTTCTCCGACACGCAGCCGCCTCAGCAGTCAGAGTTCAGTCTCATCCGGAATGGGAAAAGAGCTGGAAGAGAGATTCGCGTGCCAGCGGCAGTTCATAACTCCTTGGCATCAAAGCTCCTGCTGGCTCTAATCTACCTCGCGGGGAGTGGGTACACTCACCGGACGAGCAGGGGTTGGCAGATTCAATGCAACATGTCACCGATGGAAGACTTCGCGATTCATCCGCATGCATCTGCGGTGCAGATGAGGCAGACGGCAGATCACATTATCTATACAGCTGCCTGACCTACCACTGAATGGGAATCTACCAACAAGCCCAAATGGATGCACAAATCAATTGGCTCACCCAACTTCGAGAAATAGCCTGACTTACAACACTACTTACTACTATAACTCATACGAAAGAAGAAGAAGAACGTTTAAAGCAAAAATTGACATTTTCAAAAGTCACAAGGGTCATTTGAGAGGCTGTAGAAATAACAATTTTGAAATATTTTATTTTTACCTTGTCTTTAATTGTTTTGGTAGATTTATCATCAAAAATTTGATCATCCGACACCAATCCCGATACATTTCACTATTTTTCATGGATGAGTGAGCACAATTTTAAGAATTATGTTCAGGCCTCCAAAAATGGTAAAATCCAACAATTTTATTCAAAGAATTGACATCAGATATTATCATCAATATTATCAACAAATTTTGTGAGAAAATGAGCTCTGTTCATCGTTTCATGGACGTGTGAGCACACTTTAAAGGTGACTTTTGTGACTTTCGTAATGAAAATTTTGCCTTTAACGTGTGTTTATTCATGCATGACGCAAAGGTTTTATCTCATTTTCGCACATAAGTTAGTCAATGAGTGTATAAACATAACCCCAAACAATATTACTCAACATCTTTTTGTTAAAAAGTTCCAGCATGTTGATTTGGGGCATGCTTTTTCTTCGAAATTGAACACAATGTCAATGGAGAAGAAATCAAAATTTTAACAAAATTGAAATTCGGCGTAATTTCATTGATGATTTTTGTCAATTCTACTGCGAGTTTTTTTTACGAAACTTTGCACACAATTTCAGGGTGGTGTTAACTAACAGCAAAAAATGCTAAAATGAGAATTTGATAAGGTACGGGGTGGGGCCAAAGCTCTGAAATTTTTCTTATTTTCATATTTTTCTAATAACTTCTGCTCACTAAGAATAAAACACTGGAATTTTCGTCAAACTCAAATTAAATGAACTATCCAAGATGGTCTGTGACAATTATCCAAACTAAGCGCTTGAATCTTGGTCCACAAACGAAAAAAATGGCTTTTCACGTATGACGTGTTCATTGAAGCGTGAATTTTTAATAAAATGCCATAGCATCATTTGAAAAAAAAAATTATTTGACATACATATCACAAAAAAATGTTGATAAAATGATTTTATTACACAAAACGGAACAATACTTACCTAAGAAATGTGAAAATATCCTTTTTTGTTCTTATTGGGTGTTCATTCAAACGTGAATAGATGGATATTGTTTAAAACACTTTTCCAGATTGCATATTCCGTCGTAATCAATAATTTAAAAAAATAAAAAAGTGTAAAAAAATGCAGTTTTTTTTACAAGTTTTACCTCATGTTCATCCAACCGTGAAATTTAATGCAAAAGTCGTTTAATGTGTTAGAAATTAAGTGCAACAACCCTTCTGAACAAATCTTTTGTTAAAAAGTTTCAATTTGTTCCAATATTATTGATTGAAAGTTATGAAACTAAACTTTTGAATTTCGAAAAGTGACATTTGTGCCTTTTAACTGTGCTCATTGGAGCATGACTTAACTAATTTCAGTAAGATTCACTGAAATGGAAGCTGATAAAATTACCTACAAGCACATGTAATAAAATTCGTAAAACTCCACTTGGATCAAAATTTACATCATTTTGATTAAGTGGGGACTTACTTTTTTGTTGTGTATAGATGGATTCATTAATACAGATCTCCGTGTAACATATATTAAAAATAAAGCTCCTTAATAGACTCGATCATAATTATTTAAAAACATTTCCTTTACAATTTATATTACTAGTTTACTATGTTGTTTGTGTCACAAAGTGACTGAGATTTTAGACTAGAAGAAAAGACTACTAGTTGATAGCTATACTTAGGGGACAATAGGCTCGTTTGGTGGAGTGCACAATTTCTATAGGAGTGGTATGTGTGTGGTGCTATTAGGCATAACTCATGCATGGCACAGTACAGGCTCTATATGAGGTGTGTGTTGTAGGAGTGAGACGGGGTGGAGAACACTTTTAGCATTGGTGAGAGAAGGTCATGCTGAAGTTCTGTGAGAGGAGAGTCTTGTAGGATGGGCAGCCCTGTTAAACTTTTGATAGTTTGTTGGTGCATCAAGGAATCCGGGCATGCAGGCCAGGTGAAGACTCCTCTACAGCTCCCACTATGATTTGTGAAACCTGTAAGTGATAATTTTGTACCATTTTCCTTATCCTTATCAATGTTTTCTTGTTTAGGTTAATTTCACAATTTAGGGCGTGGCACATATATTGAAAAGGTACACATGTGATATAGATAATGTTATTATAAGAAATCATAACATTTGAACCTCTTATCAGCAAAGCATTTGAATTAATTATTTGGATTGTATATTTGAGTCAATTATACATTTTGATGTCCTTTGATAGCAAAGAAGGCAGGATGGTAAAATTTATGAGTATTTTGTTAAAAGAGATAATGTGAGTTGGTATTGTTTATAGAGCAAATATATGGAGGTTAAGAGAAGCAGTAATTTATGGTTTCCTTTGATAAAATGGAAAGGAAGTTATTATCAAACTCTTTACCAGATTATTATGCATTTATGTACTTGAAAGAAGTAATGGAATTATAGACGATTTCTGATATTTTGTATTGCTAGAAGGGTCTGTATTTTGAAAGGAGCTTTAATGTTAGATATTACGTAACCCTGTGCAAAAAGACAGTGAATATTTAATGGATTATTTAGGTGAAATTGATACTTAAGATAATCTTTAATGATACATGAAATCAGCAAAGTGTGCATAGTTTATTGAATATAATTACGTAGAATAAGCATGTTCATGTATGCTATGACCTTTCGATTGGTTGTGTTATATTTACAGTGGTAACAGATGAACCGGGGTTTTCAGGCTTTTTCCGGTTTAGTTTTCAGGTTTGTTTCAGGCTTTTTCCCGGCAGCTTCAAGTTCATTTATATCCTGGATCCGCACCTGCGGAGGATTTCATAGACAGCTCAACATCGTTGACTTCGAACGCTGATCAACTTCTGACCTAAGTATGGGTTAACACTTTCGTCGATGGGCGATCAGCTGACTTCAACTACAGGCGTTTGACTGCCACTTCAGAGATCCATGGGCATCTATCGTAGGTTTTTGATAGAACAGATCGAGACAGATAGCGTGCGGTTACATGGACAGAAACCAATCGCATCGCGTGATGAGTATCGTTTATTTATTCAACAGTTTAATTTGAGACATTAATGGAACACTAATTTAAGCCCGCGGAAGGTACCTTCTTGATTTAGCTATAAACGCAAGTTCTTGAAATCTGGGTTAATATTTCTTGAGTTCACGTGCATAGAAATGTCACTGTTTAAGGTATACCTTATTGATTAAACTAAAAACAGAAGTTCTTGAAATCTGGGTTAATATTCCGTGAGTTCATGTTTTGAAACATCATCGTTTAACCCTTCCGCTGCGGGGCGGTATTTGCGAATTCACTCCCCTGTGACGGAGCCATTTCTCAGCTTGGATAGTTCGGCCGAAATTTGGGGGTAGTTTCACTTCAAAAAGCTGTTATTTCTCTTTTAAATGTGAATCATTAAAAAGTTTGAACACAAAACTTATAAAGCTAAGCTTCTTCTTTAACTTCCTGAAATATTTTCTACAATCGTGGAGAATAAAGGTGTAATTGTTTTTTAATGAAAATGTAACCTCTTTTACGGCTTTTCGATATGTTGACTTTCCTATTATGTTTGTGTACAAAACAGCTATTATTGATCGCACGCAGGACAGCACGCACGGCTTGACACTGGCAATTTTATGAACTTCCGGCTATTCGTCTCCAAGCACAATGCGTCGTCTGCTAAGTTTGTAAGAAAACTCTCACAGTATCAGGAGTTCTATAGCATGTTATATAACAGGTCCCTTTGTCATGCTAGTCTTTCTTTGAAAAGAGGAAATTCAAAAAGGGTGATGTTAGTATGATTGCACACCAATAATCCATACATATCCTGCTGTGTACTATTCAAGCCTGAACTACTGTTTTTATATCGTGTTAAAACACGTTTTAAATGGGACCAAAAAAAAAAAATCAAACAAAAATGTTGTATCAAGAATCCATCTCTCTCTTGTTCTTTCTATCTCTCTCTCCTCTTCTCTTTATCTGTCTTCTCCCATACTCTCTGCTTCTGCCTCTCTATGTGCCTCACAGGAACATAATAACACATGTGTTTGGTATAGGATGAATGACCTTACCCGCATTTTTTTTCGTAGTGTACTGAACTTCATGGAATCACTATTTTTGTTGAGCTCAGTTATAGAAAAGATATTTACGGTATTTCGTAATGAATAAGTACATACAAATTATAAACAAACAAACATGGGGAAAATGTCTTCAAAAGAAAAATAAGGTCAATATTGGGAGGAAGAAAAGTGAAGACGGAAGAAAACTTGTAAAACTTATACAAATGTATATAAATTGGAGTGAAACACCCATCCCCCTCGCCTCCTAAAAGAAAAATACATTTTGTTTGTATGTATGGATATTTCTAGCCACATAAAATAAAAAACAGCGATATAATACACAAAATATTTAGGTATTATTTTGCTTTCTTAACCACATCTCTTTCTGAACGCTATATGATTAAATCATTTCATCTTTTTCAATGTGATTGGATTTAGGTGTCGCAAAAATAACATAATAGCAATTTAAATCGTGTTTGTTATTTTGTTTTTCAAATCCCTGTATCGTTCATCAGTTTCATGTGTCCATAATATCATTGGGCTTATTATTGTAATCATCGTTGTCATATCATCGTCATCTTCATAAAAAATGGTAAATTAAATCAAATTTGTAATGCAATTAAAAGTTTGAAGTAGAAAACAAGCTAGCCAAGAAATATATCGACTTCAAATACCCAGAGGACAAAAAAATGGAAAGAGAATAAGATGTTGTTAGAGAGAGAGAGAGAGGAGGAGGGGGGGGGGGCTAAAAAAGGAAAAGGAAATGAAATGAAAATCCGTGGCCCCAGCTTCTACCCGTTTGCTGATCATTTTAGGACAACGAATTATTTCTATAAAGACATATCAAAATAACATAACTGGATGGATGCAATTCTCTCTATCTCCCTTTATCCTTCTTTATCATCCTCATCCTACCAGTGAAACACGCAATTTTACTCTTGTTATCTCTTTCTATCTCTCTCTCTCTCTCTCACTCTCTCTCTCTCTCTCCGTGAAAACACCCTTACGAAACCCTTGCGCGATAAAAACTAAAGAAACAACAACAGACATAAAAAAAAAATGAAAACGAAAAAAAGAAGAAAAAGAAATGGAGAGGAGAAACATGATGTTTACTGAATAAAAAGTGATCGATCTAGAAAGATTGGCATGGGACATCACAATCGGCCATATCCACACAGTTTAATACATTTATTATTGAAACATAACAATATTGTATGTATAAGAAATTTTACTTTTTATCAATGTTTTTTGTAATACTTTTTTATTATTGGCACACATGTTTTTGTAGATCGAAAAGGTCGAACAAAATAAGGGAAGAATTCAATATTACATGAAATTATGTGTCAAGTTATCTGCCTGTATTACAATTTTCACAGCACCTTCAGCAGTAGAATTTGGGCTAAGTTGACAGTGATAACTTTGTGGGATAATCACAAGCAAAGCTATCACTAATTAAAAGCTTGTGATACCAGGATGTTGGGTCCCATGACTACGCCTTGGAGATGCCTTGGAGATACAATCGTGAGTAGGTATACTCCGGGCTCCGCAAAGAATAGTTATTGATTATCGGGATGGAGACAATAGACATAATATGGACTACCCTGTTTTTTGTTACCATCTCCTATGAAAGCAGATTTACCTCTTTTTACATGTATGCCGTGTATCATCAAGCACATAGTCTCCAATAATAAGCATACCTAATATCCTTACATGCTTAGATAAACATTCTAAAATGGGTTCAAATAAACTTTTTACAAGTTTTTTTCAAGAAAATAATAATAGAGTGCAAATCAGTGGTTGTAATTTAGCGAGTTTAAAAAAAAAGTTCAATGAAATCCTTAATTAGACTTGGTATAAAAGTACATGGATTCGATCAACTGTGATATTCCAAGAAACTACCCGTTTAGCAATGTATTGCTCCTGTCGCGTACTAGTAATTAAATTATTTCCCAAACAAAATTTATTTTATGTTGAAAACAGTCCTTCAACGAGGGATAAAAAGCTCAGCCCTTTTTGACTCGGTATTTCTTTTGATTCACTTCTTGAAAATTGCGCTTTTCGTCTTTACTCCTTTCGCTTTTATACTATTTCATGTCCGTCTTTCCAATGTGTAATTCACTCTACGCCCTGCCCCCCTTTTCTCTCTCTCTCTCTCTCTTTCTCCCATAAAATAACGAAAAGAACGCTCGACCCAATGGTATCACGCAAAGGATTGTGGGATTCAATTCAATTCAATTCAATTTATTCAAATTTCATTCATAAAAAAATACAAGATACAAATATATCAGATGATACATGGTTAAATCAACAAAGCAATTAAATATACAATAAATACAAAATAATGAAATGAATTAGGACATTGCAAAAGACCGATGGTCTTGACTCGGCAGAGCCCTAATGCCATTATGGACATGATATACATTCAGATAAATTAAAATGAGACAAGATGAAAACAAATAAATAAACATTGCGAAATCCAACCCCCCCCCCCCCACCCACCAGGTAATTGTAAATCAGTTTAACAATACAAAAACACACTTTAAGAAAAATTAACGAGTCATACGATAATATAAGTTTATTTTTTAGCTTGCGTTAAAAGAGTAAAGTGAAGAACATTCTTTATTTCATTGGGCAATGAGTGCCAAACATCAGGTCCTCTATGTCTAATGGATTTACAGGCAAGGACTGTTTTTGGATTACTAAGATGAAAATTGTTTGAGCTCTGGTATTGTGGTCATAGATCTGGGTATTGCGTATAAACATTGTACTGAAATTGGATGGAACCAAATTATTAGTATAATTGAACATAAAATTTGCAGTTTGCAAGATATTGATATCAGAATATTTTTAATATGTTTAGTTTTTTGAAAATTGGATCAGTATGGGCTAAGAAAGGGGAACCTGTACAAATTCTTAAGGCTCTTTTCTGCAGTAACAATAATGAAATTAACATTCTTTTTGGTTCCACACCCCAGGCAAATAAAGCATAAGATAAATAAGATAATATGAAAGAATTGTACATATATATAATAAACTTTGGCCATTAACGTATCTTAAGTTTTATACATTATACCAATAATTCTAGAAATATGAGTTCTTAGATGCTGAAAATGCAAATTCCATTTTAAAATGTTGATCGAGAATAACACCAAGAAATTTAACATTAGTTTTCCTTTCAATTGGGGTATTATCTATTAAATTTGATACTGGTCATCGTTAATTTTTTGTTTGGGTTGTGAAATATGATATAATTTGTTTTACTGAGATTGAGAGATAACTTGTTACATTGTAGCCATTTAGTTAGTTTTGACAATTCTACATTGAAAGTGAACTATCATATTCGTTAAAATTATGATGAGAATATAAATGTCGTATCATCTGCAAATAAAACAAAACTAAGTATTTCAGAAGAATTTACAATGTCGTTCAGATATATATTATAAAGAGGAGTGGCCCAAGTATAGATCCCTGTGGCACGCCCACTGCAGTTCAAAATTTTGGATTTACGTAAGTCGAGAACTTCGGTGTATCTGAATTCTATTTTTTAAATAATCTTTAAACCATGCCAGCGGCGTACCCCTTATACCATAAGTTCAAAGTTTAATATCAAAATTGGAGTGATCGAGCGTTCAAACGCGCTTTTGAAGAGGTCCAAAATAATCCAGTTATGTATTGTTTTTTTTGGCAAGGGATTTTAGGTTGATTCTACTAATCATATAAGTTCCAAAACTGCTAGTTCAGTTGAATGTTGTTTCCTAAAACCATATTGGGCGGAGCAAAGTAATTTGTTTTTGTCTAAACAATTATATACTTGGATATGGATTATTCTTTCTAGGATTTTAGATAACGAGGGTAAAATAAATATAGGTCGGTAATTTTTACACTGGGTACGATTTCCTTTTTTAAATATTGGTACGACCCTAGCTAACTTGAAGGCGTTCGGATAGCATCCAAGAGACAATGATAGATTGAAAATATGACATAGTGGATCAGCTATAAAGAAAATTATTTGTTTTAAGATAAATGAGTTAATATGGTCGTGACCACAAGTTTTCGTATTTTTAAGGGATTTTACTATGGATATAATTTTGTGTGGTCTTACGGGTTTGAAAAATATCGAGTTTTCAGCTCGTTCAGGTAAAACATCTTTAAATGAGTGCTCATTGGTTATAAAAGTTTTTGATAGCGTTGGCCCTATGTTAACAAAATATTTGTTTAAGATATTGACAATTTTCTGGGGGTTACATGTCTTTTCATTTTCGTGGTACATTTCTTTTGTAAATTTTGTTCATTTACCCCTTCCTAAGATATTATTTAAGATGGACCATGTAGCAGACACATTTCCCGACACTCTTTTAAGTTTATTGGTATAATACATTTTACGTGATGCTCTAATAACGGCGGTTAGTTTGTTACGAAAAGCCTTAAATTTGTTATGTTGGATGGTATTGTTGGGATTGCGTATATACAACTTATACAATCGGTTCTTTTTTTCGGATAGAATTAATTATCGCATTACTAATCCAAGGATTATGAATATTATTATTTCTTTTCTTTTTCAGCAAACGAGGTATATTTTTATCAAAATATTCCTTAAATTTTTTAATAAAAAGGTCATAAGCTATGTTCACATCATGTGTTTCTTGAAATATATCTAGCCAGGCTTCCTTAATAAGGTCGGTTTTAAGGGAGTTTATATTTTCGACTGAATATTGTCTATTAAAGTGTTCATCAGATTGACATCGTTTCTCTTGTGTGTTTCTTTATACTGTAAAAATAGGAAGGTGATCTGATATATCAGAGTATAAAATACCACTTTGAAAATCTTCTCTCACGACGTTTGTGAAAATGTTATCTAAAAGCGTTGCGGATGTCGGGGATACTCTGGTAGGTTTGTCAATTAATGGATAGAGGGCGTAACTATTTAGAAACGACATGAAAGAATTGTTAGACTGGCCGTTATTTACAAGTAAGTTTATATTAAAGTCACCCATTAGATCACCCATTGAAGAGTGGAAGATTCAATATTTGTACCGGGTGGACGATATGCTACACCTACAATTATATTTTTTACATTTAACATTGGTAATTCCTACAAAAAGTATTTCAAATTCTGGTAATTCGGACAGTTGGGTCTTTACTTGAAAGGAAATATTTTCTTTTACATACAATACTACGCCCCCTCCACGTCCATGTAATCTGTCTAACTGGCGCGCGCGTACGGCTGTGCGAGTCCGCTTTTATCACCCGTTTGTAAATGTACACAAAGATCGTTTGCGAAAAAGCAGACAAGAAGAGATCCGTGGTTGTTACAAAATCACATTTATCTTGGAAATTTCGAATTGAAACGGTATGATTTTTGTTAACAGGAAAGCAATAGTTGGTGTTCTTAGAAGGGATTCAGTACATTTTTACTTCTTATTCTTTCTAAATAGCGGGTAAATATTGCTCTGAAAATAAATCTATTTTGTGGGCCATATATGGGCATGCCGTCTCAGCGAGTTACCTCTGAGTGGGCCATATATGGGCCTGCTGCAGCGGAAGGATTAATATATCGTGGTTTAAACATTTTACATTGGAATATCTTCACAATATTAAGAACATTGTAATATTTTGGTAAATTTCTTTTATTTATGGAATATACATTATGCGAAATTATTGTTTACAATATAGTCATGAGGACATAATGTAAGTCCTGGAAACCAACTGTGGTTTGAAGCAAATAGTCAATAGTTCATGAATGAAGCATGCTTGTATGCTGTAAACTTTATAATTATGAAATGAATGAGATATTTGTTTTATTTTGTGTGAATTCATAACCAAGTATAATTATACAGACAGAACTAGTTCCTATCGCCAGACTTTGCAAATACAGTGCAAATGATTCTGACAGTTTGTTGTTGTGTTTATTTTTTCTTCAGATATCAATTTAGACTTATATCTCATATCTTTGTTATGCAATAATATTTTCAGAAAATTTTGTGGAATAATAAAGATGAATTGAATTTGATTTGAATTGAATTGGATTATTATCGGCAACTGCAGTACATTGTGCTTTATCATATTGTTGTACGATATTTTCTAATCACAAACCAGACAATTTTCTTAGACCTTCTCCTGATTTAGGGTACATTGCATTACATATCTGAGAACACATTAAAGGTAGTGTCATCCTTTTGCAGGCACAATATTTAATTTATAGTTTTGAGAGGATATAGTAGTATACCAATGACTATATGTTTTCACAACATGATTCAGCTCAAATGTATTTGTTTGTCATTATATTGCGATTATCAAAATTCATTCCTATTTTTTTGGAACCTCGAAAAATATACCGTACGGTTTATTAATTAATAACCTTTAAAGTGATGCACAAACTGAATTAGCTAGGGGAAAAACAATAACCTCACTTTCTCTTTTTTCTGGGAAACATAAATAAGAAACAGATTTATTAGCCATATAATTATGTACAAAATGACTGGAAGACTTGTATTCCACTTCAATATAAGGCTATGCTCACTGTAATAACACCCCCTCCCCCTCCCCCCCCCCAAAAAAAAAAATACATATATAGTGATCCATAAAATGATGAACTAAATCATATATTAATATATAATCTTATAAGGAATTTGTATACATATCAGTATATTCTTGCTGAAATAAAGCTGAAAAGGGTTAGAATATACAAGCTAAGAACAGATTCCAGACAGGATAGTTTAAGTCCAAACAACAATAAATGTATCTTTATTCTAAGACTCTTGAATCAAAACCATAGCTGCCGCTAGCTTTTCCCAAAGTCACTTCCTTCTCTACACAGTCTGTTCTCCTAATCACAAGGTAACCCGATCACTCGAGTGCTAACAATTATGTGTGCACGTATTTGATATCTATAAATCCCTTACATTCTCCCCCACCAAAATAACCCTATATGGGTTTGTTATTTTGTTTTGTTTTTTTTTTGTTTTGTTTTTGTTTTTTTGTTTTTTTTTTGTTTTTTGTACTACTCTTCCTTTGTAGTACCAGCACCTATGTAAACAATCAATAGCCATATATAACACAACTATAATCAGACATGTAAATCCTTGCAACATGTAAACAAAACAAAATTTGCATTAAACGCACTACAACGCAAAATCTGCAAAACTATGCATATCAAAAAATGGTACCTGCAGAACAGGTATTATACAGTACATCCACACTCTTCTAAACAGCTTATAAGTGCCAGTGATATATAAGGTAATGATACTACCATCTCAAAATGCTGCTTTATGAAACATACCATATTGTCTCGAGGCTAAACTTTGAAGAACACTTGAAACATCCCAGCACAGCTGTAAGATGATCCATTACATGATGTTTGACAAAGATAAAACAAGGATCATTTTACAATCCAAAGGTCGATAGTAAATAGAGTTTACAGCATATAAAACATTTCAACAATGATAACTATCAACACAATTTTTTTTTTCCCTACTTAATAGCCTGTTTAAATTTGGGTCTGGATCATCTAGATTTAATCATATCCAAATAATATTTACCAATGTGTAATCCCAAATCTTTGAGATAATCCTCTTTTACATGTATATATATGTCATTACATAACATGGTATTGAAACAATGTGTAGCTACATGAACAGCACTGTTACATTGTAAGGAAGTGATGAGAAATCTGATAATTTACATACACCTGTACATTATCACCCAATATCTTTACATTTTTAACTGTCAATAAATCATGCAAAACATGTTTATAGGCATAAAGTATTTCACAATAATCAATATCAAGTTCAATGTCAAATGTCCAATGTTCAACGTTCAATGTGAAATGTTCAATGTTCAAAGTTAAAAGCATGAAGTGGTTCAGTCCTCCTGTTCAAATGTCCCACAAAATTACTGACACAATTTAAGTTGGTCCACATGAACTATGCGAACGACCTTTTTGTTTTGTTCGTTCACCACTTCGATATTCACTGGTGTCAGTTTCTTTTTCACAACGTACAAATCTGACCAGCGTGGTGCCAGTTTCGACATGAAGCACTTCTTGGCATTGGAGATTGGGGAGGTCTTTACGCGCACACGATCTCCTTCCTTTATCTGAACCTCGCGGCGCCTTTTGTCATAGTTCCGCTTAGCGTTTCCTTTGGCTAGTGCGCTACGACGAGCCGTGTCCTCATTGCTGGGTTGGACTACACCATCAGAAACGTCATTCGGTAGTTTATTGCAGAGGGGTGTGTTGAGCCGTCTCCCAAACATTAGAAGCGCTGGTTCTACTCCAAGAGTATCGTGAGTCGAGGTGTTTAGAGCAAAGCTGAACTCTGCCAAGTGTATGTCCCAAGTTCGGTGGTCCCCTGATACGTACGCCTGAAGCATGGCCGTGAGGTTTCTGTTGACCTTCTCCACCCAATTTGTTTGTGGATGGTATGGGGTGGTAAATACTTGTTCAACCCCCATTCTCGACATGTGGCTTCCAGGGCCCTTGCTCTGAACTGTGGTCCGTTGTCGGATAGGAGCTTCGTCGGTGGCCCATACCGACAGAAAATCTGCCGCACCAAAGTACTAGAAACTACCTGGCTGCTCGCCGACTTGAGTGGTATTACTTCCACAAACTTTGTGAAGTGATCTACTGCTACCAGAATAAACTCATGTCCCCCATAACTCCTGGGAAAAGGTCCCATTAGGTCCACGCCGACAATCTCCCATGGTCTAGTTGAAGAGGTAGAGAGCATCTTTCCCGGTTTCTTCCGATATATTGGTTTGACCTGCTGACACACTCTACAGGCTCTAACGAAGCTGCGTACGCTCTGTGACATTCCTTTCCAGGATAACTTTGCATACTTCAAACGGGCAAGAGTTTTCCTGCAACCAAGGTGACCAGACGTCGGTTTTGCATGGCATTCATTGATCAAATTTTGGTGCAGTTCCTGAGGAACAACCATACAACCGTCGTCCTTTCTAATCAGTATGTTGTTCTTCAGTTCATATTGACCAGAAATGCGACTGTCCACACCCCCTTTGTCGAAGGCCTGGAGAATGGGAAGAAGGTGGGGGTCACGTCGTTGTGCATCCTGGAGAAGCTTCTCATCAAAGCTCAAAATCTGACGGGGAAAGTTTGAGTCGTGAGGTCCTGAGGTAACATCTTTTCGGCAGCCTGAACAGGTGTAGATGTCCATCCTCTCCGCCTCCTCCTGAGTGATACCAACACATCTTTGGTGGTACCAGCGCCTACAGTGGTCACAGTACACCCAGTCGAGTAGATCATCATCTGGTCGACTACAGTTGGGGTCAGCACAGATATCATTGGCGTCGGTACAGATATCATCAGTCTCACATTGTTGGTCTTCACGGACCTCCTTATTGACATTTACGGTAAGACCAGCCGTTCTCAATCTGTCCAAGACACCTCTCAGATCTTCGAAATGCTCTTGCATGCTACCAGAGAAACAGACAATATCGTCCAAGTACACGTAGCAACATTTTCCCACAAGTTTATCAAGTACACGATGCATCAATCTCTGAAAGCTGGCAGGCCCATTAACAACTCCAAACGGTAGTACTTTGAACTGAAAAAGACCCTGTTCACACACAAATGCAGTCTTTTCCTGGTCTTCCGGGGCAACCCCCATCTGCCAATAACCGCTCTTCAAATCCAAAGAGGAAAATACCTGGGCTCCATGCAATGATTGGAGAATGTCATCTACTGACGGCATAGGGTAAGCATCAATCTTAGTGACGGAGTTTAACTTGCGATAGTCTATACACATACGGTAAATGCCTCCCTTCTTTGGCACCATGACAACTGGGGAAGCCCAAGGAGATGATGAAGGCTCTATCTTCCCGCTGTCTAAGAGATTGGATATCTCTTCATCCAGAGCCCTCTTCCTTTCGGGACTCATTCTATAGGGGCGAGAGCGAGAGGGAACAGCATTGCCAACATTAACGTGATGTGAATCAACGTTAGTGAAACCGGGAGTATCACAAAGTACATCATGGAACTCTTCCTGCAGAGCTTCTACCTCTGCTTGTTCGATGGGGGAAATATCCCTTTCCAATCCACATGAACTACGACTAGTATCTCTGTCATCAATGTCCAGTTCAATTTATGGACTCTCTCCAGGTTGAAAACCCAAAATGGGGAACTTCACAGGGCTTTCAAGTCCACATTTAGTGCAATAACAGATTTCACCAAAGTCCAAGAACAGTTTCACTGCATAGGCAAAATCAGAACCAAGGAGAACCGGAGCTTGCAACTTTGGGCATACATAGAAATTAACCCGGGAGATACTGACCCCGACCTCTACTTCCGCACTTGTTTTCCCATAATGGATTGTGGGGGTATAGTCTACCATCGATAGGGTTGTTCCCTGTTCAGGGGGAATTATTGGTAAAGCCAACTTCTCACATAGGTCTGCCGATAGAAGAGATACTGCAGAACCAGTATCAGCTAGGCCATATGTCTTTACGTGTTTGTTAGATTCCCCGTTGAGGACAACTTCCAACATGGGTAATCCAAGTTGTGGAACATCCGGCATGGATCCTATTTGAGGTAAGTGTTGGGTTTGGTTATTTTGTATGTTATCTGACTTTGTGTGTTCTGTAGATACAAAATTGCAGTTTCCAGTATGAGTTGTGTGTTGTGTTGAGGTTGGTGTTGATGTACTGGGATTCTGTTGGGTGGGTGGTGCTCTTAGTGGTGTAGGAGGCATTTGACAATCCGCTACCCTGTGTCCTAATTGGCCACATCGAAAACAATTCTGATTGAATATTCCCCTGCGATTTGGGTTCGGAACGAGACCTTGGGATGTTGGGCGACTGTCGGCAAACCCACTTGGGCCCTGTCTCTTTTTCTTTATCTTGGTAACATCGATATGGTTTAGTTCACAAAGCCTACCTATATAATCACTAGTGAAATGGCTGAGATACGCAGTACGATCCATTTTATTTAGTTTCATTCATTTGTTTTTTTTTTATTTAGAAACCTACGCCTCATCTATTATGTATTTATTAATCTTGATCTAGAATCTAACTTAGTCATGACGAACGCAGTCCGTTTGAGGACAGTATACCCCCTTCTTGCAACTCTATTAGTTCTCTTTTCCAAGTGTGACCTGGGACGTGAGAGGAGACCCTGGTGTGACAAACACCTCAATCAGATATCTATCTAAAAAACATCTGTTCCTTGACCTCAGTCCAAACAGTGGTCACCCAAGGTCACAGCAGGGGGCCAACATTGTTTACATTAAACGATCAAGATGTCTGTATCGATACATTTTTATTAGTTTTTTATTCTTGTACTTTCCTTATTCCGAGGTAGTATAGTCATTCTAGGACAAAAAAGGGGTCAACCTCACACTAATTGCAACAGAAAATCTGAAACATGTATCTTGAGCAGTAAAGTCTCCTCTACAACATATCAAAAGTCCTAGGGATTTTGAGTGGTGGAAAGGGGTCAAAAGGTCAAAGGTCAATAAAGGTCCTTTTGGGCCTAAAATCATGTAAAAATGATTCAATCTCATGTTTATTTTCACTTATAACTTGAAAATTACCAAACCATTCTTAACAAAACTTAGGTCAATTATGTATAACAATATGCAGATTAAATGAACAGGTTTTGGTAATAACCATTTGAAGGTCAAAGGTCATAGGTCAATAAACATCAAAAACCTGTGAAAATGACATGAAATTTCCTTTGTTCTAGCTTTAACTTGAGACCCTCTAGAGGTATGTCAAACAAACTTGGTTCAATGTTGTTAGGTAAATGACCCTATAAGGTTTGGTGATAAAAATTTGAAGGTCAAATGTCAGAGGTCAATAAAAATCCCAAATCCTGTGTAAATCCTTTGAAAGTTCTTATGGGCTAAGTAACTGTAAGTTGAAATTCACTAAAACAATTTCGACCAAACTAAATGCAATGTTGATGTTGAAATTAACTTTGAAGGCTTTGAAGACTAGTAGCTATTTGAAGGTCAAAGGTCAGATGTCAATAAATATCTTAAATATTTGAAAATGATGAAGCAATTTTGGGTCGATTATCATGCAAATGAACTTATAAGATTTTGGGGTAGATTTCTGGGGGATTTCAACCAAATTTTGATCTATCATATTATTTAAAGGCAGCGTAAATAATGTTTTTTTGAGATTTCCATGAAGGTCAAAGGTCAGAGGTCACTAAATAAATGTCTCATTCTGGTAAAAAAGGATGAGAAACTACTTTTTGCTTTTGCAATGACTGAGAACTTCTGAATGTATTTCAAACAAATGTGGGGCAATTCTGTATGAATATAGGAAGATGAAATACAACTATGACAACTTTGACAACTATGCAAAAAGGTGAATGGTCATTAAAAAGTCATTTTTGGCTTAAAATCTGTCCAAAACATGAAGGGGACTACTGATGAGGAGATGAGCCAATGAACTGCAGATGGGGAAAGTCTTTCAAAGTTAAAGGACACATGACTGTGTATGACTGGAAATTAATTTTGTCAGAATAATGAAATTCCTTGCCTTCACAATTATTTACAAGCACTTGATAATTAGGAAGTTATTGTCGTTCATGACACTTGATTATTGCCAACCTAACTATTATGTTTCAAGATTTTAAAGTCAATGAAAAAAGACAAATTTACTCAGGAAGATGACAAGAAAATTTGTTCATTAATGTTATCAAAAGTTTGGTTGATTGTTGTATAAAATAAAGACATGAAAGAGGGACAAATAATATATACAATGTGCATACATTCCATGATAAAGTTAAGAAGCACTGATGAAATGACTTTCTACCCAGCCTTGTTAACAGATTTTGATGGCACATGTAACACTGTAAATGTCCGATAGGTCACCAAAAGCCTTAAATATGTAAAAATGATGAATATCATGCTAACCGCAAAAATGCAGTGGTAGATTCCAGGATTTGAAAATAAGGGGGCGCCTCACCCCATGAGTAGAGAGCCGCCAAATTTTCCAGATTTTAACATGTACAGTAAATTAGAATTAGTATTATAGAGGGGGTTGTAGCCTGTGCCCCTGCCTGGATCCCCACTGAAGCATGGAAGTATGTGAAGGGATTTAAAAGTAATTCTCAGATTGATTATTTACCAAACATTAATTGTAGGACATTCATAATGCTGATCAGGGTTTGTTAGTAAATGTTTTAAGATCATTTTGAATACTACTGATCAGGATTTAATTGTGATTGATTTCATTGTAGCTATTAGTTTATTTTTGGTATTTTTTCCCCGTGTAACATAAAAGAGGTAAGATCATTGAGTGTAACTCTTGGTACACAGTATTCCATATACATATATATTTTTTATGTTACAGGGCTCAAAACTAAATTTAGATAGTATTTTCTCATATAAGGCTTCATTTTTTTGGAGCATTTCATTTTCACAAATGTTGCGGTTAAGTCTTCCAAACATTTCTCTTCCATGACAATAAACCTTTATTTTATGCTAGATACATTTGTCTTCAAAGAAACATCTAGATCTGTGGCCCAAATGCCGCCCCTTCCTTATTCTTTATTTTTGTTAACAAAATTGTGCGGTGAAGGGCTCTGCTAATCATCAATACTGATCAAGGAAAAGCAATGATAATTCACTTGAGGAGATTGTTATACTTTTAAGACATAATCCCCTTTAACAGTCTTTTGAAGGAAGCTGCAAATTACCCCTACCACCGTATTAATTTCATTATATAATACAGGACCCTATTTTGGAATTGCTCAAAAAATATTTGAAAATTCCCCAATAAAAACATTTTTGGGGAAATGCCAAGAGACCACTATTTCAATGATTTTCAGAATTTTTCCCCTGAACTGAGACCCTAAAATAATGTACACCTCTTTTCCCGAGAAATCAAAGGAACGAGCGTATGCTGCCTAAAAGGGGAGGGGGCTTTCTCCTTGAGACAGGAGCCCCATACTAATGGATATTCACCTAAAACTTTTTGTTGTTGAAATGACTAGAAGGCATTGCTAGAGATAATATATATTTCCATGGATGTTTTTTTTCTTGGCAAGGATGCACTATAATGAGCCACCTATTGTGCCTATTTTATTTGAAGCATTTTTATTCAATTCTTCTCATGATATTGTGGTGTTCCATCACTTTATAAATATTTATCTAAAACATTAACCACTGACTTTATCTTGGTCGATACCAAGATTTCTACACCATTACTACAAGTGTGGGCGCAATTACCTAGTTGTACTCAAGTCTAAAGTTATCGCTAAATATGGTATAAAAAAAAGGTAATATCTTATAATTAGGGTTGGGCGAATCTCAACTTTTTTTTTTCAAACAAGTTGTTTCGATAATAAAATTCGATGTAGAAACTGAAAATGACAATTATTTTTGTATACGATGACGTCTGACGTCGCTAAAGTGTGAAAAACCAAAATGGCGTATTATGCCCAATTATCGCTCTTTGTATAGGTATAAACCACTTTTATTACGTTTTTATATGGCTTTTGGGTTTCAGGAAACCCAACATGATTAATCCCACATAATCAATCCTACCTAAGTTGATTGTTAGTGTAGTTTGGTAGTTAGTTTCAGTCAATATCGAGCAAAAATCACCTCATATCAAAATCACTAAATAACACCTATAACACATACTAGGTATATTAGGTCATGATAAAATTGTCAGATTTGAGCTTTTAGACCATCAAAATCCATAAAGAAACAAAATAAAACCGGTTTATACTTATAAAGTGTGTGGTGAATGGGCAAAATACACTATTTTGGTTTTTTGCACTTTAGCGACGTCAGACATCATCGTACACAAAAATAAATGTCATTTTTAGATTCTACATCAAATTTGACTATAGAAGTAACTTGTTTGAAATAATTTCTCAGAAAAAAAGTAATTATTTGCCCAACCCTATTATAATGTATACAGGATATTGACCTTTGACCCTCAACATGCTCAAGGTCATAAATTTGCCTATAAAATAAACTGAAACAAGTTTTGTTCACACCCCGCATCTCACGTTAGGGCTATAATTACAAAACGTTCTTATCATCACGAACTTACTAATCTATGACCTTTGACCTTAAAAATATAGTTGTCACCACTGTCAAGTTCATTTGTCTCTGAATATACACAATGCAATGAACCAAAATTTTCATCATTTTTACAGGATTTTTTCTTACATATACTGACCTCTGACCTTTGACCTGTAATGGTTGTCACCTACTGTAGGCCTATAAGTTAATTTGCCTCAGTAATATAATTGCCTACGTTTGGTCAGCATTCCTCATGTAGTTCTCAAGTTATGGCTAAAATAAAACAGATTTCTCATCATTTTCACAGGATTCTTGGCATCTACTGACCTCTGACCTTTGACCTTTAAATGATTGTTACTAAAACCATATAAGTTCATTACCTCAAGTATCAATAGAGACTACATGTAATAGAGACTAAAGTTTGGCTGATATTCCTCTATTGTTGATCTGGAGTTATGGCTGTAGGATAAAAGAAATTTCTCATCATTTTCACAGAATTTTGGATATCTATTGACCTCTGACCTTTAACCTTCAAATATTTGACAACCAAATATTATAGGTTCATTTGTGTAACAAAATTAAACCAAGGTTGGTCGACATACTTGTAGTGGGTTTCAAGTTATGCCTAGGATAAGGGAAATGTCTCATCATTTTCACAGATTTTAGACATTTATTGACCTATGACCTTTGACCTTCAAATGGTTACTACCAAACCCTGCTCATCTTATCTGCATATTGTTATACATAATTGACCAAAGTTTTGTTAAGTATGCTTTACTCATTTTCAATTAAAAGTTAAAACAAACATGAGAGTTCATCATTTTTACCTGATTTTAGGCCAAAATGACCTTTATTGACCTTTGACCTTTTGACCTTTTTCCACCACTCGAAATCCTTAGGACTTTTGATATGTTGTAGAGGAGACTTTACTGATCAAGATACATGTTTCAGATTTTCTGTTGCAATTAGTGTGAGGTTGAACCATATATTGACTGTACTAAGGTCGATTTTCTTCGTTTGAAATTGAAAACGAATTAACATTTGATTTCTAAATATAATATGCCTGTGAAAACTTGAAATATATCAAATACAATCATTTTATTTTGAAGGGCCTACTCATAGGCAGAGCTACTATTACGTAACATCCCAGCTGTTGTTTATCTTTTACCCCTGGCTCAACGCTCAAGCTGGCCTGTGAAGTTGCAAAGTTTGATAACAGGGATTATCTGGCCATGCAGGGTAGATAGTGCTTGGAAATAGTTTCAAACGAGGATTTTTTATAAGGGGGTATGGACCTGAATACGGAGGGTTAGATCAGGTCTGCTTGCAAACGAGGGATTGACGTAATGGTTATTTATGTAGACTTTCATTGATGTATGATGTGGGGGTGTGTGCGTGTGTAACTGTGACTGTAGACTGGCTGTGTCTGTGTAACTGTTACGATTTGTTTTGTTCTGTTAATTATTTTGCCTTCGTTTATTTTATTTAGTAGGCCCTACTTCTTAGTTTCAACCTTTTTTTTTGTTTTGGTTGTGTTTTCTGTTAAACCCTAGATCTACTGTTAAGTCGTTTATTACAAATAATGAGATCTAATAGTCTTAGTTAAGCTTTAACTTCACTTAAGTTAACTTGTTTATTTTAATCAATTTAAACCATGTAGCCTAACAAGTTAAACTGTGATGCTAGATTTCTTTCCAAGTTTCTGGCTATAGATAGCCTAGACTCTAAATAAGCCTGTAGACCTAACACAGATTTCTATGCAAATCAAACCCATTAAAATTTTCTGAATGAAAATTTCGGACTCGACCAATACTAAAAAATATCAATCTCACAAACAGGAGGGAAACACATTTTAATAAGTTACCGTCGTTGGATGACACCACTATAATAAACCCGGAAGTGGAAGCAACTCGGGGGACGAGCTATTCAATGCACGGTGCAGTGCAACACAATAATGGAGAAACAGCCACAAATAAACATGAACAATCCATAAAAATCTTCCTTGCCTGCAAACATCATAATCCTGCCGACTACGCCAGATGGAAAGGGTTAGAATATACAAGCTAAGAACAGATTCAAGACAGGATATAGTGGGGTATGTTATGTCATTCCGTAGGACTAGGCTGCCAATTTTAATTTTCTGATTGTTTTGGCTTCTAAAGGGTCCAACCAAACGAAAAATGGAGGGGGTCAAATTTTCAGACCCCGCCTTCACTTTGTATTGGGCCTTTTAGGGGCGCCATTTTGGCCCAATGTGTAAATTTTGTGTTTTCCTACCTAATTCGCAAATTTTTCTCCAATTTGAGTGGCAAGTAGTATAAAATGTCAGAGGAATTCACACTAAATAGTACTGCATCATGAATATTTACTTCCTTTATCGTTTAAGGGTCTCAAATTGCACAAGAACTGGGGAAAATGAAGGGCGGATGAATAAAATTCAGAAAAATATGGCGTTTTTATTTCCTTTTGGGCTAGAATATCAAAATTAATGAGTAAAAATGGTATTAAACATTGGAATGAATGAGAAATAAATGTCACATACCATTTAAATGGTTATTCAAGCCTATTATAGACTTTTAAAGGTAAAAATATACCCCAATTTAGTATTTTAACAGATGTATATGCTACTTCGACAACAGAGGGCGACAAACTAATTTTTATAAATTTTCCAAACCTGCTTTTAAATATCAACTTCAGATCACTATGAATGCATGTATGATCTAAGATTAAGAGAAATTTAGAAATTAAATACATTTACAAAGGGAGTTTACTAAAACAGTGCGTTTTTATATTTTTTTACAAGTGGATTTACCGCCCACTGACCATTTTTTTTTTTTTTTTTTTACAACTCGATTTGCACTAATCGTCTGCTTGAAATGAAAACAAATGGCGCTGTGATATTTTTGTTCACACTTGACACATAACACAACCTTAGTCTAATCTAAAGAATTATTGGTATACAACATGTACAATTTCGGAGTTATGTATTTTTTTTAAATGAAATAAATCCAATGGAAAAGGAAAAACACATATTTTGTAGTATGATTACAGGGAAAGTCTATAAGACCACTGGGCTGCCGTCTCGATATCAATAAGAATACTGATGGCAAATTTTTGTTGTAGCATGACATCATACTTGGTGCCGGAATGCTTACATTTGACTGGAAGATATCGTCTATTTTCCGAACACCATCCATTTCAAAGGAGGAAAATAATTTGCAATTAGTCTTGTATATGATATATCCTTCATAGATTGTGAGGTGTAAATTATAATTGCAACTTCGAAGTAACTTATGTAAGCCTATCTCACCATGTTTTTTGATCAAAACACAGTTTCTATCTGAGCGATAGTTGTTTTTCTCCTTTTCTCCAATGGTTGTTAGACCTTCAGAACAGTATGTGATATATTTAGTTCCTTCAAATTTATAGGGTCTCCACTGTACAATTTTGTTGGAAGCGAACCCTTATCAACTTCAGAATGACATCACCATCATCATCACTATCATGAAGTTTAAGTGTAGGCATTGATCGATCCATGTTCAGTTTAAAGTACTGTTATTTATGTCTTATTGGAATTCCAAATTAACAACATGAAAAGTGTTTTATTTTGTTCAGAGACTTGAACCGTCTTGACCACATCGTGGGGCACTTATTCAATAAAAAAAAGCACTTGAGATCAGAGACTTAAAGAGAAAAGTGTTCGGTTATGAAGGGGGTGCACAGAAAATTTACCTTTAAATTTATGCTGTTTCAGAATTATGGCTTTGTAATTCATTGATGTTAAACAAAATGATTACTAGCGCGAAGCGCGAACTGATTTTTCTTTTTTTTTTTTTACTGAAAATTTGAGATAATTTTGCATTATATACCACATTTAATATCAGCGAGCGCGAAGCGCGAGTCGAAGATAATGAGCTCAAACTTCCAGTTAATTGTGCATTACAAACCCTTTTTAGTATCCGCGAGCGTGAAGCGCGAGCCGAAAAATTGGCGTTTTAAAAGACATACATGGGGTAACAAGGGGCACATTTTAGTATTAAAAGTGCCCCCTTTTTATTACAAAAATGACATTTTATTAGCTAATAAAAGGGGCACTTTTAAGGTGGATGACAAAGTGGGGTCACAGTGCCCTCCTGCCCCCCCCCGGTTTCGCCGCCTCTGAAGTGAGCCTTTCCGTGGTTGACGATGAAGATAACTATATTCTTGATGGGCGATGTGAGCTTCATGTTTTGTATTGGACTTGACGTAGTCACTCTCTATTATGAGGTCTTGAACTGTAATGACACTGGATACAATTATTACCTACGCAAAGAAATAGTGAAGAATTAAAAAAAAAAAAAAAAAAAAAAAAAAAAATCACCAGACAGTGGAAGACAGAGGCATAGAAATAGAGATGGATAATATTTTATCTAATAATGCCCAATGTGGGGTTAGTTTGGGGTTCTTTTCGTAAGGTTAAAGCTTTATATTTGTATTCTGTAATTAATATAATTTGTATCGATTATATTACAATTTCATAAACTAAACGAATCAAACAAACAACTCCCTGTTTAAAGATATAATTGTGAGCTCTATCCTTTAGCGCAATATCTAAGGTGCATGCCAAATTTCATCTTAACTTCATGCTCCGGGTCAAATAAAACTTGTTCAATATTAAACAAAATATTTTGTTCTGGTTCTGATATTGGTATAATATACAGAGGGGAAATTGGAGCACGCCTTTGAAATATGAACAGTGGGGTATAACACAAAGACTTACGATTGATCAAAAGTTATGATTTATTTTTTCTTGGAAACCTCATTTGAAAATCAGGTACAGTCATGGACTAGGATTTGGATATGATTAAGAGAAGGGTTAGGGCTAGGGTTAGGATTAAGATGATCAACTTTGGAGCATCCTGTCTATGATAAGGCTACCGAGGAAAAAAAAAATCAATCGTAACTTTTAATCAATCGTAAGTCTTTGTGTTACACCCCAGTGGGGTGTAACACAAAGACTTACGATTGATTAAAACTTACGATTGATTTTTTCTTGTTAGCCTCATCATGGACAGGATGCTCCAAAGTTGATGATCTTAATCCTAACCCTAGCCCTAACCCTACTCTTAATCATATCAAAATCCTAATCCATGACTGTACCTGGTTTCCAAATGAGGCTACCGAGAAAAAATCAATCGTAATTTTTTATCAATCGTAAGTCTTTGTGTTACACCCCACTGATCTGTTAATATTTGGTGTGTTGGGGGAGTTACGGTAGTGTATATGTTTTCTTTATGTTTGTACCTGTCTCTTTATGTTTGGAAATATGATGTAACAATTTATTCAATCAGCGATTATCTAGGGGGGGGGAACATTGTCTTTGTTCCGCATTTTTTCACCATTCCATAATTAAAAACGTTCCTTGCAAGATATATTTAAGTTTTCAGTTCTATTCTTTCAATCTAAATTTTTCTTTCGCGCATCGCGCTCTCAATGTGTTGTACGTTTTAAAATCCCCTTTCCGGCTGCTAAAAGATAATCTATGTCTTATATAAAAACTCAATGTTTGTGATATTCAAACCGAATTATACACCCATGACTTCCCCAAACCCCTTGATAATTTGGAAACCATTGATTTTATATATATATGGTAGCTTTTTGTCGTGTTTTGTTTTTTCTTTTTTGTTGTTGTGTAGTTTCTGTCTTTATTTATTTTGTTCCTCCTCACCCCCCCCCCATTTTTAAAGGTTTTATTTCCTCAACATCTGCATGCTAACAATGTATACATTTTCAATACATATGAAGAGAAACAGTGATACATGCACAACGTATTATAAAAAGAAATGACTATAATATTACATCTTGTATAGATATTTGGCGAGTGCGACGGGGGGGGGGGGGGGGGAGGTGGGCTCAAAGTAATAAATGAAAATGCACGATATTGTCTTACGAATGTGAAATATCAACTTTCTATTGTTTCTATCCACTCATGCATTTAGATGTCCAAAAATGATTTATTTGAGAGGATTTTAAATTATTTCACAAACGTTTTGTCGCCATCTGGTGTTGAAGTACGATTTCTAGGATAATCCATGCTATTTTTATATCTAACAAGCTATAAAATGTTATATTGATGATGTAAGATATATATGTGCTTCAATTACACAACTTGAACTACAACTGTATGGTAACAAAGTGTTTTTCAATTCGAAAAAATTTGCTCAAACAAAGAAATTGACTCGTTTTTAAACATTCATTTTTAAAAGGATATTTTTTTTAAATATTTCTTCACAAAATGACCCCAATAGAGTAAAAATAATAACATTTTTTGATGAAATGTCACTAAGAATGAACTAGTATGACATTTCTGTAACTTTAGATTAAAAATTGTATTCAAAATTTGATTTGAGGAGGAATACAAGGCATTTTATTATTGGGCCAATATGCCGCCCCCTAAAGGGCCCCAGGAAATGATGGAGGATGTGAAAATTATGACCCCATAAATTTCTTATAACTTGGACCCTAATGAACCTAAAAATGCAAAAATATTAATTTTGGCGTTAAAATCGCACGACAGATTATTAAGTGACATACCATACCGCACTAATAGTTTAAGTCCAAACAACAATAATGTATCTTTATTCTAAGACTCTTGAATCAAAACCATAGCTGCCGCTAGCTTTTCCCAAAGTCACTTCCTTCCTACACAGGTCGTCTCCTAATCACAAGGTAACCCGATCACTCGAGTGCTAACAATTATGTGTGCACGTATTTGATATCTAATCCCTTACAAAGCTAACAAAATAATGAATAATAAGTAGCACAATGAAACAAGAGTACATGTACATTTACATGTAAAATAACTATTCATATATTTAATGTCAACAATATTTTAGACAACATCACTATTTGATCACTTCATTCAAATATCACATATAGTGCAAACTATCATGATTAGGCCAAACATTGTATTTTAAATTGAAAGATAATGACATAAATAGAGTTAATTATCTTAGATTATTATCATTTTCTTTTAGTAAACAGCTAATAGAAGTCTTATTCTCTGTTGTTTTTTTTTGTTTTTTTTTACATTTCCAATGACATACTTTTTTCTCAATTTCATTAAAAGCACAGGGGTTAGAAGTTTTGAAATAAAAGCGGATTTTTTTTTTTTTTTTTTTTTTTTTTTTTTTTTTTTTTTTTTTTTTTTTTTTTTACTTATATTGCCTACTGCATTTAGCATACTTTACATTTTATTATAGTTACGACAAAATAATTCAATCAAAATGTCAAATAATCAACCCCATTTCATTATCGTGATAAGTATAACCTAGTGAGAATCGAAAAACGGCCAGCTTAATCTTCATACAACTAATATTTTATATATCTCTAAACACAACACACACAAAAAAAAGTTCCCCCTATTTCAAATATCAATAATTTTTAAAATAGGAGGAGTTGAAAAAAAAAATCTAATTATACGGGAACTTAAATAGCTACCATCGGAGCGAATTTTAGGAAATATCCCGAAGTCATGCTTCAGTGAGCAATGGTTGAATGCAAAAATGTCATTTTTTGAAGATCACAAGCATAAAAACACAACTTTGGTTCAATGATATCGGACCAATTTTTAGATTTTAAACATTTTCACGTATCAGAATGCACGCAAAACGTGCCTCCAAACATACGGAAAGGACATTTGCGTAAAATTTCACGGTTGAGTGAGCATGCTGCAAATATTGCCAAGACTGAGATTTTTACACCATTTCCATGGTCAAATTTATCAAATATTACGAGATTCATGTCTAGGAAGAGCGTTTTTACCTTTTGCAAAAAAATTTAAATCAATTTACGGTTGAATGAACATCATAAAATACCATGTGAAAAAAACTACGTTAGTATTCTTTTCATTTTGTACACTAAAATCATGTAAATATCTGTTTTTTGTATTATTTTTATTCCCGGTGCACTTGTGTACATGATCATATTGCATTTATTTAAAAAAAAAATCATACTTCAGTGAGCACGTGGCACTGGATAAGCTGGTTTTTTTTTATTTAGAGACAAAAATTAAATTGTTTACTTTGCTTAACCATAACAATTCGTTTGGAAGTGTCCATTTGATTTCATTTTCGCAAAAATTCCGATTGTTTATGTTTCAGTGAACACAAGATATGAGAAAAACATGAAAATGGAAGAAAGTTTACGGCCCTGGCACGGCTTACTGGCACATCTGATTCTTAATTTGACCTAAGTTCCTGCTTGCTAATGACCTCTTAAAGATTTGTGCCAAGTTTCAAGAATTAACTCACAGTATAACGACCAAAAAAATTACAATGAAAATGGGCAATACTTGACTTTTGTTTACTATTGATTTCCTTCCCATTGACCTTATGTATAGAGTTTGAACAAAAAGTTAACAAAAGTCAACTATTGCCAATTTTCATTGTCCATTTTTTGGTCGTTATTTTGTGAATTTTCTTGAAACTTGGCGCAAATCTTTCAGAAGTCATTAACTGACAGGAACTTAGGTCAAATTAAGAATCGGACGGGCCATTAAGCCATGCCAGGGCCGTAAACTTTCTTCCTTTTTTCATGTTTTTCTAATATTTTTTGTTCACTGAAGCATGAAAAATTGGGATTTTTGCAAAAATGAAATCAAATGAATACTTTCAAACATATTGTTAGGGTTGAGCAAAGTTAGAATTTCATTTTTGTCTCTAAATAAAAAAACAGTTTTTCAGTGCAACGTGCTCACTGAAGCATGATTTTTTTAAGTAAATGCAATATGATCATGGATCATGTACACGCGTGCACCGGTCATAAAAATAATACAAAAACAGATATTCACATAATTTTAGTCTACCAATCTCAGTTTTGGCATTTTTGCTGCATGCTCATTCAACCTTGAAATTTTGCTCAAATGTCCTTTCCGTATGTTTGAAAGCACGTTTTGCGTACATTCTGATGCATTTTATCATTTTTTCATGAATATTCATGACCCTTCAAGATTCAAGATTCAAGATTACTTTATTGATTTTTCTTTTCATATTTTCAAAAATTAACAAAACAATAGTCAAATTAACAACATCAGTATGTAACATAAAACATTTTGTTCAAAAGTAACAGAGAAAACAATTATAAAGAAAATTCAGGAACCAGCAAGAAGCAAAAGCTTGTAAGGCGCTGGTCCCTTTAATATAATAAAGAATACAAAAGTAAGCATTTTTTTTTAACTGAAACATATTCATAATGGAATAATTCATAATTGAATAAATCTAATTGAATCATTCATATTCTTGCCCCATCCCAACACGGACAAAAACTGACTAACAGCGCACGCACTGTCAACCAGTCACTATCATGCCGGGATGAGGCAAGAAATATAATTTACAATTATTATACAAAAGAAGGAAAAAACAATAAACTTAGAGAGACAAAAAAAAAAAAAAAAAACGGGAAGGGACTAGGGTGGGGAAGGGGGGGGGGTGTCGATGATTTAGATAATGATTTGTCTATAGTGTGCATGAAAAGTAAAGTTTGCTCTTTGGGGATATTTGATCCTTGGTGATATCCGTCTGTCATTAGAGAAACAGAGTGATATTAGTGGTTATATGATGATAACAATAACATTTTAAGTTTGTGTTTTAGTAAAAATATGCTTCTTATCTCACGCATGTCTCTGGGTAGAGAATTCCAAAATTTAGGGGCAGTAAATATAAAAGTGTTTTGTGTGGGCACTGTACGCGTTCTTGGTAAGTGGTGATAGTTAATTTGCCTGGTAGGATACTGATGTATTTCATTATTTACAATAAACATGTTGCCAAGCGCTGGGGGCAGTTCCTGATTTTGTTTCTGGAACATGAGAACTGCAAGGTTAAGTTTATATAAGTCATGAACTTTTAAAACATTATTAGAATAAAACAGTGTATCAGTATGGTGACGGAAATTGACGTTACTGATAACTCGCATAGCTTTTTTCTGTAGCAATAAAATTCTTTCTAATAAAAAAAAATATGAAGCACTGTTTCCCCAGGATAAAATCCCGTAATTGAGGTATGGTAATACCAAGGTAGAGTAAAGTGATAAAAGAACCTTTGAGGGAAATGCATATTTTAGCTTATTCATCATACCTATATTTCTTGAGATTATCTTACAAATATTTTCAATGTGATATTTCCATGTTAATTTATCATCTATTATAGTACCTAAAAATTTAGTTTTCGATACTTTTTGTATTTGTACATTATCCATGTAAATTGGTTGGGGAAGTTCCGAAAAAGTTGAGCTAAATAACATAAAATTGGTTTTCTCTAGATTTAATGATAATTTATTGGCTTTGATCCACTTTGTGACTGCTTCAAGTTCTGTATTTACTAAGTTACATAAAGTGTCTATGTTTTTGTGTGTAAAAAATAAATTTGTGTCGTCTGCGTACATAATCGGGGTAAGTAAATTGGAAGATTTATGTAAGTCATTGATGTAAATAATAAAAAGGAGGGGTCCGAGGATTGACCCCTGCGGTACTCCACATATGATATTTTGAGGTTTAGATGCATATTTATCAATAAAAACAAATTGTTTGCGTCCATATAAATAGCTTCGAAACCAGTTAAGAACGATCCCTCGTATCCCATAATATGTTAGTTTGTGTAGTAAAATGTCATGGTCAATGGTGTCAAAGGCTTTTGAAAAGTCTATAAATAACCCGATTGTATTGGTTCGATTATCAAGCGATTTGGTAATTTTATTTATCAACGTCAGAAGAGCGTGTGTTGTGTTTTGCTTTCTTCTAAACCCAAATTGAGATTCGTGTAAAATATTGTTATCATCCAGAAATTTTGTTGTGCGCGTAAAAACTATTTTTTCTAATATTTTGGAGAAAACTGTTAGTAAGGAAATTGGTCTGTAATTGTTTAATGATAGAGCGTCACCCTTTTTAAAAACTGGAATTATTTTTGCTAATTTCATTTTTTTAGGAAAGACACCCGAGGTCATGGATAGATTGCATATGTATGTGAGTGGTTCGACGATAGTCGGAATAATCCTTTTTAAGATAAAGTTATCAAAGCCGTCATGGCCGCAGCTACGTTTACTCTGGAAGTTATGGACAATATCTAGAATTTCGTTTTCAAGTACAGGAGCAAAAAACAATGAATTTGAATTACGGTTTGTTAGGTAATCACTAATTTTTTTGTCACAATTTGGAATTACTTTAGCCAAGTTGGGTCCTACATTTACAAAGTAGTCATTAAAATAATCTGCAATATTTTGCGGATTATCGATGATCTTTCCATTAACCTGTATTTTGGAGACGGAGACATTCTTTTTTTGCCTATTCAAAACATTATTAATAATTTTCCAAGTGGTCTTAGCATCTTTGCTGCAGTTTATAAATTGTTGTTCAAAATATTTTTTCATTTCTCTTCGTAGCAAACTTACCAGCGTGTTTTTATAATTCAAGTATTTTGACCGTGAGGTATTAGATGGTTTCGCTGTGTATTTGAGAAAGAGATTATGTTTCCTATTAATTGACCTTAATAGATTCGGAGTTATCCAAGGTGATTTAGCATTTCTTTTTCTGTTTCGGGGATTGAATAATGTCGGGGGAAGGCATTGATCATATAAAGTATTTATTTTAGTCATGAATTCATCAAAGGTATTGTCTACATCAGTGATATCATAAAGATCAGACCAATCTCTATTATTTAGAGTATCGATAAACAGCTCAATATTGTCATTACAAATGTTGCGTTTATATGCGACTCCGGGTACAGACGTTTGTGTTTTGATCTTAAAGTCTGTAAATATCGGAAAATGGTCCGTTATATCAGAAACTACAATGCCAGCTTCCGACGGTGGATACATATTGGTAAAAAAAATTATCAATTTAGGTTGATGAATGGTCTGCTATACGGGTGGGCTTAGACTTGTGCTTGTGACGTCATATGACCTTGAAATTACTTTTTGACCTCATTTGGATTAAGCTTATTTCAAGAACTTTGTGGTGATATATGATACATTATATGTACCTTAGAAACCTCACTGACACACTTGACACAAAAATAGCTTTTTACTTGCCCTACATCACTTTCCTGAGCTAATCACATTGTAATTTTATACAAAATTTGGGGAGTCCCCTCTTCGAGCCCATTATTTTAATATCATACAGGAAAGCCAAAATATTGGGCAACTTCAACGAACTTTGTAAAAGTCGATCGAAGTTTATGAAGCGCATACACATAATAACATTTGTATTTGGCCTCTAAAACCCTCTGAATGGATAATAATTTTAGATATTAGATTTCTAGATATTCTAAGTCCATTTGACCTGATGCTTATTAGGTTTTCGGGTATATATAAGAGCTTCTCCTCCTCAAAGGGAGGACATTTAAAATTCAATTGCCTAAACCTGATAATAACAAGGTGTAACTATCGTTCATTCACCTAACTGTTATCACTATATGTCCTTGAAATGTTTGCCGAACGGTCAGTGTGTAAACGGACTAGACATAGTAAAAACATATTTCGATTTGTTTACGAAGTCCATGGACGAGCTCTTTCAGATATGTGTCTGGCTCAATCTGATTACGAATTTGGCAAATAGCCGATGAGAATCCTTGTCCATAATTTATTCAGAGAAGCACAATAACATTGTGCTTTCCAGCTTGAAATGTAAGCTCTTCTTGACTACTGCAAGTATCAATGGCACTCAAACAAAAGATTGTTGCGTCATTCATGTATTTCCAGTACGATGCATTGTCCTAGAATCGTAGTGTTACAGCATTATTTTATTGTTTAACTGCGTACAAGATCAGTCTTTAGCTCTGAATACGGGCAAGGGTATGTGTCAAATGAACTTTAGTGCACAAGTGAATATTGTCTTTTACTTTGCGAATCCCATACTTAGTCAACATTATGGGTTGGTGCCAGGAAATCATTTAACCGTAATCAACAGCGGCATTACACTTTAGCAAGTTGAAAAATACTAATACTAATTGATCGTTTACAAGAAACACATTTTTTCTACTCCTACTTTGACGTAATTGGTAAAAACAATGGCTAGATTTGTATGCACTTTACTTAAAATAGCATTGCTTAAAGAACCTATGAGAGAGTACGGTGTTAACGAGGCTCAATGTAGCTTAAAGTAATCTAATTATTAATCACTTCACTGTAATTATCCTTTGAGTAGCCGAAAAGTTCGAAATCTCGATCGTACAATTTGTACAACTTATCAATGAGGTCTGGAGAAATGTTTTTGTAATACTTGTTGAATATGTCTGTATTGTGACTTGGGTTGGGTTTGGCATCTCTGAAGTAAATGAGATGATCTATCTTTAAATACTTCAAAATATGATCTGCATCATCTTTTGAGGTTTCTAACTTTCCAATGTAGTCATAACGAACATTACAAGGAAGGACTATCTGATAGATGGGTTTCCAGTGTTCATCTAAATGGTCTTTCTTATCTGTTATGTATTTTATAAATTCTGCAAAAGTGACGTGTGCACCCGTTTTAGTTTCGAACTCAGTAGGATTTTTTCTGTATTTCTTGATGATTTGTCGTCCAACAAGCATTCGATAATACGTGTTGTTTTCTTCAAGTTTGTTTCTGTATGCAGATAAAACGCGCGTGAGGGGATGTCGCACAAATATAAATGTTGAGTAATTGCGGAGACGGAAATCTATATCAGAGGGGCTATACTGATCTAGCTTTTTAACGCTTTTGTCGTAAATCGCTTTACTATCAGAAACATCCTCCACCCGTTTATATCGTCCGTTGAGAACGAGAAACACTTTCCTCCAATTTGTTGATCCAACTTTGAAAACGCAGGCGTATAACATTCTGTGTTTATCGTCCACAAGATACGGCCAGAGAAGACGCTTTTTGTTGTGAATGATATTTTCTATGTTCATCCGTAGAGATGGGTTATCGCGACAATAATCATTCAGCCGCTCCTTTCGACCTGCTTGCTCAGCTAACCACGGGTCAACAGCTGTGGTTGTCATCGCTTCTGATATGACCTGCAAAATATAACATTTATATAATATGTTTAACGGAATAAAATGTACACATGCATGCAACACAAAACATAATTTAATCCTCGTCATAATTCTCAGAAATATAGCCCTTTCATTGAAAGTATACAAATTGGAAATGCTGGCATTTTACGAACTCCAGTGGTTATATTCAATCTTTGGATTTGTTACATGGAAAAGAAAATAGCTCAATTCAATCTCAATTCAATTTTTTATTCCACATATGCAAAATGAATACATTTAAGTAAGAAATCGTTCATCAGATACAACATAATAAAATTAGAGGTATCGACAGTTAATGACGTAACAATATGTGGAGGGGAACTCTTCTGGAGCTGCTCAGCGGCTGCCGGGCCCACGAGAAAAGGGGCAAAATAAATATCCTTTCCGGACAATAAAATTTGGAGCATTAAAAAAAAATTACTTGATTTTGATTTGATATGATTTATTGTATTCTTCTCCATACATAAAAATATGACAGTTTTTTCGATGACAAAGTTAATTTACATAAAATAATGATTTTTTTTTTGATTTTTTTTATTTTTTTTTACAATGAATAAAGATAAAAATAATTTTAAGTATGTGATGATCAAGCGTATCAAAAGGTTTTTAAAAGTCCATTTATACTCCTATTACATGTTTTTTTTTTTAGCCATAGCATTTGTTATATGATGATAAACTAGTGCTAAATAAAAAGCTTGGTCAGTTGAATGCCCTTTTCTGAAACTATATTGATTCGGATTTAACAGATTAAAGGTACTAACAAGTTATAAGGCCTGTTGTAAATAATCTTTTCGAGGATTTTGGATATGCTAGAAAGAAAAGGAATTGGTCGAACATTACTTATTTCATTAGGATAATCTTTAATAAATGTCGGATTAACCTTGGCTATTTTAAGGGACTTAAAAGTTACCGGTATTAATTGATATATTAAAAGTGCGGGTTAAAGGAGAGGCAATAAAATGTACAATCTCTTTTAGTAGGGATGTACTTATATTATCATGTCCGTGTGACTTCCTGGATTTTAGATATTTTGTTAATTCAGTTATTTCATTCGGGTCTGTGGGATAAAAAAAAAAAAAAAAAAACAATGATGAATTTGAAGGTTGAGGGAGAAATGTAAGAAATTTTTCATTAGTTGTATTAAATTTTTTTCGCAAATTAGGTCCAATATTCACAAAGTATGAATTAAAAGTATCGGCCACACCTTTATGCCTAATTATAGTATTATTTAAAGTGAAATCATCTTTTTGTGTCTTGATCGTTTTTTCCCCAATCACATCTTTTATAATAATAATAATAATAATACTAATAATAATAATAATAATAATAATAATAATAATAATAATAATAATAATAATAATAATAATAATAATAATAATAATAATAATAACACTGATACTACTACTACTACTAATAATAATAATAATAATAATAATAATAATAATAATAATAATAACACTGATACTAATAATAATAATAATAATAATAATAAAAACAATAATGTGATTTTTATTGCGCACGTATCCACTCTGTAGAGTGCTCAAGGCGCATTATCATATTATTATTACCCGGCTTAGCTAGGCTACCCCGAAAGGCGCTCACAGCATTCAAGGAATTTCTTCCTACCGTTACCCATTCACCTCACTTGGGTCAGCATTGCAAATTTGCAAATTATCTGACATGTTGATTTCATATTTGACTTTACTTTATTTTACGCGAAATTCGAATGGTGTTAGTTAGATTGTTTCCGTATACTTTTATATATATATACACACTTGGTGAATCTATCCTATGACTTCTATAGTGCTCAATGCTTGGAGGAAAAGCGTTGATAAATAAAGACACAGTCTAGAAATCAAAAGTTTGACGGTTGGTTCATTTTATTGCTACTCGCAAGTTTCACGCCTACATTGGCGATCCTCTGGCAACTATTGAAGATAAATAAATTGAAAAGGCACGCAGAGCGCGCAACCCAATTTAACGCAGAGCAATTCAGCGCACTAAGAAGAGAAAAGGGGCGGGGGCAGAGACAGAGGGAGAGAGAAAAAGAGAGAAGGGGAGATAGTCATAGAAGAAGCGTTAAACTGGGTTTGATAAAGAGATGCAAACGTATATCTTCAAGTTACATAGATATAATTTGTTTTGGTGTCGACATTTAGAAATCAGTTCAGTCACTTATGAACAAGCGGCCTGAACTGATTTCTAAATGTCGACACCAAAACAAATTCTATCTATGTAACTTGAAGATATAAGTTTGCATCTTTTTATCAAACCCAGTTTAAGGCTTCTTCTATGACTATCTCCCCTTCTCTCTTTTTCTCTCTCCCTCTCTCTCTGCCCCCCCCCCCGGGCCCCCGGCCCTCCCTCCTCTCTCTCTCTCTGTCTCTGTTCCCACGCCCCTTTTCTGAAATTCTGCGCTGAATTGCTGTGCGTTAATTGGGCTGCGCGCTCTGTGCGCCTTTTCAATTTATTTATCTTAAATGATTGTTTGAATGTTCATAGTTGCCTGAGGATCGCCAATGTAGGCGTGAAACTTGTGATTTCTAGACTGTGTCTTTATATATATATATTTTTTTTTTCTTTATATATATCTATATATATATACATATATATATAAATATATATACATAGTGTACAATCTATCGCGCAAAATACTGGATCATAAGTACGAAAAATACTTATCCCGAGGGCAGATTTGTTTCTTCGAGGCCGCAGGCCGAGGTGAAATAAACCTGCACGAGGGATAATTAAGTATTTGGAGTTCATAGGCATATAGCAGCGGCGTAAATCCGTGTCGAGGAGTGGGGGGGGGGGATGAGCGAAAAAAAATTTGCCAAGTTGTCACGATTTTGTTTGACATACACAAGCACTAGTGTATACAAGGAACGCTTTTAATACCCATATTAGCATTAGAGAGGGTGCAGATAGAATTTTGTCTTTGAAAAGTAATGCGAGCGCGAAGCCCGAGCAAAAAAATTTAAGCTAAAAATTTGAGATATGTGTGCATTAGGCTACAGATCCGTTTAAGTATCAGCGAGCGCGAAGCGCGAGCCGAAAATTTTAAGCTGAAATTGGAAATATTTGTGCATTATAGATCCTATATTATCCACAAGCGCAAAAATAAGAAAATATATATATAGTAGGCCGGGGGCCCACGAGACTTAATTAGCTGAGAAGAGACATAAGGTTTGATGGTCTCATCATGTCAGGACGTGGCCAAGGGTCAATAAAATGGATTGCTGGCAGGCCACATCCTGTACAGGAAGCCTTGGGGGGCCCCAAAAGGGGCCTCAAAAATGCATTAAATGAGTTGAGAAGAGAAATGGACAAAAATCAGTGGATATCATTCCTTAGGGGACACCTAGTATAAAACCGGCAATGACACAATTCTATCCTGTACGGGGCCCCAGCAGTAGCCCTTAAGGGCCCTAAAATTTAAATGAGTTGAAAAGAGAAATGGCTAATTTCCTTTTGCGATGGAGAGTATTAGACACCAGAGATAACCAAACAGCATTGACAGCATTTTTCCTGTACAAGGCAGACAGTAGCCCTAAAGGGCCCAATCCATAGGCCTAACATTAATGAGTTGCAGGAGAATGGCTAATTCCTTTTGAAATGGGTATATCACCAGTGATAACCAAAACAGACAATGACAGCAATTTATCCTTTACAGGGCCCGGACAGTAGCCCTAAAGGGCCCAAATCCCATATGGCCTAACACATTAAATGAGTTGAAAAGAGAAATGGCTAATTCCTTTTGCGATGGAAGTATTAGACACGGAGATAACCAAAACAGCAAATGACAAGCAATTTATTCCTGTAAGGGCCCGACAGTAGCCTAAAGGGCCCCAATCCCCCAGTAACAATTGGACGTTCTCTGAACGTTTTAGAACGTTCCGAGTTCGTTTAGGACGTTTGTCAAAACGTTTGAAAAACGTCCTTTGTGGAAGGTTTGGACGTTATAAAACGTTCCAAATGGACGTTTAGAAAACGTTTTCTAAACGTTTAAAAACCAAAAACCTTTCGAAAATTATAAGGACCTGTAGAAAACCTTGGAACCTTATAAAAGTCCAAAACCTTTTACAGTTCTTCTTACGGACGTCCAGAAAACCTTTAAAAAACCTTTGGAACGTTCCATGGACGTTCTGCGGACGTCCAGAAAACCTTGGAACGTTCAGAAAACGTTTTTAAGAATGTCTATAGGAACGTTTGTAGAACCTATTAAAACTTATGTAAACAATGTAATAGATAAAAATATGTTATTTGCACCTCAAGCTCTTGGCACAATTGTGGAACGGCACTTAGGAGTGAAGTTCCTCCAATCAAAATCATGCTTAAAGGGCAGACTGAGTTGGATTATTTTTGATTTAACACTAAATAATGCTCCAGTAAATTTATATTTTTATTGAAAGTATCGTTTGTAATGGTTAGTTATTACTTTATTTGTTATGTTAGTACTTCCAATACCGAATTAGTGTTTTTTTAATCTTTATGTGTGTTTCTGAAACATTTACATAAACGAAACACCAAAACATGAATTTTTACTGCTAAATAGAAAATCATTAAAAACGTTTATTTCCATATGTATAACGTTTATATGCAAATTACCACTCATTTGCATAAGTCCTATTTGGACGTTTTAAAAACGTCTTCAGAAACGTTCAATAATATGTCTCGTTATAAGGTCATAATAACGTTTTGTGAACGTTTTGATTAAAACGTTCCATTTGTAACGTCCAAAGAACGTAAAAACGTTCTTTTTGGAACCATTATTTTTTCACAAATTGAAAGTCCAACTTGGACGTTATATGAACGTTTTCTAAACGTTCATTTCAGACGAGGATCTACGGGACCTGAATAAAACGTTTTTAAAACGTTCTGAAAACGTTTTGTGTTTGCTGGGATAGGCCTAACACATTAAATGAGTTGAAAAGAGACATGGCTAATTCCTTTTGCAATGGGAGTATTATACACCAGTGATAACCAAAACAGCAATGACAGCAATTTTATCCTGTACAAGGGCCCAGACAGTAGCCCTAAAGGGCCCAAAATCCAAATATGGGCCTAACACATTAAATGAGTTGAAAAGAGACATGGCTAATTCCTTTTTCAATGGGAGTATGAGACACCAGGGATAACCAAAACAGCAATGACAGCAATTTTATCCTGTACAAGGGCCCAGACAGTAGCCCTTAAGGGCCCCAAATCTCACAATAATAATAATGATAATAATAATAATAATAATAATAATAATAATAACAATTATTATAATAATAATTATAATGTTATTTGTATTGCGTACGTATCCACTCTGTAAAGTGCTCAAGGCGCATTACCATATTATTATTACCCGGCTTAGCCAGGCTACCCCGAAAGGCGCTCACAGCATTCAAGGAATTTCTTCCTACCGGTACCCATTCACCTCACTTGGGTCAAGTACGGCAAATTTGCAGGTTGACACCTTGCCGAAGGATGCTAGTGGTATGGACAGGATTCGAACCGCGTACCTTGTGATCGTAAGTCCGCCGACTTGACCCTTGGCCACGTCCTGACAAGACGAGACCATCAAACCTTATGTCTCTTCTCAGCTAATTAAATCTCGTGGGCCCCCGGCCTATAGCGGCATTTTTTTTCCTGAAAAGGGGGACACTTTAGATCAGAGGCATATACCTATAAAGAGAAATGTATTCTGGAGAGGGAGGGGGTACAAAGAAAATTCGTCATTGAATGTATGCTTTTAAGAATCTTATTGGCTGCCTTGATTACTGTTCATCTTAATAATGATTGAAAAGGTAATGCGAGCGCGAAGCGCGAGTCGAAAATTTCAAGCCTATAATTGTAAATATTTATATAACTTTTATCTGATTTAGTATCAGCGAGCGCGAAGCGCGGGCCGAAAATTTTGAGCTCAAAGTTTGATTTAATTGTGCATGATATTCCCTTTGTAGTATCTATTTTGAAGATACAATTTTTATTTTACGTGCAGATGATGCTTTGTTAAAGACCGGTCATAAAAACAAATCACAATCTTTGCTATGAAAATTTTTGGGACTGTACGCCCTAGCCCTCCATCAACCTAGTCCGTACACAACTACATTAATGTTTTTGATTGTCGAGAACACCCTTTCCAAAGGTTTGTCCCCAGACGAGGGCATTGGATCAAACCTTTTTATTAAGCCTATTGATTGTTACTTAGTGCGAGGTCGCAAAAAAGCAAGAAAAAATTGGGGATTTTTGGAGTTAAAAAAAGGCACTTTGTAGTATTAAAAGCGCTATTTTAACTTAAAACACAATTATGTAGTTTTTTTTTCCCCCATTTCTTTCTTGAAAACTGGGGAAATGTTTGTACAGGGCACCCCCCCCCCCCTCCTCAAAATCTGGGGCTAAAGTAAGGGGAACAACAACTGCATCTATTTATATGTGAACAGCGGGTTTTTAATCAGGAATAGTCTTAATTTAGCCTTAAATTAAAACAATAAAGAAAATATTTTTATGTGTGGGTGCAGGGAATTCCAAAGCAATAGCCCAATAAATGGTATTGCTCTATGTGAAAATGCATTTTTAACCAAGGGAAAGTGACAATGATTTGAAATTCTAGCGCAATAAGAGTGAGTGGGGGAATTTAACAGAAACATTTCATTAAAGACAGGTTATTGTGTTTATTAAACAGGAATTTGAATTCACCATGCTGCAAAGTATACATAGAATTAACATTTTAAAGATAGGAGCTGTACGGGCAAGATAAGATGATTTAGCTATCAAACGAAGAGCTTTCTTTTGTTAAACAAACAATCTATCTAGAAGAATAGGGTTCATCACTCAAAGAAGCTACTTGATATTATGGGCAACAACTGCACCAAGTTCATTAAAAACCCTACTCGGGTGACTCACGTATCCGCTACTATCGTTGATCTAATATAAAGTAATTGTATCGACAAAATAATTGAAAGTGGTGTTATTGAAGTTTCTATTACTGATCATTACATGATTTATTGCGTACTTGGGAATATGCAGGACTTGGTTTTAAATGATTATTACAAATAATAATAATAATAAATAATAATAATAATAATAATAATAATAATAATATAATAATAATAATAATAATAATAAATAATAATAATATCGTTTTATTTACCCAGCGGTAGCCACTTCAGTTCTGACAACTGTTCTCCCAGCGGGGCCCTGCATGAGGTTATTTATTACCCCTAAGCTCCTTGTTAAAAGGCAACCTTTAGGTACCATTTTTGTAAGTCTTTTGGTATGACTCGGCCGGGTTTCGAACTCACGACCTCCCGTTCATGAAAGCAATAAAAGCTACCTTTTTACGGGCGCTCTAACCGATTGCGCTATCATGTCCAATACAAGATTGGAATATGTCTGAAGAAACCTTGATGAGAAGCTTCAAAGAGATATTGATAATATTGATTTTGATATTGCTTATGACATTACTGACCCTGAAATAGCATGCTAAGCTTTCGTGTCCCGTTAAGCTGGCGTCACACTGTCCGATGTTTAGGTCGATGTTATACGAAGGGGTAATTTTTAGGGTTCGGGGCTAAGTTTAGAAAGGTTACACGATGGCACTATGAATCACACACGAAGGTAATATGAAGTTTACCCGAAGGACACACGATGTCAACCGACGTCGTTTGGCATCGCCGGCGCGAATCCAAGATTGCCGAATTGAATACATTCTGTGGGGTTAATTGTCTTGGGACAATAGAGACTTTATTATGTTTTGCGCATGGGCTTATACGTTTTACTGAAGAAAGCATTTCGTGACTCCTTATTGTATAAAAATCTTCACATAGACCGCGGGAAATTCAATAGTAATCATACACTGTCCGTCATAAAGATGGATTATTATTATTATTATTATTATTATTATTATTTATTTTTTTTTTATTTATTCATTTTGCCGCTGTAGCGACATGATTTTGCTCTGGCTTTAATTTCTTAAATATCTTTGTACCTACTTTTACTTTTCGGGACCCTGACATATTTTGAACATTCCCCAAACCCTTCACGAAGATTTTTTTTTTTCAAAAAAAAGTTTTGTCAACCCCCATGATGCTCATTTTTGGTCATTTTTTTCTTCTTCTCATTTTGGGACCCCTTTTTGGGTACCCGGCCGATCAAGCCCCCCTCCCCCGCCCCCTCCCCCAGGAAACGCGTCTGCGGTGTGTCTGTTTATATGGTTTTTAAGTTAAATCTAGATTTACGGGGAAAGGCTTGGGTCTCTTGTCTAGAGGGGGGGGGGGACGTGAAACAAAAAGTATGATTGGTAAAAATTCGGAATATTGTATTCAACCTTAATGCTAAAAACAGAAGAAATATATATATTAAAAAAAAAACCTTTAACCCTAATTATTATCGTTTTCCTTAATTTCCTTTTTAATAATAATAATGAAAATATTTATAACGCGCAACATATCCATCTCTAGAGATGCTCAAGGCGCATACAAAATTAAGATTATTATAATAAATTCAACAAAAATAAGATTAAAATTAAAATTTAGATTAGTCTCCTACTGAACACAATGATATCAATAAAAAGAAGAAAGGGTGTTGGTTGTTTGGATAGAAAAAGGTAACCTATTCCACAAAAAATGAGCTGCAGATGCAAATGCTCTATCCCCCCCCCCCAATTTATTTTGGTACGTATTTCTTTTAGCATATCATTATTAGCTGAACGCAAACCAGAACGACCTGCAATGTGGGGTGATAGAAGAGATGAGATATATCCTGGAGCTAAATCATTAAGTGCACGATAGGTAAAAAGTAATATTTTGTAGGTTACACGTTGTAGGACAGGGAGCCAGTGGAGAGATTTCAAGATAGGAGTGATGTGCGATGATCTTCTAAAGTTTGTCACAAGGCGAGCAGCAGCATTCTGAACTTTTTGCAATTTGTTAATTTGGTTGGCAGGTAATCGAAAAAGTAATGAATTGCAATTGTCAAGATGAGAAGTAACAAAAACATGTACTAATTGCTCAGTGGATTTAGGAGAGAGATATTGCCTAATCGCCCCCAATGTTTCGGAGACTACAATTAGCCCGTTTAACACAATTTGAAATGTGGGTCTCAAGTGACATAGCAGAATCAAAAACAACTCCAAGATTCTTAGCCCGATTTACTATAGAAACACGAGCAGTACCAACTTGAACATAGGGAATGTCAATTTTACTGAGCTGCCTGCTATTGCCAAGCAAAATGAACTCTGTTTTTGCATCATTTAATTTAAGGTGATTCTTGATCATCCACTTTCTAACATCAGCTATACACTTTTCAAACTTTATCATACTTTTGTCAATTTCGTTCTGGACAGGTTTGCAACTAAAATAAAGCTGTAAATCATCTGCATACATATGATAATTTATACTGTACTTCTTAACGATATACTGAATGGGTAATGTATAAACATTGAACAATTGTGGACCAAAGACAGACCCTTGGGGAACAGAAAAATCAATACCAACTGAAGCTGAGCTAGCAGTGTGGATACAAACTTCTCGTGATCTACTGGAAAGATATGACATAAACCACTTCAGTACTACACCACTTTACCTATTTCCTTTAATCTATCAGATAAAGTGCAATGATCAACAGTGTCAAAGGCACTGCTGTGATCAAGCAGTACTAAACCAGAAACATTTCCATTATCCATGCCAATCAATACATCATTGTTTACCCTTAACAGTGCACTTTCTACGCTATGCATTTCCCTGTATACTGACTGGAAAGGATTTTGCAAATTTTCATTCTTCAAATAGGACTGTAACCGATAAGAAACAACCCGTTCCGTCACTTTCCCTAAGTATTTCAGATTGGCCACTGGCCGGTAGTTTTTCAACTCCTGTCTGTCAAGAGTAGGTTTTTTTCAGAAGAGGTTTGATGAGGGCATGTTGAAGAGATTCAGGAAAAAATCCACTCTTTAAAGACTTGTTAACTATCTCAGTGATGTATGGAGCAAAGTCACAAAGGAACTCCTTGATCAGAGAAGTGGGTATGGGATCTAAGTCACAAGAAGATACACAAGAATTCATGATTATCTTCTTAATTTCGGAAGTTGTTGCAAGTGCAAATTCTGATAAACCAGTTGAAGTGATAGGATTGTTTTCCGACAAGGGTTCAATCCCAATCAAGCTTACATTTCCTAACTCCTCTTGAATACTTCGTATCTTACCTACAAAATAATCACAAAAACGATTTGCTAGATCATGATCATTATTAGTATCTAGATAAACCGGATCTTTCTTCCTATCTAACAATTTGCTAATAATTCCAAACAAACGTCTCTGATTACCAGAACAATCGGCAATAGAAGAAGAATAATATTGTTTCTGTGCTTGATCTATAATTCGAGATACACGTTGCTTCTGCTCCATGTAGAGAATGCGGTGAGCTGGGTTTCTTGAAGATCTCTAACGCCGCTCAAGACGCCGACGAAGGCACCTCTCGCTACGAATGTCATCGGTTAGCCATGGTGCATGGGGTTTGATAACAATAGTTCGAGTCTTCTTGGGAGCAAGCTCATCAAGTAAACATTGTAGAAAGTTCTCATACTGATCAACACATGAAGAAACGCTATCACGCTCAAAATCGATGGAATATAATGCTGCATGAACACCGGTTTGAAACTTGTGACGATCCATTAACTTCAAGTACCGAGTGATGATAGCCTTACGAACAGATTCGGATTTCGTTAAAAGAAGACTGCACTGAATCGCAAAATGATCTGAAAGTCCAGGTAGAATGTTGACATGTGACACAGCATTTCAGATTCTCGAGATATGAAGAGATCTAACGTGCGTCCGCATCGATGAGTGGGTTCCAGGATGTGTTGCTTCATTCCGTAAATAGATAACAGATCCAGAAACTGTTGAGCATTTCTGTTAGTTTCATCATCAACCCAAATATTAAAATCTCCTGTGCACAAGACTTCAGAAGAACACAGAAGATAGGTATCCAACATCTTGCCGAACTCATCAAGGAATACGCTAAAAGGCAGTTGACGGCCTTGGTCAATAACTTCTGGACGATAAACGACAAGAAGTATGACAGAGCGGGAGTCATTTCTTACCAGTGCTTGTAGACATTCAAATGATCTGTATGGTGTAATCTGCTGAACAGTTACGGAAAAAGAAGATTTAAACAACAGGCCAACTCATCCTCCAACCTTCTCCCCTCTAGATCTATGTTCAAAACTGTAACCATCAGGAGTGATTCTGCTAATGATAGCGCTGTCACCGTTTTTCAACCATGTTTCATAAATAGCAATGATGTCAAAGTCGTTCTCAAGAACAAAGTCAGTAAATGCTGAAGATTTGTTCCTGACTGGTCTCATGTTTAAAGTGCACAGCTCAGTAAAACGAGGAACAGTTTTCACAACAGTTATGTTTCCTTTTCGTTGATTCAAACATACCTCGCTCTGTGGATGGGTTTGTAGATCTTTACGTGGCTGAATGATAACGGGAATGGAATGATGATTACTAGAAGAAGTCCTTTTACGAAGACTGACACGAGTTCCCCTCCTCGTTTTCTTTTTACGTTTATTAATTCCAAGAGATCTGATGGTCTCACGTAAACAATGAGATATCGATAACTTTAATACAGTTTTTCCATTGCAGAACCTCTCTTGAAGTATACTTAATTTTCGGTTCAGTACATATCTCATGGGAAAGAACATCACCAGTCCCAGTAATGTGTGATCTTGTAGACGTGGGCGAAGACGGTTGCCTCTCAGGACCGGGATTCGGCTCAATATCTCCATTTTGTAGTAACTAAAGCTGAAAAGTTGAATCACAGTTCAAGCTGTAGGAGATTCTTCTCTGTAGAAAGTGCTTTCTGGTATAAGGCTGCTGAACAGAGGGGGAACCTGATGGCCTTCCATTGAAGTGATCAGTTCCATTCAGGCAGACAATGAGACACACAGGAACAAGCATACTCAGAGGAAAGAATCCCATTGTGTACAAGTTCAGGTTCAGTGAATATACTTAACACATACAAAGGCTTATGTACATGTAACATGTATTGAAGTACACAGTACACAATACTTACAATGTACAGGCAGCCATGGCTTCTTGCCTTTGCTAAGTTAGGTAATGCTGCCAAAATTGTAATCAATTACAGATACCTTAACCCTATCAAGACCAAGGTATTTTGATGGTTCATAGGCCCAAGGGGGGGGGGGCACATTGTGCCCCCCCCTCCATAATTGTTTTATTATTTGATCGATCACTTTAATATTTGGCATGACGATAGAGCAACTCAAGCTTTATAACTAGGTACAACAAAAATTTCTCAAGGTCACCATATGGGGGCGCTATTTACAATTAAATAAAGAAATACAGAGAGAAATGCACAGAATTCGAATTAAATCATTTTGACCCTCTAAAATCACAGTTTGATGATTGAGATTGGTTCAAATATGTTTTATGATTCATTCATTGTTTATTCATCTATTTAAAATGTCCAAAGTTGCCAAATGGGGGCGCTTTATTCTCTGAAATTAGACAAATGCAATTTTGCCACTAGAGGGCGCTTCAGGTAATTAAGTAAAATAATATAATTTTAATAGTTTTTGTACTAATTTTCACTGTTTAGGTATCCAAAGTGATAATACAATAAAAAATAATCATATTCTGTGAATTTTAAGGGATAGACTAATTCAAAAGATTAGAAATGTGAAAAAATTAATATTTCAATATTTTCTTTTATATCTATTGTTTTGGCGCCATTTTGCACATTAAATGTAATAAAAACAATAGGAGAAGAGTCGTATTCAGTTTAGAATGTTATTCCAAATCAATTTGAATAAAGAAACATTCATAATATTGTTTAAAACAATGGATATCGAAAATTATCAAAAAATGGAGAAACATGGTTACCAATTTGTGGTTTCCATGGCAACACGGAACATCACACCCCTGCAAAATATGTATCAAAATGTTCGTGAATAAATTTTAGGAAAAGTCACCAAGTTTGGTGGAAAAAGATCCAAGCGTATAGAAGTGACGTATAAAAGTTTGGTAGGGGGGGGCACATTGTGCCCCCCCCCCCTTTGGTCTTGATAGGGTTAAAACAAGCATAAATACCCTGAAAAGGGTCTAGCAATATCCATGCAACTTGCTTAAGATAATGACACCAAATACAGATATCAGCTATGTATTAAAACAATGCAAAATAGCTAATAAGTAAGATTCCTGTGGAGAGCCACACCAGTGTGTGCTAATCAAGCATGATGTTTTAGCCTTGATGGCAAGATTTTAAATGGTAACTGTTGATGATATTTTGATATACTATGATTTTTATGTTTTGCTAATATTTTACTATAAAAATTAGGGAAGATATACATTTTCATGGTGTAAAAATGGTTAAAATCAATGTTGAACCCAAACCAAAATAAACTTTGACCCCTCCCCTAGACAAACGAGTCAAGTCTGTAACCATATAATTAGATTTAACTTAACTCTTTACGTGCCGGATGCATGATACGTAGCCTACTGTTCGGTGCCATACTCATGTTTGCTACCCTACTATTGACTGCTTAATCCATGCTTTGTCTCCTACCCTCCCCTGCTTCGTGCATGATTGCGCACATTCGGAATAACGTTGATTGATTACGCCGATTCTATTGTTCTGCGCACTGCACACTCACAGGTTAATCCGCTTTATTCTGCTGCGGCCACATCCGGCTTTTAATTGGCCAATATTCTTTTTATACAGTTTAAATTAAACTTGTTTTGAGTAATTTCATGTGTTAGTCAACATATTGATAGGACCTAGTGCATAAACAATCGCACACAATAAAAAACAAAATCGTGCCTTGGAACAATGTAAGATTAGATAATTGCCCTCTTATTTTTAAAAACAGAATTTGGTGTGACTGTAGAGACAAATAAGAATGCCACATATTTTAAGTACAACATTGTAGTCGACCGTACTTTTCAAAAAGTTATGAGAAAGTATTTACTGTCATCTTTAAGTACAAGGGGAAAAAAAACTTGGCAGGGGGGGGGGGGGGGGGGGGGTATAGGCCTGGCAATGTACGGATTACCAGTGCGGCAGAGGGGTTTGGGCAGGGTAACACGTAAGGAGTTAAAGAACAATAACAACTCTACACCTCAGACGTGTTTACTTGGAGTAGAACTGAGGGTGCCTTGGTGGGTCGCGTAAACAAAAAGGGGCCCCAAAATAAAAATAAAATGACGACAATGGCCAACTTCTGGGGGTTGCAAACTAAACACAACACAAAAAGAAAGTTCCCCCTATTTCTGATATCAATAATTTTTGAACCAGGGGGAATTTAAAAAATCTAATTATATTTCCATGTAGGGAATTTAATTAGCCACAATGGGAGCGAATTTTCGGAAAAATCATCAAGTCATGCTTCAGTGAGTAATGGTTGAATGCAAAAATGTCATTTTTTGAAGTTCGCAAGCCTCAAATGGCAACTTTGATTCAATGATAACGAACCCATTTTTAGATTTTAAACATTTTACACGCCAGAATGTACGAAAAACGTGTTTCCCAATATACGGAAACGAAATTTGCGTCAAATTTTACGGTTGAGTAAGCATGCAGTAAAAATTGCCAAAACTGCGATTTTTACTTCTTTGCCATGGTATAATTGATCAAATATGAGGGAATTCTTGTTTTGAAAGTGTATACAACCAATATCCATTCATTCACGGTTGAATGAACCCATCAAACAACCAAAAAATAGGCCATTTTAGAATTACGAAAATGCATTACAGTAATTGTATGCACTAGAAAGCATCTCAGTAACATTTTTTGGGTTGTATTTATATTTTTGGGGCACATGTCAATGATCCTGTGGCATTTATTTACATATTCATGCTTCAGTGAGCACGTGAGACTGGAAAAGCCCTTTTCTCACATATGGACTAAAATTCAATTCTTACTTTGACTGAATATAACAATTCTTTTTGGGGAGTACTTTTGATTTTATTTTCACAAAAATCCCAATGTTTCACGCCTCAGTGGGTACAAGATACAAGAAAATCATGAAAATGAGAAGAAAGTTTGGGGCTTCGTCATGGTTCAATGACTTTTCGAAAATGTAATTTGAATCAAGATCATGTTAGCTAGAGATCAGTTGAAGCTGTGTGCCAAGTTTCGTGACATAACTCACAGTAGAATTAACAATAATCATCAATGAAATTGGCCGAATTTCACATTTGTCAGGTATTGATTTCCTCCTCCATTGACTTTATGTACAGAGGTTTAACAAAAGTTTAACAAAAGTGAAATTTGGCATATTTTAATTGTCAGTTTTTGTCCATTTGATTGTGAATTATTTTTTGAAACTTTGCATATAGCTTCAACTGGTCTCTTTGTGCTTGGTACTGTATCTATTATATCCGATGTACACATTTCCATAAATAGTCTTCTTCTTATTTAAGTTCCTCCTTTTTTTTTTCTTTATTGTTTCTATCAGTTTATTATTTTTATTATTATTGTTGTTGAAACTTTTTTTTGTAATTGTTGATACGATGTTTTTGATGACCTGTACTTGGATTTGTTTTTAATGAATAAAACACTTAAATATAAAAAAAACTGGTCTCTAACTCACATGATCTTTATTCAAATTACGTATTCGAAAAGTCACTGAACCATGGCCCCAAAAATCAATTTTGCCAATGTTACTTTGGACAGATTAGAGAGAAAAAAAAAGAAGTTTATTTTAGAACTTGACTTTAACTTAAATCATGGTATAATGAGAACGAATGGCAATGATATTAATGATAATGATGGCGGTGGTGGTGCTGTTCACCACCCTTACAATTATCCTCGTCATCTTCATTATGATCGTGCATAATCCCACCCCCCTGCATCACCATCGCCATCATCATCATCATCATCATAATCATCATCACCAGCAAATCTACCAACCCCTACCAACTTCATACTAATCCCCATCCTCCTCTAAGATAACAAATCATTATCTTCATCACTGCCATCACCATCATGACCATCACCTTCATCTGTATCATCATGAATATGATTGTCATTAGTCCATTTGAAGCTCCTATACCTTGTGTAGTGAACCTAGAAAAGTTGTTTCCAATGAAGTTTTTTTGCTGATTTGTGATTCTATTGATATTACAACATTTATGCATTGTGGCTTGCCAACCGGGCAACCTTGAGCAATTTGCATTAATTAGCATAAATTCAAAATGGCCGCATGCTATATGTGTGAAACTTAACTTTTGAACATAGATCGCATTTTGAAGTATAAAACATGCATTTAGGGGTTACTTTATGCACAGAATCCATTGCAAATGTTGTTTGTATGATTCGATGTCAATTTTACGAGCTAAAGGTCAAATAAAGGTCAAATATAGGAAAATTCATTTTATTTTTGATTATGCTGAGAATATAAGGCTTTGAAGGGCTAATTTCATGTAGATAAGAGCAGGCGACATGTCTTGTGGTTCTAAATAATTTTAGCTTGGTTGCCAAATGGACAACTTTGAGCAATTTGCAATAATTAACATAAATTCAAAATGGCCGCCATGCTATATGATGAAACTTAACTGTTGAACTATAGATCAGTAGTTGAAGTTTAAAACATGCAATAGGGTTACTGCATGCGCAGAATCCATTGCAAATGTTGCTTTTATGACTCGATGTCATTTTTGTGATAAAGGTCAATAAAGGTCAAATATAGGGAATTATTATATTTTTTATTAGTAAGACTGTGAATATAAGACCTTGAAAAGCTGAATATCTTGGTTTGGGATGTGCAGGAGCAATATCCGTTACACTATCTCTTCATTTTACTAACCATATCATCATACTGGTTCATTCTAAGGTCAACTTTCTGGAATAGTGATTAACAGTACGCATTGCCATCTATTAAACGAAAACACTATAATCAATGATCAAGTATAATAGTAGATTAGAGTGAGAGGAGGGAGAAGATGGATAGAAAGAATACAGACAGACAGAGGGGGGATCGTCGGTGGTTCGCCTCTTGGTTTTTGACCTTCATGACGTTGCTAAAGTAGAAGAATCTAATGATTAGATGTTTGTTGCGGAGTCCGGACTCTGTTTCTCTCCATCTCCAGCTTCCTCACACCACACAGGATTCCGGAGGATTCCTGGTCAGTGGCGGAGAAGTCCGAGATCATCCCCACTCGTATCTCATCTAGACGCCAAGTTGGACGTTTAATCATCAACTAGAAATGACTAAGCAGCATGGACGGTCCCTAAGAAGTTCATGATGCAGGAGCTAAACGTTGGCTTCGATCACAACAGGGTTCCAGTTAGTCGATGTCTTGCACGATTGTCGCTTTTTCCAACTCCGTTTTTGGGGGTTTTTACAAGCCGAGAGTATGAGCTTTTGCACCACACATGATCCCTCTGTCTAGTTGGATCAAATGTCTGCTTCTTCTTTGACTTTGTAGCTGCTTTCTTATCTAATGGAACCTAACAGATTCCCTAACTTCCAGAACTGTCCCCATGGACGTGGCGGTTCTATGTTGGGGTGGGGTTATGTCATCAGACAGTGATTTTAAGCGACTGCGGTCGTGCGCCATGTTCGAGTCTCATCGTATGTTCGTCACCGCCTGGATGCTACTTTGGTCCTTTTCTGACGGACAGTACATCGGTGGCCGCTTAAACCAAACAGGAAATGCACTAATTCAATGTTGCTGACGGAACGTGCCATCAAACCGTACAATGATGAGGCTCGGAAGACATTTTTCTATAGCTTCACACATCCCGGGTCAAAATTATCTCTTAGTGGACTACCTCTCCAGGAGAAAGTGTCTACCTCGGAGTCGACTCTCTGTCTGGTTGTGTTCAAACAGCTAATTAGGAATTTTGGTATCGACTTTGTACACGCGGTTGCTCAATAGTACCTCCCTCTTGTTCTGTTCATGGGTTCAAGAATCGGAGGAATTTGCTCTGAATGCCTTCGCAATCCAGTGGAGAAAGTGGGGAGAACTCTCCGTTCCTGCTGATTCCTCAGGTTCACAGGAGAATTAAGAGAGATCTGGTGGGTGGTTTCCAGACCTCTTGGAACGTCTGATGTGGTTTCCGTAGAGTCCGGATCTGAATGTTCTCAGCCCCTAATGGGAATACTAAACTGTTGCTTTACCACTTTCATGGAGAGAGCTCGATCGTCGAGCTTCTCTGATGAGCGTAACCGCTCAGTTTTTAGTTCAGAGTAGGAGGGAGTCTTATAGACACCCTACCACTCTAGGTCTGGAAGCACTTTATTGGTGCAAGGAAGGTGTTGGTCCTAGGAGGTATATTTACCATCCATCCTAACTTTCTGATCTGTCTTTTTGATCTCAACTGTATCCGAAGACTACAATTTAGCAATTGTCGTGGTTCATCGCTTTCTTTTGCTCAGCTCAGCTACTCTCTGATCCGTTGGGTTCTTTTATTCTTTCTCAAAAGATCCCTCAAGTCTCTGAGACTGCTCATATGAGTCTAGTTTGAGTCATATTTCGCGGAGACGTCTTTTCGACTCGACGCCCCTGAATTTTGTTTCCGTCGCGACGGAAAAAAAAATCATAGTTTCAAACATTTCATCATTTCTCATGAAACGGCGCGGAGACTCGGGGTACATCTCCGAGACGTCTCCACAACTATTTAAAAAACTGTATCAAAACTGTCCCAAACTAGACTCAAACTAGACTCAAATCCGTCTCATGACAAGTGAGATACCATCATAAGCTTTTACTGAAGTATCACTAAAATTTCAAATTGTATGCACTTATTTACAAGTCGATTGCCTATTCATGAATTTGTTTGAACGAAGGAAGACAAATTATGTAGAAGCCAGCTGTAAATTAAAATATGTGCACATACCTGACATTGTATACACCTAATGTGATTCGCACGAATGCTTTGTAGAATTGCTTGCAAATGTAGGGAATTTGAGTGGATAAAAATGAATCTGATTGAGGATGGGGTAGCGCGATCGCAACTTGTGTTAAATTGTTTGACCCCAATGTGAAATTGAGTGAATTAAAGATGAAATTGAACGGGAAAACCTATAGTAATAAAAAAAAAAATGAAATGTGCGCCCCCATAGAAAAAAGAAAAGAAGAATCGCCCCCCCCCCCAGAAAAAAAAATTCAATTTAAATGCGACACGAATAAGTTCACCGGTGCTAATACATAAACCCGGAATTGAGGTTCCCCTATTTTTTTATTTATTTTTTTTTTATTGGCCTGAACATGATCAAAAAAATCCGTGTACACTTTTTGCTGGAATCGACCATATAATCCTACAACAGCTAAGATGCATTGCTCTGTTGAAAATGTCAGATAGGGGCATGGGACAAATGATACCACTAAAAATTATTTCCAATGGTCAGCAATTATGCGATTCAATACAAGATAGCAAATCAAATACAAAAGAGGCAACACAATTATGCATACGAAGAAGGGAACACAGCTATCAAAAGACAGCGATGTGTTAGGAATTACATAACATTGATATTGAGAATAAAAAGTATGACAAAATACATTAAAAAATCTAAAAGGTTTTTAAAAGATATCAGAAGTTTGAAGGTAGAAATGACAAGAGTCAATATGCACGTGGTCAAAGAATGTTCAAAGTGTTATTCAAAATTGAAAGTCTTGGATTAACTCAGAAGCGAATCAAGGGTGAGACGCCTCTACCCCAAAATTTAAGTTAAAATTTTCAAAATTGCTGCCAATTCCCTTCCCCCCAAGATTTGATTTTTCGTCGCATTTTTTATTATTCTTTTTTTAAATTTATTTATATAAATGACTAATCAGAGAAAAATTAACATTTCCCATTTTCTTATTCTTGTTTATCTTCTAAAGCTCGAGATAACAAAACACATACCCACACACTCACAGCCACAAACACAAAATATCATTCGCCTGATGAAGCCAGCAGCAGCTGGTGAAACGTTGCAAAATCGAAGAATTGTAAGTTCCTATTTGCAATTTTTTTTTCATCAATTCCAGTAATAGATTTATAACTTAATAATATTGTCAAGTTTACTGGATGAATCAAAATGTTCATGTATTTACAAACTTGTTTTTTATAACTACTTCATCGATATACCCTAACGCCTGGATGCGCACAATTCGTCTACATGACCGGAGAGCCCGCTCTAACAATGTGAGTGTAACAGCGCCCCCACCGACGGCAACGGCAACCCCTCTCTCACCTTGAAGGGCCCCTTCTCCGATGATTCAGCCTATTTTGTCAAGCCGTCACCAAAGTCCGCATTTAATCTATTCTTTTTTCTTTACATTTATATAGTTCAGTGACTTTACCTTAAGAATACAATAGATCTTAAATACACACGTTTAAACGACGTCTGCATTTTCTCAATAACATATCAATTCTAGTTGTAAACTAAAGAGATAGAGGGCGCTACCATTCTACTCAAAGCGAACGTGCCCATTGACTTTTTTTTTTTGTTTTTGGACAGTTTTTCACTTTATTTTTCTTTATTGTGGCGAACAACTACCTTTTCAAAGAAATGTACAACTTGAATAAGTACGCTATGAGTCTGAATTTTTCAAAAATAGGAATAACTTATTGCAAAGGGAAAAAAATGTCATGTCACTTGTGTCAATTCGAAAGCTTAATCAGATCAAATTCCTGTACAATATGGTATATTTTACTCTCAAAAATAGCTCATGCGCTGCATAGTTTTGATCCTCGATGCTGCATTTTACTATTATAGCTTATTGTTTACAGGGCAATTAAAAGCTTGAATTATCAGCTTTCCGGAGATGGTACATTCATTTTAATTGATTTAAAAAAGTCCTGTCACTTTAAACATAATCATAAGAGGTTCTTTCCTCGACATATCGCATAGAAACATGTGAACGGCGTCTTCACAAGACTTGTGACAAGTTCACAATCTATGTCATTGTTTTAAGCATCAATTTATATGAATGGCATATTCTGATTACAACTTCAGCACAATAATGTTATAAGCTTGCCCAAATGTGTATTTCCTCCATCTGGTCTGGAGAATCTATTAACTAACAACATGATAAAAGTTCATCAATTTCTTTCATCTCAACCGAACGGACAATACCATTCAACTGGAGGGAAGTATTCTTACGCGAGTTTTTGTGAGCTAATTTATTATTGCAGCCAACTGTATAGAATTCTGCGCTTCTCAGCCGCATTTCCAACGTCACTTTGTTGCGTCTGACCTCTTAGATAATGGACGCGCCTTGTTTAATTACGATTTAATGCCGCACATTGTTATACGTTAACTTTACATTTTACATAGAGTAGAATTGATATGAAGCAATTTTTTTAGATTATCTCCTCATTTTGCACTTGATAAAGGATAGCAGTGGCATCCGAAACGTTAAGTACAAACATCGCGAGACAAGTGAATAAACTGTATATATATATTATTGTTTTTTATTGTTCTTAAGTTTCCATTATCCCTATAGGGTACATGCTGGTAACATGGGCCTCCTAAGCTCATTTGCCTATTTTGCATGAAATTACAAAATGACACACAATCAATTTTTTTATCTTTTTATGACTCAATAACTATTGCTCTAATTTTTATTGTGAAGAAAAACAATAATCGCCAACCCCCCTCACTGAAGCATGACAAGACGATTCTTCCTAAAAAATCAATCACATGATAGCCAATAAAATTACCTACATGGAAATATGACAAAATTTTTTTTTTTCAATTCCTCCTGGTTTAAAGATTATTGATATTTGAATAGGGAGAACTTACTTTTTGTGTTGTGTTTATTTATAATATATTGTGTATATGTTTGTGATGTTTTTTAAATATTTACATGCCACCACATGAAGCAATTCTTTATTCTATTTTTAAAATGGAGGAAAAAAAAAAAATTTGCACTATGCAAAAGTTCTTCCTGCATTTCATTACATATCATAATGGCGTTGCCAAATGGATGATCTCCATATTATATGTGATTTCAAATTTAAAGTTGATATAAGAAGGGCATGAATTTCCATAAATTTGGGTTCTACACCCATTATATAGTTTTTATAAGATGTTCAAACAGATAGCATATCATAAAACTCCCCTGACTTCTCGATATTCGGGTTTGAAAGTCTATGAAATAGGCTGCTCCCAGGCCCCGATTAGACTAGTATACAGAAGTACACGCTGAGGGTGACGTCACGGCCGGGTGTTGGGTATATTCGAGTGCCCGGATGTAAATACAATGATGTGCAGATATAGAGAGATGATTTTACCAATGTTTTTCGAAGGAGGCTATATAATAAAATCACGAATCATATGTACAAATCTTTACTTTCCCTACATAGAAAAAAGTATTAATAACGGGTTTCAAGTCTTAAATTGTGAAATTAGATTGCCAACAATGGGTTATTAATCAATATTTTCCCTTGTTTTTCTTTTTTTCTATAACAAGAGTACGATCGAGTTCTCTGTTGTAAAGTAGATCCAGCCAGCCAAACACACACACAACACTACATAATCTAGAATCTACTCACATATATTTCTTGGCCTACCGAGTGATTTCTGTATTCAGGCTAGTTGAAACTTATAAGCTATATACAGACGTCATGTAAGCAAAATGAAGCGAAAGATCGATCGGCTACTCAGGTATAGCTACGCCAGCCGCACCGGCGGCCAGCGCAGACCAATTCCGCTGGCGACGTGTTTTTTCTTCTTCTTCTTCTTCAAGCGCCGCATCACTCGCGGATGAATATTTTACAACGGGATGAATAGCACGATTAGCGTCGGCCGCTACGTGTTTGACCGGTGAGAATATCTCGCTCAAATGTCGTATTATTTATCTTGAAATTAATTTTTAGATCTATTGCATCATTTTGAGGGCAGTTACATATACTGGAGAATAAGTACGGCCAGATATCTACTTCTAACCTTTTCGATTTCACCAGTTTTTCCCGCACATGAAAACCAACTGATGCACTGATATGATACACATTCACTTTTGACGTTGATCCGCGGTGTCACGAACCCCCGAAGACAAGGCAGGAAAATCGACTTAAAACGCTACAAATGAGAATATTGTAACACTGTAGAGACATATCATTGACTATATGACATTTCTTTATTATCATTTTTTTTTTAATCATTCACACAATATCATAACGATGAAATAAAAGTTCTGACACGAAAGTAAATTCATTCATAATTGTCGTGTATACGCACAATCAACTGCGCTGCCAGCTTTATTTACTTTCTTGATCGCCGTAATACCCGGCCGTGACGTCACCCTACTAGAACACTAGTCTCAGTACGCATCGCCGGAGCGATGACGGAAACCAGGGTTAGGGATAAATCGTTTAAATTTACTATTCTAAACTTATTTTTGGGGAATGAAACGTTTCTCAGAGTTAAGTTAGGGTCGTAAGGATGCTATTAGTGTAAATATCTCATTATTTGGGATCGTCTTCTTAATTCTACTTTAAACAATTTATCTCTGTCTCTCTCTCTTTTATTCATTGCTTGAATAAAAAAAAAAAAAAATACTGATACCTTTCTTTGGTTTCTCTTTATTCCATAAGGCAAATATCTCTGAACGGATAATTCCCCTTTATTTAGTTTATTTTTAAAACCTTTATTTTTAAAGAACTTTTATGGAAAAAAAAAGGGGATGGGTCTGCTTATCCAGGATTGTGTCATATCAACTTTTTTGGGTGTTGTTTGTTTTATTATTATTTTTTTTTTGTTTGTTTGTTCGTTTGTTTTTTTTCGTGGGGGCGGGGCGCATGTACAAACACTAATCGGTTAAATTGTAAAACTTAGAACGATGACACGATATCCATTTCAAAAATATTTTATGCGGGATATAACGCTTCCGTTTACTTATAACGAGGGATTTACATCCGGGTCAAAAAAATTAAAAATCGGCCATTTCGTTATCTTTTGGTTAGTCGCCTTACAATATAAATATTTACCCATATGTTTTGATAAATAAATAAAATATCATTGGAAAGTGGTAAATTAGAAATCAGTGATATCTTCAAGTACATGAATTTGTTCCACCTTTTTTTTCGAGTGGAACTCCTCATATCGTCTTCAAAACTCAAATTTCACTTTAGAAGATCTTGTGTTAATATCTTACCGATTGGTTCAAGACTGTGCTAATACGTGCGGCATCTTTACTCGAATTGGCAGCTGTCCGATACAGGTTAATCGTTCTATCTGTATATAATTAAAAACGGATTTGGGGTGGTTATTTTATTATGAAACAATCAATAACATGAAAACTTAGTTTTCCCGAATGGGTTTTTATTTTTCCTTTTTTTTAAATCTATTATGTTAATATTTATAAATATATATATATATGTATAGCCGAAATGAGAATGAAACAGATGACTCGAGACCCAGCTCTCAAATTCCTTTAAAGGAATTTGAGAGCTACGTCTCGAGTCATATGTTTCATTCATTTCGCCTATACTAACTAAAGGATGGTTTACTACATTGCAAGTTACTCAAGGGGGCCGTTTTCACTATATATATATAAACCGCTCCCAAAAAGTTTTGCAAATCGACTTTGGGCCATTTTTACTTTTCAGATACGCTTTAGTTATTCCTAGCATTCCTACCATTGGAAAGATAATTTTATTCCCCTTTTTTGTTGATATCCTGCTTGTAATGATAATGGCATGCTTCAATGCACATAATATCAGAATATGGAGAAATGTAAAAACTCAAATGTTGCAAAATGCATTTATCAAAGTGAAGTTCTGCAACTCGACTTTAGGCCCTGATAACTTCTGAGGTATTTGCTAATTTTTATTGAATTATATACCATTGTCAAGTAAATTTCTTCCTCTTTTTAATGACACCCTAATTATAACGACAGTGTTATTCTTGCATGCACAGAACACCTGAATGATAAGACAAGTCAGAAGTTAAATGTCGTAAATTGAATGCGTATTGTAAGTATTATTGTCTGTTACCAGCAATAACAATGCATTTTGCAACTTTTCACTTTTTACTTTGCATTATATTCAAGAGTTATGTGCATTCAAACATGATGATACTATTACAAATAGGGCATCAATAAAAAGAAGACTAAATGAACTTTTTTTATGCTATAAAAATTGAAAATAATTAAAAACCCACATTAAAATGTATCAAGGTTCAGAGTAGTGTTACAACAATTCAAACTGAAAATTATCTTTCGCTTTGCCATGTATTCAGGTGGTATTCATGAGTTCTGTGGACCCAGGCATGACATCACTATGACAAATAAGGTGTCAATCAACAGAGGAATAAGTTAACTCGACAATAGTATGAAATTCAATAAAAAATAGAAAATATCTCCAAAGTTATTAGGACCTAATGTCAAGTTGCGGAACTTTAATGTGATCAATAAAAATTCATTTTACAACATTTAACCGTTTACTTTTCTCCATATTTTGATATTCTGTGCATTGAAGCATGGCAAATCATTACAAATAGGATATCAATAAAAAGGGGAATAAATTGTCTTTCCAATGGTATGAATATCAGGAATAACTAAAGCGCACCTGAAAAGTTATCACGGCCCAAAGTCGATTTGCGAAACTTTTTGGGTGGCCAAAATTATTAGAACACTTGAACCTACACAAAGTCTATGGGGTTATCAATGTCCTAGTTCATTTGCCGAAATCAGATTAAAGATATCTTTCATGTGCCATGAGCTTTCATTACTTTTTAGCATAGGGTCTTACGTATATGTTGATACCAAATTTATATAGTTTCGACCATCTGGTAATGCGCAGCATTAAAAATAGTTGCGCTATGCGTTTTTGGTTTCCCCATAGACTTGTGTATTAAACATGTAGTCCAAATGCAAAAAAGTAAAATGCCAATTACATATGCCGATTGCTCAAAAAGTATTTGAGGTAGAAGTATGAAACTTAGCAGGCTTATTTATTCTAATGTACCCCAAATACATTCTAAGTTTCAGCAAATTTGGTCAAATGGGTAGTGTGGATTCGCCACCACCCTTGGTGGTTAAATGACCAAAATAACCATGCCCATTGAAGGTTAAGACTATTTTTTCTTTATTTAATGAAGACACTCCTTGTGAATGTATATTTTTTAAAAGGAAATTTCATGAGCAATTCAAATATGTTGAAATATTAAGAGTCATTGGAACAATGGACTTAAATAGGGGCACTGAATAAAAAAATTGGGGCCCTTCAAAAATAATTTTGAAATTCCCACATAAAGGCGGTGACCTTTTGTGGTCGAAGAGTCGTGGCGTGGGCGTTGCGTTTCCGGCGGGGTCGGAGGTTGTGGCGGAAGTTGTTGGATTGAGTTGGCGTAGCTGTCGGCGTGGCGGTGGGCTGGTTCTCGGGTGAGGTGACTGGATACGCCAGCCACACCGGCCTCGATTTCACCAATGTCCGCATTCGACACCCGACTTTCCCGCCAACCAGCCACCCACGCAGCTACAACAATAGAGCTCCACCCACGCCGACCGTCCGGCGTCGATGCTACTCCCACGTCCGCACTTCAGCTATACATCCAGCGCAACTTCTACCACTCTTCACTCCTGAAGACGGACAGTCAACCTGTCCGAAACGTCGAGCACTCTCTACCACTACTCAAGCTTTCCTCGCATCTCGTTTTCTCAACTGGTTTACAGTCCTTTTCAGGACTAAATCACGAAAGATTACCTCTAATTCTACTCTCTACTCTCTATCTCGCCTATCAATTTTCTACTTTCTGTAACTCTTCATTTCCTCTTCTACTTTCTCAAACAGTCCTTTTCAGGACTAACCACATGGTGAACCGTAAACCTCATCATCGTATTCGAATCCACCATGCAAGCATCTACCTTCAAACACCATTTAAACACAAATACGTAACACAACTCTCCACGGCCTAATAAGAAATCCTGATGAAGGCAAATAAGCCGAAAGCTTGATTAAAGATTCAAAGTTCTGCAACGTCTAAGCTTGTCCTAGACTTTTTATTTATAACACACACACACACACACACACACACACATATATATATATATATATATATATATATATATATATATATATATATATATAAGCACAAACATAAAAAGAAAGTTCCCCCTATTTTAGATATCAAAATTTTCTGAACCAGGAGGAATTTCTAAAAATCTAATTACATGTCCATGTAGGGAATTTTTTAAACTACAATGGGAACGAATTTTAGGAAAAATCATCTAGTCATGTTTCAGTGAGCAATGGTTGAATGCAAAAATGTCATTTTTTGTAGTTCGCAAGCCTAAAATTGCAACTTTGATTCAATGATAAGGAACCCATTTTCAGCTTTTAAACATTTACACATCAGAATGTATGCAAAACGTGCTTTCCAATATACGGAAATGAAATTTGCGTCAAATTTCAGGGTTGAGTGAGCATGCAGCAAAACTTGCCCAAACTGCGAATTATACTTCTTTGCAATGGTATATTTGATCAAATATGATGGAATTCGTGTTGTGGAAGTGTATACAACCAATCTCCATTCATTCACGGTTGGATGAACCGATTAAAAAAAAAAAAAAAAAAAAAAAAAAAAAAAAAAGGGCCATTTTAGAATTACAAAGAGTCACTGTAGTAATTTTATACAATAGAAAGCGTCTCAATAACATTTTTTGGATGTATTTAAATTCTCTGGGCACGTGTTATTGACCCTATGGCATTTATTTACAAATTCATGCTTCAGTGAGCACGTGAGACTGGAAACGCCCTTTTCTCACGTACGGACTAAAATTCAAATTCTTATTTTGATTGAATATAACAATTCTTTTCTGGGTGGTATCTTTGAGTTTATTTTCATAAAGATCCCTATGTTTAACGCCTCAGTGGGCACAAGATACAAGAAAATCATGAAAATGAGAAGAAAGTTTGGGGCTTCGTCACGGTTCAGTGACTTTTCGAATACGTAATTTGAATAAAGATCATGTTCGTTAGAGACCAGTTGAAGCTATGTGCAAAGTTTTATAAAATAATTCACAGTCAAATGTACAAAAACTGACAATTAAAATATGCCAAATTTCACTTTTGTTCAACTTTTGTTAAACCTCTGTACATAAAGTCCATGGAGGAGGAAATCAATACCTGACAAATGTGAAATTCGGCCAATATCAATGACGCGCATACGAGAAAGCTTGAGCGATACAAAGAATTTGTGGCTGAAATAGGCAATAATGGTTACGATGTGACTTATCATGCCATTGAGATAGGACAGCGCGAACAAATAAATCGGGACAACAAATATCGGTTTGAAAGCTTGCTCAGGAAATGCTCGGTCTCTCTTCGCCCAAGAAATTCTTTCAAAAAATTAGTAAATATGCAATCGTATCATCTTTTGTCTTCTTCTATGCAAGAAAAGAAGCTCAATGGGGGAGATGTTAAGTACATTGACCTTTGAATATCCTCCCTCTCTCCCTCCCCCTTCCTCTCCATCATTTCAGCCAACATTGTCTGATTATTCTGTTACCGATCTCAGTTTACAATTCATTGAAATACAATTCTCAACAATAATCTGTCAACTTATATTGTAAACTATAATGTAAACTATACTGTTGAATGTATCATTTAATTACTTTATATTTTATATGTTTTATGTTGTGTTTTATGTATATATATATATTTAAATACTAGACTGTTAACCCGTTGAGAGCGGGAACCGGGTATACCCGGGTCCCGTCTAACACACTCATGGACGGGAACCGGGTATACTCGGTTCCCTAATGATCACATCTATATCACCAAATACCCCCTAAAATTCACCTTTTGCACTACTTTTGTTGAATTTGTGCTATACGCAGTAGTTAATTTATGAAAAGAGCGATATGTTCTAGTGAAAAACACGTCATAACTATTTGATATACAGGGTGACCCAGAAAAAAGGAAACCCAACTTTGATCAACAATGATTTCAAAAATATTCCAATGGGGATTATAAAATTTATATCACTGTAAAGTGCAACTCATTACCATTCTAATGATTCTCTCTCACCTCACCAATATCATGCTTCGCTGAACCCATTGTTCTGAAAAAGTCTTGTAAAATTGTGCGTGGTTCACTTTCATGCACCTCGAGATGGTTTGTGTGAATGTGCCTGGAAAGGAAACCCAACTTTGATCATCAATAATTTCAAACATATTCAGTGGTGATTAAGAAGTTTATATCACTGGAAAGTATACACTCATTACCATTCTAATGATACCTCTCTCAGCTCACCAATATCATGCATCACTGAACCCCATTGTTTTTGAAAATTGTCTCGCAAATTGGGATATGTTCTTTTTCATGCTCCTTGAGATGAGTTGCTTTGAAGGTTCCTAAACAATCTAAGTAGAGCATTCCGGTGACTTTTAATAAATGGGTTTGATAAATGGTTGAAATGTCTACTTATTTAGTCCGTTAATCTTACCATCCAGGTAATTCATCATGTTACTGCTCACAACAACCCAGAGAACCTTTAGTTTCTCCGTGGAGAATGTAAGAAGCATGACAGTGCATCAATCACAATTTTTCAAGATATTTCAGAACAATGGGGTTCAGTGATGCGTGACATTGGACGAGCTGAAAAGAGTATCAATAAAATGATAATGAGTGGCACTTTCCAGTGATATAAACGTCATAATTACCACTGTCATGTTTTTTAAATGATTGATGATGAAAGTTGGGTTTCCTTTTAGGCACATTGCAACAACCATCTCAATGAGCGTGAAAGTGAACCACTCACAATTTTGCAAGACATTTTCAAAACAAGGGGTTCAGTGATGCGTGAACATTGGTGAGCTGAGCAAGGTATCATTAAAATGGTAATGAGTTGCACTTTCCAGTGATATAAATTTTATAATCACCATGGTAATATTTGTGGAATTATTGATGATCAAAGTTGGGTTTCCTTTTTTCTGGGTCACCCTGTATTTTATAAATAAGCTTTTTAAATAGATATATTTCTCAGGGACTCAAAAAGAATTGCGTCGACCAGTGTATATAAGTTACCATCACCGATTTTTAGCTTTTTCGGTTTCGCTGATCCTCCTTTGTACTTCATATTAATTCTACTGCACGTGAAATGTTAATCTAACGTATGACATTAAATCTTAACCTAAAGACGCGTCCATTATTTGAGGAGGGGAAACGCAACATTACATTCATGAGTTTAGTGAAAATACAGCTGAGCGGCGCAGAAAATTATAAGGCTCTACATTAATGTCAACAAAACCCGCACTAACGGCGGGAAGCGACCGATTGACAACTGCATGCAATTATTACATAGCGTACAAAACTCGCCTAAGAAAACTTCCCTGTGGCAAAAATGGTATTGTCAGTCGATCCGTTCGAGCAAATTACTCATGGACAGGAAATAAATAATTGAACTTTTGTCATAGTTTTCGTAGGTAGATGTTTCAGACCAGATTGGGGAAAAAGACATTTTGGCAAGCCTATAACACCATTGTGCTAAAGTTGTAATCAGAATCTTTATTTCACATAGATTGATGTTCCTAACGATTATTGATATAAATAGTGATCTTGTCACATCTTGCGAAGACGCCGTCCACATGCAATATGCATGTGATATGCGGAAATATTGACCCATCCAGTAAAGATCCGTTTGTGATGATGTTCAAAGTGACAGGACTTTACTTAACCAATCGAAATGAATGTACCATATTTGGAAAGCTGAGAATTCAAGCTTTTAAAAACTGCTCGATCATTAAGGTGTAATATAATTATGCATAATCGAGGAAGATGACTTTGCAGCGTATGAGCTATTTTGAGAGCAAAATTGGCCATATTGTACAGGAATTTGATCTGACTAGGATTTCGAATTGACCCAAGTGACAGGACTTCCCCCCCCCCCTTTGCAATAAGTTATTACTATTTTTGAAAAATTCAGACTCTTAGCGTACTTATTCAAGTTGATAATTTCTTTGAAAAGGTAGTTGCTCGCCATAATCAAGAAAACAAAGTGAAAAAAACTGTGCAAAATACAAAATGTCTATGGCCGCGTTCGCTTTGCGTAGAGTGATAGCGCCCTCTTCCCCTTAAGTTTACAACTAGAATTGATATGCTCTTATTGTTGGCCCATGACAATTCAATGGATCAGTGCAGGGTGTGAGCGATTTTCTAACATGGGCGCGCACACACAAAAACCCAGATGTATCTGGAGATATAAAGAAGTATCGATCGGTGGCTGTAATTAGCCAGCGCTTCCAGTGGCTTAGCTTAGAAGAAAACTATTCTTTAGAATTAGAGAACGGGTCGATATCTAACCTAAATGACTAACAATATCTAACCCCCAATTAGTACCTCAAAAGAAGAGGATATACGGCTTAGTTTGAAGTTTGTAAGAAATGAAAAGAAAATAGTAAAGAGAGAGTGTGTTCAAGAATCAAGTCGGCAACCAAAGAACTGGAATTCATTTTTGTTTCCTTTGTAACTAAAACACATAGGTTCATCTTAGGACATGGTATGAGAAATTTCAATACATTCAATAAAAAATCTTTAAATATAGGGATAGCACTAAAAAACACCCCTTTGTTCACCTTGTTCCATACTCATTAAGGTGTGAAACATTTACTTTCAGAGATAGGCCTACTCAGTTTACAAACCGGTGGAATGCTTTTCTTGTTCACAATATTATTATCTTTTCTATGTAGTAATATCGAGTTTGACTCGATGTAGAATATTCAATCTTGTAATGATAAGGGGCAATTGAGAACTAAGAACACCAAAAACATTATAGAAAAAAAATATATATATATATATATTATTAAAAAAAAAATCAAGCTGCACTTCTAAGGTCCATTACCAGCGGTGTTAATCCAAGTTTTTTAATGTATGAATGTATTGTAAAAAATGATTTCTTGAATGAACCATATTGAAAATAATTTCAAAAATATCTAAAGATTAATTAATCTTGGGAGAGCCTATCCCTCAAGAATGAAGACAAATTAATTATGGGAGAGCCTTTTTTCTCAAAAATATTTTATACTCCTTAGAGAGCCTGTCTCTAAGGATAATTTTATCCTTAGAGAGCCCAGCTCTCTCAATTTATCGTGAGAGAGCCTCACAAGATAAGGGGGCCGTCACACTGAGGTCGTTCCATAACGTTCTATAACGTTCTTGCCCGTTCTTTAAAAAAATGCTGAACGGGCTTTGGTCGGATTGGAACTTATAACTTTGAAAAATAATTTCTTCAATACGATACTAGGCAGTTCATAAATAATTCTCGTTACGTCAATTCCGTCTTTATCGCGTCCGCGATACGTTTTTATCCAGTTCAGACCGAGTAAACGGCTCGTTCACTCTATACCGTTCGTAGCACTAAAAGTGCCTATGTGCAGCATGATAAAAGTTAGGTACCATGTTCGTAGTACGTCCTTCTCGTTCAGAGTAAGTCCTACCCGTTTAAGGAACGTTGCCACTACGTTTAATTTAAGAACTGGAAGCTAGTACGATTTTTTTTTAACATGTTCAAAAAAATCGGAATGCCTTTCCGTTCTCTCCGTTCGGGCCCGTTCGCCAAGTTCGTAAACAGATTTTAAACGGTCTGTACTAGATTCTAAAAGGTCTGTACTACGTTCAGTCCGTGTGTAAACAGATTGAGCCCGTTCACCAAGAACTACCAAGAACGCAGTGAGAACTAGCTCAGTGTGATGGGAATCATGACATGCCGTTCTGTTTAAAAATTGAAACGTATTGCTATCTAAGCCCGTGCTATAAGGTCCTGAGCAGATTGAAATAGGTCTCAAGTACGTCCACTCCGTGTGTACATAGATTAAGCCCGTTATGCAATAATTTCAATAACATGGTAAGAAATCTTCCAGTGTGATAGTAGTATAAGCGAATAGATAAGTTGTTTAATTGCCACACATTAATTGTTACAATTACAGAAATCTCACATCTTTTAGAATAAATACGAAAAACGGCCATTGGTCCGAAAAGAACGCGTACAATTGACCTAATTATTTCTGGATTAAGATGAACAACGTTCGTATACAGGCCTCAATACGTCCATCACGTCTCTGCCTCGTCTGCAGTCTGTTTGTATCTAGTTAAAATCGGGTGAAAATGACCGTTTCCACGAAACCGTGCCCGTCTGAAACGATCCAAACCCGTCCCCAGTTAGTAGCAACCCGTTCGTAATCAGTTCCAACTCGTTTCCAATGCGTTTCGTCCCGACCTAATTAGTTCTGGGTCGTTTTTAATCCGACAAAATCCGTTCTTACTCGTTCTTACGTCGACCAAACGGCCCCCAGAAGTTCATCTTGTTCTTACTTCGTCATTATACGTGGCTAGAACGTGTTGAACGCAAATGCATGCCCGTTTCCCATTAAAAAAAAAACCTAGCCCGTTTTTGCCAGACCTCATGCGTCTTCGTAACTATACCTCGTTTGTAAGACGTCCTAGCACATCTTTATAACGATTTAAGTACGGCAATTTCGTTTGTAGTACGTCCATCTCGTTTCAGGTACGTTGCCACCCCGTTAAATTTTAGGACGAGATGGGCGCCTGATTTTTTTTTTTTACACTTTTTTGAAAATCCGACCGAGCTAGTCCGTGAAGTTCGTAAACAGATCGTAAAAAGTATTTACTACGTCCACTCAGTTTACACACAGACTATGCCCGTTCGGCAAAATTTTCAAGGACGTAGTAGGAACGAGCTCAGTGTGACGGGGGTATAACGTGATGTAGCCTGAATGAAAATCGAAGCTGAATGGGTATATTGCGTTTGTGGTATTAGGAAGTCACGAGCCAAAGCGCGCTCAATTGGGTCAGTGAATCAGTTGGCCAATAGTCTTTAAGCTTTTTGTACGTAATAATATTCTCCCCACTCCCTATTGTGTGGTTCACCGGTCATGTATATCCCTTGAATGGCCTTAACAATTGCCTAATCTCCAGAAAGAAATCCCCAACCATAAGTTATGTCTATTAATTGTCATCACTTGGTTTAGCGGTGCATTAAAGGGATGTATTAGTTTCAAAGATGACCAGCCTTAATCTGTGAAGGCCATATTATTAATCCATGCGACTACTAAACCCTTGGGCCAATTCCTATTTCGATAGAAAATTGTACATGTAGTGTATCGTATCTACATGTTTTTTTTTGTTTCTTTTTTTTTTTGTGTGTGTGTGTGTGTTTGTTTAATTCTTAATTTTCTTTACAATTCATTCTTCCCGTCTTCTCTCTAAAAAAAAATAATATCGGGAATTAAGAAATGGAAAGGAAGAAATAAAAATTCAAAGCGAATTAGTTGCCTTTATATTTATCTTTTTATTCTTACATTATGTTTAATGTAAAAGTGCATTTCAAGCTTTGTAATAGTCAACAACATTTTGGTAAAAAGTTTCTAATGAATTCGTATGCATTTTTTTTTTTTTTTATTATTACTTTCTTTTGTCTTCTTTTACATTAATTATTATGTATTTCTTAATGTTTTGGCTTTTTAATGTTTCGAAAATGAGATCAACACGCTATTTTACATTCTATTTAGGTCTGACATGCAATAATGCAATATGGTATCACCTAACAACACAGTGTGTAGTTTGTTTTGAACAATAGTTGCACTACACTTTAAAGGGGAAAAAAAGTCACCAAAAGAAAAAATTTGGGTTTGGCAGTGGTTAAGCAGCAGTCATGGATGTTTTATAGCTGGTTAGATTGGCTGAGACCCCTCCCCCATTTAGAATAGACATAATTCCGTCTTTATACTCTCTCCGTCATAAAGGTGGAATATTTTATTTTTTTTTTTTTGCCGCTGTTGCGACATGATTTTGCTCCGGCTTCAATTTCTTGAATTTGTTTGTCCCTGCTTTTACTTTTTGAGACCCTGCCTATATTTTGAACATTCCCCCAACCATTCAGGGAGATTTTTTATTCCAAAAAAGTTTTTTCAACCAACTTGATGCCCATTTTTGTCATTTTTTTCTCATTTTGGGGCCCTTTTTTGTTTACCTGGATTATTAAGCCCCCCCCCCCCCTCAGTCTTACCACCAGGAAACGCGTTTCGGGTGTACTGTTTATATTGTTTTTTAAAGTTAAATCTAGATTCATGAGGAAAGGCTTGGGGTCTCTTGTCTAGGGGAAGGGTTGAACAAAAAAGTGTGATTGGTGGAAATTCGGAATATTTTATTCCACCTTTATGATAAAAAACAAAAGAAATAAAAAACAACATTTAGCCCTTAATTATCATCATTTTCCCCTAATTTTATAATTTTTAGCCTAGATTACAAGGTTGTAAATGGTTACTATTGATAATATTTGTTTTTAAATTAAAGTTTGGCTGATATTTTACAATACAATTTAGGGAAGATAGAAATTTCCATGGTGTAAAGATGAATAAAACAAATGTTGAACCCAAATCAAAATAAATTTCGACCCCTCCCCTTGACAAACGAGTTGAGCCTGTAACCATATAACTATATTTAACCTAAAGAACAATAAAAACTCTACACCTCCGACGTATTTCTTTGGAGTGGAACTGAGGGCGCCTTGGTGGGTCGCGTAAGCAAAAAAGGGCCCCCAAAATAAGAAAAAAAATGACGATAAAGGCCATCTTCTGGGGGTGGCAAACTTTTTGGAAGAAAAATTCCCGGGAAGAGTTAAGGGAACGTCCAAGATATAGACAGAATGAATGCCGGAAAGTAAAAGGGGGTGACCAACACATTCAAGAAATTAAAGCCGGAGCAACATAACGTCGTTGGAGCCAGAAAAAAATATTCCACCTTTATGGCAAACAGTGTATAAAGAGTTATTAAGTAAGGTAGGCCCTGTAGCACTTGACTGGCTCCTCAACATGCTTAACTCCTGCCTCAACTCAAACAACATTCCCAAGATTTGGAGGATATCCAAGGTCATCGCCTTCCTAAAGCCAGGCAAAGACCCAGTGGTCCCAAAGAATTACAGACCCATCTCCCTGTTGTGCCATACTTACAAGCTGTTTGAGCGCCTCCTTCTGAATCGGATCGCCACTTTCGTGGATGACCATCTCATCCCTGAACAGGCTTGTTCAGGGATGAGTATGGCTGTTGTGCCATACTTACAGGCTGTTTGTGCGCCTCCTTCTGAATCGGATCGCCACTTTCGTGGATGACCATCTCATCCCTGAACAGGCCGGTTTCAGACCTGGGAAGTCCTGCACTGGCCAACTACTCAACCTTACCCAGCACATCGAGGATGGTTTTGAGAAGGGACTGATCACAGGAGCTGCTTTTGTAGACCTATCAGCGGCCTATGATACCGTCAATCATCGGATCCTAGTCAAGAAGCTCTTCGATCTGACTAAAGACCTGAAGTTCACAGAGCTCATTCAATCGATGTTATCCAACAGGCGTTTCTTTGTAGATCTAAATGGAAGCCACAACAGATGGCGCACCAAGAAGAATGGCCTACCTCAAGGGAGTGTCCTTGCGCCTCACCTCTTTAACATCTACACCAACGACCAGCCGGTCCATCCAGATACCAGGAGTTTCATATATGCAGATGACCTTTGCATCGCCTCACAGTCTGACTCATTCGAGGAAGTTGAAGCTGCACTTTCATCTGCCCTGGATGGTTTTATCCCTTACTACGCATCCAACCACCTTCGCGCAAATCCCTCTAAGAACCAGATCAGCGTCTTCCACCTCAAGAATAGGGATGCCAACCGCCAGTTGAAGGTTAAGTGGTATGGGAAGGCCATACAGAATACTCCAAACCCAGTCTACCTCGAGGTCACCCTAGATCGCTCCCTGACCTACAAGAGTCATATTAAGTGTTTGTTTCCAAAAGGGACTAAATCCACTTTTGTAACTTCAAAATAATGGCTTTTTTTTGCCGGATTTTGTATAGGCGTCTATGGAAAATTGTAATTAAAAGTTGCAATCTCTGGAAGTTGCAATCAAAATGTAGGTAAGTTATTTTGCTCACAGATGGGTACGTACCTGAACAATGTCCTGATATCAATTACTCAATTTTCATCAAAAGTGGATTTAGTCCCTTTTGGAAACAAGCTCTTCATATCTTGAAGACGAAGAAGAAAGTCAGTGCCAGGAACAGCATACTGAAGAAGCTAGCTAATTCAAAATGGGGCACTGATGCAAGCACCATCCGCACAACAGCCCTTGCCCTTTGCTTCTCAGCTGCAGAATATGCCTGTCCTGTGTGGGGCAGATCAGCCCATGCTTCAAAGATAGACCCATCACTCAACAGTGCATGTAGGGCCATAACAGGTTGCCTGAAACCAACCAAGGTAGACGATAGCTACATCCTGAGTGGCATCGCCCCTCCTCACATCAGGAGGCTTGTTCTTTCCCAAAAAGAGAAACTTAAGCAAGAAAATGACCCACTCCACCCTCTCTTCAACGCCATGCCTGCAACTAAGCGCTTAAGATCTAGGCACAGTTTCCTTCATTCTATCGTTCCCTTGAACCAAAGCCCCCACAACCGTAGGCTCGACCTTTGGACAACCCGCCTTGCGTCTGCACCACACAGTGTCAACACCAGTCCAAAAGAGTCCCTCCCTCCAGGATTCCGTGAACCTTGGCCTTTCTGGCTGTGTTTAAACCGCTTGCGAGCTGGAGTTGGCCGTTGCAAGGCTCTAATGGTCAAATGGGGCATCAACACTGAAGGACAGCCAGTTTGCGAATGCGGAGAGGAAGAGACCATGAGTCACCTCCTACAGTGCCCTCTTCTACCTCCCCCCTGTTCCCCAGCTGATCTTACTACCCTTTCGCCTAATGGGATCGCCTGCGTTCAGTATCTAATGGGCAGAGTTTGAATCACTTTCTAATTCACAAATAAACAAAAATTGAGAGAAAGGACTCGAGAAGAAGAAGAAGAAGGAACCATAGTTTTGACGTGTAAAAAATCAATTGTTGCCAATTTGTCTACTGAACGCACCTTTCCCAATATTGTTCTAACAAACTCTTAATTGCATCTAAAAGGCCTTTAGCATCCTCTTAGTTAATTCATTTTCAAATCCATCAAGGTACATTTTTGAAACATAAAACACGCAAAAACATCACGAAATACATTAAAACAAAAACAATCGAAGATAATAGAAACAACAGAATACAAAGGACATAACGAAAAACTCATTTTATTATTCACAATATTGTTGACTACTATAATCAGCAACTTTAAAAAAAATTGCACTTCATAGCAATCTTTAAAACAAAATATTGATAAATGTGTAAAAATAGACCCTTCATTTGCATAAAATACAAATAGTAGAGGGTCATTTTTTTTTTTTACATGCCCCTTAACATACATTCAAAATTTTACTTTGATCGGAACATTATTGGCTGAGACATCTTATTTTTTTTTCAATAATTGAATAAATTATTGCAAAATTATGGTTTTGCATATTGTCGAATAATTTCTGGATTTCAAGGAGACTTGGTGGGATATTCGTGAAGTATATTGGTTGCTCAATGTATTTCTTTTACTTTAACATCATTTGGACTGAAATACTGGACATAAATGCCTTAAAGTGATCCAAAGCATAGCTGGCATCAGGTGTATCCAAATTTTTGGAGGGCAGTGTATTTACCTTAAATGGAGACAATTTTTTTTAATTTATTTATATATCTTTAATTTTTTTTTAATGTCATCCTTTTGAAAAATAAATAAATATCTTACTAACAAATAAAGCGAGGTCGAGCCGAAAATTGTCGGTTTATCAAATTGGAAACAGTACATTAAAAGCACTTTTTGTGCTATGTTAATAAAAAAGAAAGAAAAAACAGGATAAACATATCTCATCAAAGAGATAGTTGAGTGCAAAACGTGCAAGCTGTTTTTTTTTTTTATGTATATTGTCTTGACGATAAGGAAACATATCAAGGTTGAACTTTTTATCCCTCCGTCTTTTAAAATACCTATTTAAGGACAACATAAACAAAAATTGCCTCGTCTTCTTGAGAAGTTCTTCTAATTTCAGAATTAAACTTGCATACGTTACTTAATAATAAAAAAAGGTAACGCTGTTTTCTGTTTCTAATTATGTTAGACATTCTCTCTCTTTTTAAAATTCATGATTGCAGTTAAAGTCGGCTCACAATCAGGCGCATATCCAGGATGTCGCACCCCAGGGGGGGGGGGCCGACGTGAATTTGGCGCCCCTGTGTACTTTTCAAAATATGGCGCTCCTCCCCCCCCCCCCCCCCCCCCCCGCCAGGCAAACATAGGCCTACGGCTTAAATGTAGGGTAGATGTAGGGAATACCGGCCGCTTAAGCTCATTTGCTTAATTAGCACATGAAAACAATAAAATCACAAAAGAAAAAGATTCTCATTGCTTAGCTACATCATTCAACTTTATTTTCCCAAAAAATGGAGGTAATTAAATATTTGTTGAGGCAGTTATATGCAAATAATGACGTCATCATAAATTGTCCGGCATTCCCTACAGTGTAGGAAATACCAGACAGTATGTTTTTACCCTTTTTTTTGTATAAAGATATGTCTGGAAGCACTGATTTGAATGTAAACCATCAACTTAACATGTTTGTATTGATGTTTTATAACATTATTCATTTTTAGAAGATTATATGCATTTTACTACAAAATTTCAAAACACTCAGAATAACTTTATATCTCATGTAGAGAATGACATATCGCAATAATAATAAAGAGAAATAGACATTTCAAAATTGTCAAACAATTTAATAAATAAATATGATACATTATATATGCAACTTACTATTTGATCTACATGCTTAACAACTCAACCCGGAAGTAAAACAAACAACCGTCCATGTGGTGTCCGGTATTCCCTACACAAAAAATGACTGACCAGCACTTTTCAACACACTGCCACCCCAATACATAGGCTTTGTACAGTGCAAACACTCCATACACGTTTGGCCCACCCTCCACACATGTCCATAATGCATGAAATAGAGGTCATGCCCCAATTCTATTTTTATACCATCACATTCTCTAAAATGAATGTCAATTTTTACATCAGGCCATTTTTTTTTGGACAGATTGTGGTAGTTTTCTCGGAGATTTCTCACTTGTTGTTGTCGAATACAGCATTCAACCTTCCCAGACAGACCACCTGACCAATAGCCCGTATTTCAACTCAGTTGATCTTATGTTGGCAGCTAGGGCTGGACGTGTGGTGACCGTCCAATATTCCCTACTGTCCGGTATTCCCTACATCTACCCTATGTTGAAGGATTTTGAATAATAATTTAGTTGAAGGGTTTTTTTTTTTTTTTTTTTATATAACTTGCCAATGGTGAGTTCATGGAAAAGAATTTCTATGTATATAAGGTATTACCGCTATAGACGAAAATACGAATATTTCTAAATACGAGCGCGAAGCGCGATCAGATTTTTTCCCCCCTCTACTTTACGATCGGAAAGCAAAGAATTCTAAGCAATTAGGGGTATCAATTTTGTTAAGCTCTTCATCAGAACATCATATGAACGGGAGCTGTAATTTGTCCATCAAAACGATTTGAAAGCAAGCCATATAAAATAATGTGAAAATTTGTCCATCAAGTAATGTGAAATCAAACAAATGTATATATTGATGATTTGTTGTTCAGAATCCTCATAATCTGGTTACAAGAAAGAAAAAATAGGCGAGCGTGAATCGCGAGCAGAAATTTGATGTATCGGAATGATCTCTGAAAACGTGACATTTTATGCACTCCTCAGGAACACAAAGTATTAACTCTTTGGAAAATGAAGCGAGCGCGAAGCGCGATCGAAAATTTTGCTCTATGTAATAAAGACCTGAAGTTTAGGATCAATTTGGCCTCCATAACTTTAAAGACCGTATGTTGCCCAGTAATTTTACAAGATTATGAAAGACAGATGAATATCTTTCTATCTAGCTGCTTATCTATCCTTCTGCTTTCCTCCCTAAGTTTAAGATAAATTTGGCGCCCCTAAGTTTAAGCTCAACTTGGCGCCAACTAATCATTTAGCACCCCTAAATGTTAGTTTGAATTGGCGCCATACATGTACGATTTAGGTGATTTGATGCCCCTGGGAAAATGCAAAAATAAATGTAACGTGTTTTACTGTATTCAAATAAATTTAAATGTCTTGATGATTAGTATCCTATAATGCAAATTATGGTCAGAGGAAAAACACAGGTGAGAGCGAAATTTTTGATGTCTTTGAATGATGAGAAAACATGGCATTGCATGCGTTCCTCAGGAACACAATGTAATAACTCATTGGGAAAAGAAATGATGTGAGCGCGTAGCGCGAGCCAAAATTTTGCTATGTATATACAGACCAGGAGGAATTAAAAAATTTAGAGACCATATTTCAAATACCAAGTTGTTGCCCTTTAGTTTCAGGTAAATTCGGCACACCTCCCTAAGTTCAAAATAAAGTTGGAGCCCCTAAGTTTAAGATAAATTTGGCATCCCTAAGTCTCAGGTCAATTTGACGCCCCTACGTTTAAGCTCAATTTGGCACCCCCTAAGATTTAGGTCAATTTGAAATGCAAAAATGAATGTAACGTGAAATCAAATAAATTGAAATGTTTTGATGGTTAGAATCCCATAATGTAAATTTTGGTAGAAAAAAAAAACATAGGCGAGCGCGAAGCATGAACGGAAGTTTTGATGTATTCAAATGATTAGAAAACAGGACATTTCATGCGTTTCCTCAGGAACACAATGTAATAATCTTTGGGGGGGAAATCATGCGAGCGCGAAGCGCGAGCGAAAATTTTGCTATGTATATGGGCAGTTCCAAGCAAAACAGGGCATGACCCCCCAAATTTCAAATTCATGGTTCCATGACAAATTTGGTATCATATGACAGCTAAAAGTCCAAATGTTCAATATCTGTGGATGGTTAAGCCTTTTTAGGGCATTTTTGGTTTAAAAATGGCATTAATATTCAATATTACTAAAATTTTTAAATTTATATCTTTTTTTATTTAAATTTCATGTAAGAGAAATGTACCTAGAAAATGAAAATATACTTTGATCATATTTTATTATGAAAGCAGGATATATAAAAAATAAAGTTTTCACATAATATTTTGCTTCGCGATCTTTGTTCCCCATCAGTGAGCACAAACATGAAGTTACCTTAAAATGTCACTCCGTAACCACAAAAACACATATTTTTTTAGATATTTTTAGAATAATTGGGTTTAATGCAACAAAAAATTTATTTGCAAATCTGGAACACCCATACCTATCAATTACAAAGACTTTTTATATTTGAATGGATTTTGTTTGAGAAATACGGCCTCATAAAATGAGTCACTCCGTAACCATTATGGTTACGGAGTGACATCCCATTGCATTGCATGTACAATGTACATGTACAATTTGATCAAAGCTCACTCTACACTAGAACTTTTTAAATTCAGAATTCTTTTAGTGAAGTGCCCAAGAAAGACATCGGGGTGTCATGCTTTGAGGATATGAGATCATAAATATGCAAATGAGCCCTTTGTCAACAATTAATTGCACAACTCAGGCATTTGTGTGAGGTTTGATATGAGCTCCTTTGAGGACTTTGCAGCAGATTATTTTGGAAGAAAGTGGATGAGGCTGTGAACTCAATCATTTGGTTACATGTATACCATTTAAGTAAGTTTAAATAGTAGTTTAAAGCAGACACTGACCTGTACATATAAATAAAAGTAAGACAATGGGTTTGAAAATTACCCTACCTTGTGCTATCATATAAAGCATGACAGAATTGAAATTCATCAACAAATGAAGGAGAAGAAGCATAAAAAAATAATAAAAAAAAAATAGCATAAATTAGAATAGATTTATTTTCTAGTCGAAATTTCAAAATTCTGTGTAGAAGTTTAGTGAACATCATAGAGCTTTACAGATTAGGAAAAAAATCTGTCAAAAGATTTAAAAAAAAAAAATTTGTTTGTGAATTTTGAAAAATTTGCACAAATTAGCATACTTAATGAGTTTCAAAATTCTGTGTAAAATTTTGGCATCTCCCACCTAGTGCTATCATATAAAGCAAATGGAATTGAAAATGATTGACAAATAAAGGAGAAGAAGCATTTATTGTTATTTTTTAAGAATTTTGCATAAGTTAGCATATGAAGAGTTTGATTCCAAAAGGCGCTAAATCCACTTTTAGTGTTTTAGAGTAAATCAAGGTTTTTTAATTTACCATTTTATCTTATCCATTGTAAGTTTATTTTGATATATATGATAAAGCTATCGTATTCTAATAATTAAATCACGTTTTTAAAAATCTAGCTATCAATTTCAATTTTTAAGAAATTTTTATAATTTCAATTCCCATGGATTTAGCGCCTTTTGGAATAAAACCGTTTTGGATTTAGCTCCTTTTAAAATAAAACTCATATTTGTGACCAATTTTTTTCAAACTTTCAAAAAATATTTTTTTATCCAATATACTGCATTTGATTCCCATGCCTAAGATGCACTTAATTAACCTATAAAATCCATTTTGGTCAAAAGTGGATTTAGCGCCTTTTGGAATCAAGCTCTTCATATATAATGTAGACAATTTTAAAAACAACATTTCAAAATTCTGTGTAGAAGTTTGGTAAACCTCATGTAGCTCGATGGAACAAAAAAGAAAAAATATCAAAATCGGTCAACAAATAAAGAAAATCCATTATTTGTGAATTTTCAAAAATGCGCATAAATTAGCATACTTAATGAGTTTCAAAATTCTGTGTAGAAGTTTTGAATCCCTCACCTAGAGCTATCATACAGAGCAAGCAGAATTAAAATTCAAACAATCAAGGATGTTTTTTTTTTTATTTAGCAAGGGAGACATAGTCCATTTACATTGCCATTGTGTGGATGATTCAGAGGTCACTCCGTAACCGGACATGGGTTCAAGTTTTAATTCATAATTAACAAAATATTCAACCAATTTTCTCATGCAAGGCGGCATATTATACCTAGTATAACATAGAATCGAATCAATTACTCAAAATTATGATAGCCATTTAAAGTTCAAAGAGTTTAAGCAAAATGTTTTATGCTCAAATATGCATGTCCATTTTGCGTCACTCCGTAACCATGATTATGAATATTCATATCTCATTAATTATGCAGATCACTATAACAAATGATATCATTTTAAAAAGAGGGTACCATCAGCTATTGTCATGAACCATTTCTTTGTAAATAAAGATTAAAGTATGGATGATAAATGTGTTTGAATGCTGAAATGTTGCTTCTGAATGTCACTCCGTTACCTTGGAACTGCCCATATACAAACCCGGATGCATGAATTTGAAAATTTTGCTCTATGTATATAGAGACCATATTTTAAAAACCTATTTGTTGCCCCCTTAGTTTCAGTTAAATTCGGCGCCCCTTAGTTTCAGATCATTTAGGCGCCCTATAAGTGTAAGCTCAATTTGGCGCCCCTAATTTTAAAATGATTTGTCATCACCTTAAATATCAATTAAGTTAAGTGCCAATCAGACCCCCCACCCCCCATATAGAGTTCAAGGTCATTGGGCTTGAACAATAAATTTGAAATGCAATATATAATATTATATATATAAAATATATATATAATATATATGATATATATATATATATTATAGAATAGTAATAGAATGCTCGTACTAATAAAGTCGCTTCTGTGTATGAAAAGCTTATATATCTGTATAGTCAGATAAAGAGAGATATCATAAGCAAAGATATGAGCAAGAGAGAAGCGGGGGATATGGGTTGCAAGTAAACTTTCGTCTTTAATAGACTTCTTCGGAAACATTCGAAGAGTAACAGAAATTTCTGTTACTTTTCAGATGGTTTCCGAAGAAGTCTATTAAAAGACGAAAGCTTAAACTGAACATAGTTCTGCGTCATTCCTTTGCTTTGACTCTCTAATATATTCACGGGTGCCAAATTTCCTTAAACTTATTGGCTCAACTATATCCTATTTACCTGAAACTACGGGGCCAAAATACACACACAAAAAATGGTCTCTATCTATGTATTTGTTCCTCTATTACCACAGAATTATTACATATGGATTCTTTAAGCGTAAACATTTAAATTTACATTGTTTCACGGTTACATTTTTTTTTTTTTTTGTATATAATAATATATTCATTATATTATATTGATATATTATATAATTAATTAGTTAATATAATATATATATATTAATATATATTTCCGTATGTAATATACTAATATATTATTATACATCATATATTATATATATCATATACATAATATAACTATATTATAATAATATATATAATATATTATTAATACTAACTAATATATAATATTAATATATGTATATATATATAATTTATATATTATATAACAAAAAAATAAAACTGATACGTGACAAACAGTAAATCTTAATGTTTGACGGGTTAGAATCCCGTAATGTTAAGTTGCTATAAAGAGGAAAAGCATAGATAGAGACCATTTTATTGTGTGTGATTATTGAGCCCCGTAGTTTTCAGGTAAATAGAGATATTAGTTGGAGACAATAAGTTTAAGATAAATTTGGCACCGTAGATTCAAGTCAAGTTCGAGCGCCATCTAATTGAGCTAAAAATCGGCGTCCATTAAATTATAAGATCAGATCTTGGGACACCGACCTTAACTTCAGGTTAAAATAGCGGCGCCTTAAGCTCTCAGGCCAGATTCAGCGCCTTAAGTTTAAATCATTTTCGCGCGCACATGACATTTGGAAAATCAAATATTGGCGCCCCAACAGGTAAGCTCATTTTGGCGCCCTCATGATATTTAAGTTGATTTAGGACGCACCACCTTAATTTTAAGGTCGATATAGGCCGCTTATGTTGAGGGTCGATTTGGCGTCCCCCACTATGCTGCAAGGTCAAATTGTGGGCGCCTTAATGTTTATAGGTTTTGAAGCCCCTTAGTTTGCGTCGATTGGCGCCCAATGTTATATCATAGACGCCCTCTAAGCTTAACGTCATTTGGGCCCCCCATCCTAAGTTTGGGTCAATTTGGCGCCCCTCCTAGTTATAAGATGCTAATTATGCTCGCGCATAGTTTAATGTCGATTATGGACTTCTCGCGAAAGCGAACGAACAACCCTAAAAATTTAAGGTGATTTGGGCCCACCCCACCCCAATTGTTAAAGGTCGGATTTTGGAGCCCTAATAAGTTTTAAAGAGTAATTTGGCCCATTAGTTTACTGTGCTTGTGGCGCCTCCAAATTTAAGTGTCGATTTGGCGGCGCCGTAATGTTTAAAGTCAATTTGGCAACCTTAGTATTCTACGATTTGGGCTCCCTACACAAATTCAAGGTGAAATTGGCGCCAGCTAAATTAAGGGTACGATTTGGCAGCCTATAAGTTTAGATCATTTGGAAACGAACTCGTACCATACAGTTTAAGGCTCAATTGGCAGCCCCTGTAGTTTAACTGTCGATTTATGGCGCCCCTCAGTTAATAGAGGTCGATTTGCGTCCCCTAGAGCTTAAGGTCACTTGCGCCCTATAGTTACTGATCGATTTTGCTGCCCCCCCCACACGCGACATTTTTTATAGGCGCCCCCTTCCCTCTCCTTTTTTCCTTCCTTCTCCTTCTCGTACTCTTTTCTCTTTTTTTTTTTACTCCTATCTCTCTATCTTCTCCCCTTCTTTTTTCCACTTTCTTTCCCTTTCATTCCTTTCCCTTTCTTTGTTTTTTTCTCTTTTCTTTCTTTTTTTTCTTCCTTTCTCCCTTTTTTCTTCTTTTTTCGGCGCCCCATGCCAGTCCCGGGGGGCCGGACCGCAGTAAAGCCCCCCCCCCCCCAGAATACGCGCATGACATATGATCAACTCATTTAACGTGCCGGATGCATGAACGTATGTTACTGTTCGGTGACATACGTCGATAGCTTGTGAGCTACTTATTGACTTCTTAATCCATGCTTTGTTTCCTACCCTCCCCTGCTTCGTGCGTTTTTGCGCACATTCGGACTAACGTTGACATAATATACTTGTTTTGAGTAATTTAATTTGTTTGTCAACATTTTGATAGGACCTAGTGCACGAAAATCGCATACAATAAAACTAAAAATAAATAAACAAAAAATAAAAATGATGCCCTGCAACAATGAGAGTTTAGATAATTGCCCTCTTATTTTTAGGAACGGAATTTTGTTTGACTTTAAAGACAAATAAGAATGCCACATATTTCAGTACAACATTGTTGTCGAAAGTTCTTTTTAAAAAAGTTATGAGGAAATATTGACTTTCATCTTTAACCCTTTCAAGACCAAGGTATTTTGATGGTTCATAGGCCATAGGGGGGGGGGCACATTGTGCCCCCTTCATATTTTTGTAAACATTATTTTACCGATCACTTTCATATTTGGCATGACGATAGAACAACTGGAGCTCTACAACTTGGTACAACAAAAAATTCTCAAGGTCACCTTATGGGGGCGCTATTCACAGTTAAAAAAAAAAAGAAATACATAGAAAATGCACATAATTCGAATTAAATCATTTCGACTCTCTAAAATCACAGTTTGATGATAGAGACAGGTTCAAATATGTTTTATAATTCATTCATTATTCATTCATCTATTAAAAATGTCAAATGGGGCGCTTTATTCTCTGAAAAAAGAAAAACACGCAATCTCGTCACTAGAGGGCGCCTCAGTTAATTAACTAAAATAATTTAATTTAAATAGTTTTTGTACTAATTTTCACTGTCTAGGCATGCAAAGTGATTATACAACAAGGAATAATCATATTCTGTGAATTTCAATTGCATATATATTTTGTTTTCCGCCATTTTGCACACGAAAAGTAACAAAAACAAAAGAAAAAGAGTCTTTTCAGTTAAGAATGTTAATTCAATTCAATTTGAATAAAGAAACCTCCATAATATTGTTTAGAACTATGAAAATCGAAAACGACCAAATTTTTTTATAAACATAGTTACCGATTTATGGTTGGCATTTGGAACATTATACCCCCACAAAATATGTATCAAAATGATCGTGAATAAATCTTTAGGAAAAGTCACCAAGTTTGATAAAAAAAAAAAAATCCAAGCGTATAAAAATGGCGTATACAAGTTCGATGGGGGTAGGGGGGCACATTGTGCACACATTGTGGACACATTGTGGACACATTGTGCCCCCCCCCTTGGTCTGGATAGGGCTCAGTACAAGGGGAAACAAACTTGGCAGTGGGGGATATATACCCTGATTTGTCACGCATACATCTCCTCTTTTTTATGGAATCTTTGTTTTTATTTCTTAAATTCTCTATAGCTCTGATATGCCCTCTCTTTAGTGCCCTCCACTCTTTGAGGAATATTAGACACGGAGAAATAGGTTCTAGGACATCTCCCCCGGAGGACATCTCCCCCGGGGACAACTCCCCTGGAGGACAACTCCCCCATAGGACAACTCCCCTGGAGGACAGCTCCCCCGGAGGACAGGTCCCCCCAAGGACGTGTCCCCCGGAGGACAGCTTTCCCCAGGGACAACTCCCACGGAGGACAACTTCCCCCTGGACAACTCCCCTGGAGGACAACTCCCCCGGAGGACAACACCCCCTGAGGACAACTCCCCTGGAGGACAACTCCCCCGGAGGACATCTCCCCTGGAGGATAGGTCCCCCCAAGGAGAATTCCCCGGATGACATCTCCCCTAACTTTAAATGCTTTATAACTATTGCTTTTATGCCAAGCCCTTGGCTTTTCTTTCTGTTACAATTATTACATTACTTTTCGCATGGAGTAACCCTTCTGTAATGACAAGCGAGGATGGGAATGGTTGTTTAATTGCTAATCATCCATTGGAACCACCCCTTCCAATCTGTGAATGGCTACTCCTTCCCTCAAAAGGTTTGGCAGATTCAGAGGTACCCCAACGAAATGTGACCCTCAGAAAAGGAAAATTAATGAAAATGCAAGAAATAACAGAAATGTTGAAAAAAGGGAAGGATGCTAAATGGGGAAATTAAATATGAAGCTACAGGAGTAGAAAAGAGCACGAAGGGCGATTTAGCCTACATATCTCTAGTCGTCTTCGGCAAGGGGGGGGGGGTGAGCCACGATAATTAAGCTTTAATTAATAATGAATCACACCCTAAACAAATTAGAATGGGCGCAAAAGTTTAAACGAGAACACAATTTTTATTTATAAAAAAAAATAAAATTCACAAAACTCAATTCTAACATTATCACTTGTTTTGTCATTTTTCAAAGAATAATGTAATACAATCATTGTCATTGGGTTTAAGATTTTACAGACAATTGTTATATCTGAACGGTGTGTGTTCATAAGTATGCACTTTGCACAGCTTATGCTAAAGTGTAGCGTTGTGGCGCGGCGCGGCGCGCTGAAAAATGGAAATAATCGACGAAAAAAAAATAAGGTGTCTTGAAAGCGTCCTACAAAAAAAGGAAAAGATTCTGAATCGATTTTTGTGAAATTTTAGGAAATGAGCCCAAGTCATTAGCGGATTCAAGTTCTTCCAAGACAAAAGAATTTAGGAGCTGGCATTGTGTGAGTACAAAGGCCGGCCCCCTGATTCTGTGGACCAGGACCAGGAATTTCATTGAAATTCGCAATTTAAAACAATGTGAACGTGGACCGGGAACAGGAGTGGACCAGGACTAGCCCATCACGATTTCTGGTTGCTGGCATTATGTGAGTACTAAGGCCGGCCCCCTGATTCTGTGGACCAGGACCAGGACCAGGAATTTCATTGAAATTCGCAATTTAAACCATGTGAACGTGGACCGGGACCAGGAGTGACCAGACTAGCCCATCGCGATTTCTGATTGCTGCCGATAGCCGTAAACAGCATCGACCAAAATTTTCATATGAATTTGTGACCCCGATTTCTTTCACCTAATTTGACGCTTTTAATCAGCCCGGGTATAGCTGTGCGCATACACAGAACGACTACCGCGTACAATGTCCGGTCAGCTGTGCGGTTGAATCTGATTGGCCGGCCGGATCACGATAGGTAGGCGACTGTTCTATTTAGAGCAAGCTAGGGGTGACACGGCGTTTGGGCTTAGTGGGAGGACACGTACGGCGATTTATTGAGACCGTTTATTTATTTTCAGCAGACATTGTTTCTTGTCATTTTCTTGTCAAGGAATCCCATCGCTACCTGACTGCGTGATTATTTACGAAAAATCAGTACAAATGTCGCCTTTTTCTTTCTTTTTTCTAATTCAATCTCGATACCGTAGTGATCCACAGAATTAAAAAACCCTTGATTTCCCCTGAGCAAGAATGGTACGACCCGTAGCCGGCCTGGCTCGCTATAGCCAAGTTCCCAAATCAGCGTAGGCATCAATTGGTTTGATCTTTTGAGTAAAAAATGACGGTGCTTTTTTTTCATCCAATACGAATAATTTATATATCAACATTTTCAGAATGAGCTGAATAACTTAAATCTTTTCCGTTGGTGAAAAATAGCCACTCCCGGCAAGAAACTTACTGAAAAGCCGGAAACATTCAGTCAAAAAAGTTCAATACCATAGAAACTTTGACAAAATTGATGAAATTCAAACAAAAATGACGGTACGCTGAAAGAGCAAAAAATCGTGATTTTATATCACCATAAACGAAGAAGAGTTACATTTTCTAATACTTTTTCCGTTGGTGAACTAGGCCCATCGGTCAAAAAGATATGGTTGAAACAAGAGGAAAATTGTACCGTTTTGCAGCTTTTATAGCGGCGCGCAGTGTGTTAGAAGGGTTGACGCTTAAGTGTTAAAATCCATATGCATCGTTTTGAACTATTAGTCACACAATTTTGGACACACACACACACCCACACCCACACACACACACACACACACACACACACACACAACACATGCACTCTAACCCACACAAGGGCTTATGCTAAAGTTCGAGTCCGGAAAATGATAATCATTTCCAAAAATTTCACAAAAATCGATCCAGAATCTTTTCCTTTTTTCGTAGGACGCTTTTTGAAAGACACCTTGTTTTTTTTTTCGTCGATTATTTCCATTTTTTAACGCGCCGCGCCGCGCCACAACGCAACACTTTAGCATAAGCCCACTTGCACAGCTTTGCATTCATGCCGTGTCATTGCTATCATAAGAGGGTGTTATTGCAACTAGTGTTGGTATGAAAATATCTACAGAAGTAGATGAAAATTAAAACATCTAGGTATATCAACCAAATTTTCAGTATTTCCGTCACATATCCGATGAAAACATTTATAATTCTAAAACATTTGCTGAAACAAACCAAAACAAAACGAAACAAAACCCTTGTATCAAATTATGTACTTGATTTTTGTATAATTAAAGAGGTGTGGTATAAAATTTTTCACTTGACGATTCGCGCTTGAAAATCCTTTCTTTTTTTTTCTTTTCTTTTTTTTTTTGGCTAAAAGAAAGATAATCGTCACCATTTGTAAAAGAATAACAACAACAAAAATAGAACCAGAAAAGTAAAAATATACTGCTTCGGGTCATTTTTAGTCAAAAATTTCGGCGCGCGCTTTGCGCTCAAGAATCATCCCTTCAAAAGGTTTATTTTTTTTTTCAGATTTCGAACACCCATTTGTTCTGCAAGGAGAGAAAAAATGACACATTTCATTAGCCATACTGTTGTACTTAAAGGTCTTAACAGCTTTTTTGGTCAAAGTTATTTGGTCTTAAAAAAATCATTGCCTTTTTCAAATTTAAGACAAAATAATGACATTGGCATTTAAATTTCTAAATCTACTTATCTTTCAAGAGGTAGAGGAAGTTGTATTTATTATAGAGTTTAGTGGGCGCTAACTACTCACGCAAATTCCAAAGAAATCGCATTACAAATAAGAAAGTTGAAAATCTTCAATGTGTGTGTTTCGGTCCAATTGCCAGATGATCAAATAGCCAGTTGGTCCAATAGCCATTTGTTCCAACAGCCATTTGGTCCAATAGCCATTTGGTCTAATAGCAAATTAGTCCCATTGCCACTTCGTCCAATAGCCAGTTCATCTATCTTCATTGCCATTTGGTCCAATAGCCATTTGGTCCAATGCCCATTTACATGTATTATTGTTATATAATAGCAACAGGGGAAGACAGCTGCTCCAGGTCTCTTCTTCTTTTAGTTGGGCCTGAGTTCATTTTCAAAACTTATCTTTTATATCAGATCATTTGTAATGTGCTACTGATGTCACAGGACTATTGTGAAGTGTTATTTTGATATACTTTTGCTGTACTTTGTGATATCATTTTGCCCGTCATCATGCTCAGGTAGTCAACAACGTGACACCATGACAGTTCAGTCATCCTCGGCAGCAGAACGGCCTTGCCTATTGGTAAAATACCGCTGGATTGTGTGTGTGTGACGACTCAATGTGATCATGCTGTGTGTGTGTGATTACATCCATGTAAGAATTTTCATGCAGATGAAGCTGGGCAGCATGGAGCAACAAACCCGGTTTCCCAACATGAGAATTTTCTGGTTGTCGGAAATAAAAGGAGAGAGTCCCGGGGAGGCTGTGGTGAAGTTTGGGAAGAAAGTCGGCGTCACACTTAAAGGGCCTATCCCACAGGAGGCGATCGTTGTGGCGACAACCTATTCATGTTAGAACCTGCCAGAATCGTGTCAGAATCGTAGGTGAAAGAAGATGACATACGTATCTACGACTCTGTCTACAATACACTCTCAGAAAATTTTTAACCAACCGGGCGAAATTTTAACCAACCGTTGGTTCAAATATGAACTTACCAACTGTTGGTTAAACGCGTTAACCAACCCCAGTTGGTTAAAATTTAACCAATTATGTATTAAAATTTTAATAGAAAGTTGTTTAATTTATTTCAACCAACCCTAGTTGGTAAAATTTTTAAATACTTAATTGGTTAATTTCTTTTTTTAATACATCATGGTTGGTTAAAAAAAAAATCAAGCGATAGACCGGACTGGACCGGCCTTTTGACAATTTGATCAAAGTATTGGTACAAATAACGTGAAGAGTTATGCCTGTATTATTAGACTACATGCATTATTTGTTGGCCTAAATAGGGCAGGCCTACAGTAGCCTAAGTATTGGTCCAGTAGTCAGTACAATATCATTACTTCGGTTCAGACGTTAGGTCTACAATCTAGTCCAGTATCTGAGATCTAACTGGTTCTAATTATAGATCTAGAATATAGAAACGGGATGCTGGCCTAGATTCTAAGTTTAGATTCCAAAATCATCACTCTTAAACCAGTCAAGTAGGCATCATTGGACTATATCCACATCGAGAGGTCTAAAAATATTTAGGCTAAATTTAGATTCAAGTGATGGTTCTTACGTAGTTCTAATATTTAGCCAACTAAATCTATGACCTCATGACTTAGTCCGAGACCAAGCTGGTTGGAGAGCGAAGTATCTAACTTGTGTTAGACCGGAGCTGCATAAATTTCAAGCAAGTTTAATACCTAAGTTAACGCTAGGTCTAGCGTCTCAACCGAAATAATTAAGAATCGTACTGGCCATGTAACTTAGTCCAAATAATAATGCATGTTAGTCCTATATCACAGGCCTATACTCTTCAAGTCATTTCTACCTACCAATATACTTTGATCAGATTGTCAAGATAGGTCCAGCCAGACCAGCAGTCAGCTTGTGTAACCCTTTTGTCGTCGCGAACAAAGTACGTGCATAATGAATAGGCGCATTATATCTTACGTGTATAAATCAAAATCGCAAGATTTCTAGCGCGAGGAGCGGAGCGCGTATCTTTGTTAAATCCCCGTTTCCCATTGGTTGTTTTTCTTCCACGTGACCAATTTTTTTAACCAACTGTTGGTTAATATTGGAATTGGGCTTTTTTTTAACCAACCCATGCTTTTTCACGTTTAACCACCTTTTTTTTAACCAACTTTTCTTTTTAATACATTATTGGTTAACATTTTTAACCAACTGGTTTTAATATGCGTTTTTTTACCAGCGTTCTGAGAGTGTAGGCTACGACATCGACTTGCTTCCACGCAAACAATAGACTAACAATAGCTTGTATCCAATAATAAAATAGCCTCGACCATCGCGCATCTCGCAGCTCGACTTCTCTCGTCGCAGCTTAAAATCAACTAAAATATGAGCTTGCGCACTGTGGCGATCCTTGCGACTGACACAGGCGATCGAGTGTTTTCTACCTGATGGCGGTCTGTCGACCTTTATATTCGTGATAGTCTTCTAAGTCGCGCATTATAATTTGGGTCGTGAGTGATTTTTGAAAATTTCAAAAATAAGCGGCGACTGTACAGTATCTGAATGGGAAGCCGATCCTGATTTTGGTGAATGTAGGTGGCGACAAAGACCGTAGCGGCTTAAATATCACTGGCCTTTTGGTTCAGCGATGCGTGCAACGTACGCTGGAGCGCGGCAACCTACAACTGGCCGCCGTTCCGCTCTGCTAAACATTGTCTATCTGGCGACAATCTACGATAGCACCTTGTCGCGACAAGGGAACACACTCTACGGTCATTGACGTCAACCCAACTGACGCCAGCTATTGTTTAACTTGTTGAGAAACTAGCGGCGAACATAATTAAGAAAACTGTTGTAATGGGTGTCTTTAATGCAGGTGTCACATTAGCCGTGTTAGCGCACTGTTCGCCACCGTTCTGGCAAAATTTGTGCACACGGCGGCAAACGGTGAGGCACACGGTGAAGCGGTTGAAGCCCGTCCAACACGTTCATAGGAGCTCGCTGGGCACCCGTTTTTAAAGAACGGCCGAACTCTTGCCGGGTCTTTTCCGGGTGATGACCGGGTTTTTCAGAACGGTCTTAAACCGGACCAGTCGTTAAAAGGGCGGTAAAAGGACTGAATGAGGACGCCGCGCCCGTTTCATGCCCGTTTACAGGACGGAGATGGACCGCGGTGAGGTCGGGCAACATGAATCGATAACCCCCCCCCTTTTTTTTCCGCATCAAGTACGCCCCCTTGTGGCTGAACTTGCCAACTCCTAGTACATGAAACTATACGTGAAAACTATGCTTTTAAATCAGTTGTCCCCTTGATTGTTTACCAACAAGATCAATCACTATCTAAATGAATTTGAGTTAAAAACTAATACCCAAAGTAATATTTTTACAAAACAAAAGTATTATATACCATAAAGAATAAATCATATGACATAAACAAGGAGGTGATTATCAACTTTATTTGGGGGCTGCTTTACTCGGAAATTATAGTTTTATAGGGGGCCCATTTTTTGTCGCATTTGTTACATTTACTTTTAGCCTCTGTTTCAGTTTTCATATCAAGTCAGTGCTGGTTAAATTATTTACACTTTATAATAGATTTTATACAATATTGAATTGGTCGTACTTATTATATTGTTCTATCCTAGAGTTCTGAAAAGACGGGAAAAACTCAAAGAATTTTTTTTCCCCACAAAGTTTCTTCATTTTGAAATAATGATATTTTGTATGTTTTGATTATTATTATTGATATATAGGGGGCCTGCGTTTTGGTCTTTGGTCGTCCAATATCCCATCATTATTCAAGCAACCATGCAGGGTAGGAGTCGTTCCACACGGGTCACTACATCCATTCATATACATGTATATCATTATTTATTTATTCTAGGGGAGGGACGTTCTAAAAAAAGGAGGTGGGGCAAAGGCAACTAATTCCCATTTTAGGCACCTTTTCCCTAAATTTTCGGTCGGGAAATGCCTGGGTAAGTTTCTTTTTGTATTTCCGATTCTGTGTAGGCTTCCTTGAAAAATGGTTCATATTGCTATCTCACAAACATAACCATATACCTCTGATATTGGATTAATTACATGAATTATATACAATCTATGGGTAACAAAATTCGTGTTTTTGGAATTCTTAAGATGGTTTCTCAGATATAGAATACAATGGCACTTATGCATGTATTTTATTAATACAAATATTATATTAAGGTATTGTCTTGTATAGTTCTGATTAATCTATTTAATCACAGTAAAATCATCAAAGTGGTTGTGTGTAAAACAATGAAATAAAATAAACAAAAAACTAATCCATGGATCATACAAAACATTCCAACTGCAGAATTATGAATGATGTAGACATTTTTCTTGATGTGATTCTATGGGGGTTATAATTTGGCTAAAAGAATATTGCAATGAATGATTATGAAAAAGTATTTAGACAATTCATAATATTAATGAGTAAAAAAGATGATAAAGTATTTATCATGATAACAATATTTCATTTGATATAGGATTTTAATCATTTCAAAAGCACGGGACATTTTCGCGCGAGAAATTAAAATAATATTCGATAAAACTAACACATTTTTGTTAATTGAAACGCGTATAAAGTAAACATGTAATTTGGGCAAAACGTATGAGACCAAACTATACTGAAGCTTATTGGGAAAGTAATATAATGTTTATTACAAAGTTGTTATAATTAAAAACTTTAGAAAACTAATGTCAAACAAAACAAAGCAAACATTAAAAAAAGAATTGACATTACTTTACATTAAATGTCCATGAAGGGACCCAATTTTAAATTCTTCTCCCCGACAACGACAATAAAAATAATTCAGATTATATGTATGTTTGAAAGCTTAAATATCATTCCTCTCTAGACCTGTAAAGAGAGCGACGAGATCGAGAGCTTCGAAAACAAAAGGCGGTTTGAGACACCATATAAGTGATTTAAGACACCAATAAGGGAAGATCTGCCAGTTTCAGACACCACGTGCACGACCGCTTTGTGGACGGGTGAGGAGCGCTTTTTCCGTCCTTACACCATTCATAAACCGTCTTTACAATGCATTATACGCCCGTACACCGGGTCTCCATCGACCGAGGCCTGCGGTTATGCCCGGCGAAAATTTTGAGCATGCTCCAGTCATGCTCAAAATATTCGCCGGGCATGAACCGAAGGCAAATCAGAAAGACGGGTCATCACCGACACCACTGTCTATTATCTCCGGGTATCCTCCGTGTCCCGTCGTTCGTATCAACTTTTTTTCGCATGCGGTCTGCGAACGGTGGGAACGGTGAGTCACCCGGCGAAGAAACAATTTTTTTTTCTTGTCAGAGAGCGTTTGAGGCCGGCGGGCAAGCGGTAATCATACGGACAAAAGGAAAGCGTGGACTATATATTGAGGACGGTCAGCCCGGTACCAGGCTGGCTAGGACCTGGTTATAGACCCGGTATAGAACGATACAGACCCGGTATAGAACGACACCGACCCGGTGAAAATTTAAGAAAAATGTAATGTGGCCCCGGTGCGTTGTTCTATTGCCGTGTTGGAATTTGTTGTTTTTCGGTGAACGGCGAAAACCCGTTCAATTTACCCGGTAAATGTGACACCTCCATAATGAAAATAATCATATTAAGGGTCCTTTAAATTTTATGTTGTCCTTTTCTTTGGTGCCAACAAGGGTAACTGAAAATTCTTCAACCCTAATAATTCTTTGTAATATGCAACCTTTTCCATCATCAGGAGTGATAATATCAGATCTTTCTGATCATTTCCCTATTTTCACTAAAGTGAACCTACAATTCAATCCTCATGAACATGAAGTATCAGACAAAAGGATCGCAGTTCATTGCACAATAAATTTTACGAACTTGTAACGCATACAAACTCAGTCTTCATAGCAGAATATGAGCCTCAAAGTCTATTCTTTACACCAGTAGGTCGTGATGAGCTAATATCTATTGTGAAATCGCTTAAGAGTGGGAAAAGTCCTGGTTATGACAGTATCAATAACGATTTAGCCAACAAAATTATCGTAGGGATCGCAGAGCCCTTAATTCATATTTTCAATCTATCAATGTTAAATGGAAGAGTACCACTAGACATGAAAATTGCGAGGGTAGTGCCAATATTCAAAAAGGGTTATCCACGATCATGACGAACGCAGTCCGTTTGAGGACAGTATACCCCCTTCTTGCAACTCTATTAGTTCTCTTTTCCAAGTGTGACCAGGGACGTGAGAGGAGACCCTGGTGTGACAAACACCTCAATCAGATATCTATCTTTAAAAATCTGTTCCTTGACCTCGGTCCAAACAGTGGTCACCCAAGGTCACAGCTGGGGGCCAACATTGCTTACATTAAAAGATCAAGATGTCTGTATCGATAGATTTTTATTAGTTTTTTATTCTTGTACTTTCCTTATTTCGAGGTCGATTTTCTTCGTTTGAAATTGAAAACGAATTAACATTTGATTACTAAATATAATATGCCTGTGAAAACTTGAAATATATCAAATACAATCATTTTATTTTGAAGGGCCTACTCATAGGCAGAGCTACTATTACGTAACATCCCAGCTGTTGTTTATCTTTTACCCCTGGCTCAACGCTCAAGCTGGCCTGTGGAGTTGCAAAGTTTGATAACAGGGATTATCTGGCCATGCAGGGCCGATAGTGCTTGGAAATAGTTTCAAACGAGGATTTTTATAAGGGGGTCTGATACCTGAATAAGGACTGAAAAGTCAGGTAGGCTTGCAAACGAGGGATTGACGTAATGATACACTAATTACCGTCTCATCTCCCTCTTAACATCATTTTCGAAGATCCTTGGGAACATTATTTCATGTTCGATTAATAAAGTTTTTAAATTGGAACAATATATTTTCAAACTTTCAGTTGGGGGTTCGGGAAAAGCAAACTACTTCCCATGCCTTGTTGCACTTTATTGATAAAATATCGAATGCAATAGACACAAGAAATCATACAATAGGCATATTTCCTGATTATTCCAAAGCTTTTGATACTGTCGATCATACTATTTTAATAAGCAAATTGTCCCACTACGGGATCAGAGGTACTGCATTGGATTGGTTCAAGAGTTATCTCACTGATAGAAAGCAGTTTGTTTCTTTGAACCGTATTGATTCAGGGTTTCAGAATGTTACATGTGACGTACCACAGGGATCAATCCTTGGCCCACTATTAGTCATTATATTTCTCAATGATATTCATTTTTCATCTGAAGTATTGTCATTTATTTTATTTGCTAATGATTCCAGCTTATATTACTCGCACATAAATCCTCAGATTCTCTTAGAAACAGTTCATTCTGAACTACGTAAAGTTACTCGGTAGATACAAGCAAACACATTTTCTTTAAATTTGCAAAAAACAAATTATATGTTTTTTAGTAATATAATTACATTTCTTCCCGGAGAAGTCTGTCTTGATAAAGTTTTCATAAATAGCGTACAATCAACAAAATTCCTTGGATTGTACATTGATGAGCAACTCAGTTGAAAAATTCATATTAATCATTTATGTAAAACACTAAAAAGAAACAAGTCATTTTTAATCAAGACATTCTTTGTTTTCATGTACTCTACACTGATCCTTCGTTATCTTAATTATGGTGTACTTGCATGGTGTAATTCTCTAAAAACTCGCCTCGAAAGCTTATTTTTGATCCAAAAGAGAGTTTCAAGAATCATATGTAATGTAGGTTTTCTCTCACACACTAATCAGCTTTTCGCAGACACAAGATTCTAAAGCTCCAAGATATTTATCAAATTCAACTGGGTGTCCTTATGTATGATTTACGTTTTGGTGTCCTACCAAGCGCTCTGTCCAACAATTTTAAAGAAAAACAATCATGCACATAAATTTCATTTCGGAATGCTTCTACTCTCCACTTAACTAAAGTGAGGACAAAATTGGCTTTAACACATTAGCTATTACAGGTCCTTGGTTTTATAATTCTCTCGATACCAAAATTAAGTTTTTTTTGTTAGCCCATCTGTATTTAAACGTGTACTTACGGTCCATCTCCTTGACAATTATTTTGACTGTCAAGGTATTATATTGTAAATGATAGCCATCTGAGCCTGATTATGCTTGTTATCTTTTCTTTCAATATGCTGTGTCTAACTGTTTATTCCTTTGTCAGTTTGTGTTATTTGTTTGTTGTTTTTGTTTGTTTTTTGTCGTTATGTTGTGCTGTACTCTTTCTCTTTTCTATTTTTCCCCTTTTGTTTTTGTTTCTTGATGTTTCAAGTCCTGTTACCCTATTGTACATTGCCTTTCTGCTTCTGTTATGCCAAAACATTTTCATATTATCCTACGTAGCTAGTTATAAATACGTTCACTCATATTACACTTTCTTTTACCTGTTTACAAGAACTTAACTTTATATGCATCAATGTAAACCTGATGAAGTTTAAATGTACTATGTGAAATCTTTTACTACATTGTATAAAAAAGGATCAATATCTATCTATCTATCTATCTAGCCACTTCGTCCAATTGCCGCTTCGTATAATAAGCAGTTCGTCTAACTTCATTGTCATTTGGTCCAATTGCCATTTGGTTCAATAGCCATTTGGTCCAATGCCCATTTGGTCCAATAGTCATTTGGTCCAGTAGTCATTTGCACCAATTGGCATTTGGACCAAATTGCTATTGAACCAAATGGCATTGGACGTAGTGGGAATAAACCATTCATGGTACTAATGTTGCCTTAAAAAATAGTTTAAACAAACTATTCCAAGAACCTTACTTGTCTCACTTGTCACCTAATTTCTTTCCAAAATGTAAAGATTGTCACTTCATTTACACTTAAATTTGGCAGGCAAGATCCGGGATGTCAGTACCTTATCATATATTCCGATTTCGTGAAACATTGACATTAGAGAGTAACTTACATCTTTGATTGGTTTGGTTCCAGTGAAAGGAGAGCATTAACAAGGCTGCAATATAGACCGGGACCAGTATTAAACATGCTACTCTAGTTACACGAGCCATCGTATTTCCAGATCGAGCCACTGCCCATAAAGGGTTTTCCACCTTGGAAAGAAAGATAATAAGATGAAACAAATCGCTGGATAAATGGAATACAACTTAGTACACAGGTATACTCGGTTACCTACCTAGTTTGCTGCATCTACGATGTCACTGTGTTAATTTTTTAAACAACATGAATCACTAGGTAAAGTTCAGCTCTTATCATTCCGATTCATACCAGTATTTCATCATTTTGCATTTATTCAGTTTCTATTGAGGCTGGATTTTTTTCTTGGTAATTTATGGCACCATGAAAGTTCAAATGAAACATGTAAGAGAAGAAATCAATGCAACACTGTAAAAAAAAAAAAAAAATAAATAAAAAAATAATAATATAAAATAAAAGTAAACATAAAAAAAAAAATCCCGTAAAATTACCCCCCCCCTAAAAAAAATGAAAAGTGAACCTTTAAACTGCATTTTAAAATAGAGCAATATCTGAGGTTTCATGAAGTGATGTTTTTTTCGTGATTTTTGCAATTGTTCATGCTGATTTGAATAAATTAACATAAATGATAATTAGATGGAAAAACGGTACATAAAATATCTTTTTTTTTTACCCTGACTGAATTGGATATGCTGACTTCATTACTTGGATTACTGTCATTATATAAGTATTCACCTTTATACCTTTTAATCTAACCCCAAAAGCAATGTTGTTAAATTGATTATATTAATGCGGCGGTCACAACTTGCCGTACCTTCGACGTGCAAGTCCCTACGATGGATTTCACAGAAAATTCGTGCAGCGTGGTACCATGCAGGTACGTTGCCTGTATGACGTGCAGCAAGTTTCTTCCAATACCTTTACTACAGAAACGCAGGAATCGCAGAAATTGACCCAAGACATGTGCGTGCATTGTGCATGCAACCCAAGCTACGTTGATTGCACGTGCCCCGTAGGCTACGACGAGTTGTGACCGCCGCATTAGATAATCAACTCTGGAAATTAGTTGCCCATAAACGTCACACACGTGACCTGAAAACACAAAAAGTTTATGCCCCACCTTAACCATGGCTCTGGCATTGTGCCTTGCTTCTCACCAAATATGAATCCATGACAAGTTTTATTTTTATTATTCATTAGCAAGCAAATCGGTCACACACGGGACCCACCGGGTTGGGAGGGGGGCGGTCATAAAGGTCTGACTATTTTCACTTTCATTGGCTGAATTTAATTTATTTTAGCATTATTATACTCCAAAATGGTTCTACAATAATTTTTGCGGGGAAAAAAAAACGAAGAAAAACAAAAGGTCGAAAAAACCAGGGAATACACAAGAAATTCATAAAACAATGAAATACATAAGGAATTTATTTCAATACCAAATTGTACACTTGTTAGGATCCTATAACATTATGCAAACCAAAAATTAGCATTCCAGAAGCTTTAGTTTGTCAATTAGAACAAAGAATATGACTTCATGCAATGCATAAATTAGCAGAATTAATGTTATATAAAATAAATTATTATTATTATTTGTGGAAAAGTATTAGTACATTCATGTAGTTTACATCGCACACTACCATCGTGCAAATTTTCGGCGCGTTCGCGAGATCAACAACCGAGATCTCATAGGGGTTTAGGGGGTTAAAAGTTTTACCACAGCGGATATAGTAATTGCTCAAAATGTACATTTACTGCATATATATATAATAATATAATTTTCTGTACAGTCTGGTATACGTCAGACACGTGACCCGACATCACTTAATAAAAAAGATCCGAGTAAATCGACAAACTAATAAAAAAAAAATGGGAATTTTGAGGGAAAAAAAATGTTTTTTGATTGTCTGATTCTTCAATGTTTCATGTTTGCTCTGTTTAAAAAAAAATAGTGAAAATGATAACGGGAAAGTGATAAAAAGCAGTTTTTCGGCGAGCGATTTTTTTTTTCGGTCATAAACTCACTCTGGCTGCACGCAGAAATTTTGCATGTGATGTCACTACCTGCCTAGCCTTTAGCCAAGGCACTTGGTGCCCTTTTTCGCAAAATGCGCCAAACGAGTCTGAATGCATAAGACTATCATACGAGTCGCTAAGCACCAACGCCTTTACAAACTTGGAGTTTAGTTCTTTTGTTCTGTATTATTTTCCGCTACCCAATCGGTATATAATGAGATGCCAAATAGCTTCGCCAGAAAGCCGGCCAAGCGCACACCTTCTAATCCGATAAACCAATCAGAGTAGACGATTCGAGATAATTCATAAATATGCATGCATTCAGCCTTGATTGCTCAAGCAATGCGGCGGAGAAGACATCGTATCAAAAAGCATTGAATATGCGGCTGAAGGTTGAACTTGCCTAATTTTAAGGATTTGCAGACGAAAGCTATACGATCTGCATTGAAAGGTAAAGAAGCTCTTGTCAACCTTCCAACCGGCCATGACAAATCTGCAATTTTTCAAGCCATTCCACTGTGCAATGACTTCTTGCGCACAGCCACACACACTCTTGCTGCCAGCGCTGCAAGCACACAAATCCCATCGGCGTCTTCTTGTGAAACTGAGGTACTACTCGCAGTCGCGCTGCACTGTACATTGAAGTAATCATTTCACCTCTCATTTTATCTAACAATTTAATCTTGATTGTTGTGAACAGGGCTTTATATCATGACGGAATAATAAATATGCAATAACACTGGTAACATTTAGGTAGGTATACATGCCAGTTGGCACATGTATCATCTATTCTGAAAACATAGAATTAGAAATGTTTTTTTAACGTAGATGCTGCATATGCAAGACCCTGATACATATGCAAATATATAATGAGCTTCCCAAGTTCGTAAAGGCCTTGGCGCTAATGATAATGATGTATGATAGTATGATATATTCAGACTCGTTTGGCACATTTTGGGAAATAAAAGCGCCGAGTGCCTTGGCTAAGGGCTACTAACTGCCGTGAAGGAAAGCTGTTTCAAACGAATGTCGAATCTAACAGTCAGGAGGGGGGGGGGGGGTGTTGTTGTTTTTTTGTTTTTTATGTGGGGGAAAGCTAGTTATGTCAAAATTGGGAGAACTAGAGATGGCTAGGCTTATGCTTTTACTGCTTGACTTAGCAACCTCTAGTTGCATGATCGAATGTTAATTAAGCCACTTTATTTTAGGGCCCGCGATATCTGAAAACAGACTGCATAAAAAAAAACAAGAAAGAAGAAGAGCACGCTGCCATTTTTTCTCAAAGCGTTTGATTTTATAGAAGAAAAGCGAAAGAAGCAAAAAAAAAGGCCGGTATCCAAATGAACTAATACTCCTTGTAGTCAGGGCGTTGACCACATCCTGCATGATACTGCATCTTGCTCTTTCAGAAAAAAAAAAGGTATTTTGAGTGGTCACTATGACATCTTTTGTTCAGGGAGTGCCTTGCCCTGGCACTGATGGGCATTTTTCTTTGAATAGAGGGTAAATGATGTGCTAAAACGGCTGTTACTCTTTTTTCTGTCTTCAGAATTGTTGACAAAAAATAACAACATGATGAGGAAACGAGGAAAAATGTTAACTACACTGTAAACATAAATTACTCATTTTGACTAATAGAAATTAGTTCTGCCCTATGTCTGAAATGACTAGAATAAATTAGTCAGATGACTAAAGTTTAGTCATTTCAGACACTTTTAGATTAAGTCAGATGACCAGAATTAATTAGTCAGACTTAGCCAAATATTAGTGAAATGACTTATTTTAGCTGGTCATCATTTTAAGGCCTCATTTTATGTAAAAAAAAAAGAGAAAGAAATGAAGCAACTAAATCTCTTCTTGATTTAAAACAAATTTATTTCAACATAATCGGGCTATACATAATAATAATAATAATAATAATAATAATAATAATAATAATAATAATAATAATAATAATAATAATAATAATGGTCTTTATTGTCAACTCAAGAAAACATAGTTACAAATTTCATTTTTACATAGTACAACATAAATTATAAAAATATAAAGCATAATAGTTAACATTATCACGAGAGCAGATACTCTGAATTGTTGTAATGATGATTACATAATAAATAGCCTGTCAAGACATCATGGTGTTATTACTGTACTAAAATGCATTTTTTTTTAAAGGCCAATACACTTAAATAGCAAATGAAGAAGAGAGTGAGAGGGTGAGGAAGACACACCTACCTACCTACCAGGTCGGCTAAACTGCCGAGACCTAGTACGAATCATCCAGTTATCTCTGCATGCACGACAGAGATAACTGGAGGAAGACACAGAGTAAGAGTAAAAGTGAAAGGAGAACAAGAGGGAATGACAGAGGGAGAGAGACCAGAATAGAGAAGAAAGGTAAAGTCTAATACAAATTTATATTAAAAAACAAAAGCAAATTAGAACGCATATAAACATGTAAATTCGAAAATATTGGATTCAATGAAGAAATTCCCAATCATCACCTTTACTATAAATAATATAATAATTATGTATACGCATTGCTTTGAATATGTACATGTGTACATGACATGTTGCATTTCACTGCGTGCAGTACATTCGAACAAGTGTAATATCAAGGTTTTAATACAAGAACATTATGCAGGATAGAACAAGAAGTAAAAAACAAATAGAAATGCCTGAAATAGAATGTATCTGAAGTTCAGCTTATCTTGGAAATTTCAGCAATAACAAATAGCACATATTCCCCAAGCTCAACAAAGGTACAACTCTATTCAATACTTTGAGAAAGTCTTTAATCGTCCGATATCACGTTCAACGTGAATCCTTGCTGATTCAAAGCGACGTGTCTTGACTGTGGCGTGTGTGTTGGGTTGCCTTCCATGTACAAATGGTGGTATGTTTAGTGTTGCTCCCCTTTCTTGAGAGTATTGTGATATTTATAAGATGACCAAGTTATTATTTGAGAACAAGGCGTTGATGGGGTTAAATATTTCAGTACAATCTAAAATTGTTCTAGTGTTCTAAAAATATTTAAAACTCTTCGGAAGACTTGCCCTAACATGTTCCTTTGTTGGCCATTTGATGAGAAGTGGTCGGAGCTCAAGGTCCAGAAAATTAACCCAAGTTGCAATGTTATTTGCCATGCTAGGTGAAATTCCAAATGTTTTCTGCCAGTCCACGATCTGTAAAACCACGTCGAAGACGGACAAGTGTCATAATGAATTCTTCATACACAGTCAACATCCTCTAACGATGTTCCTGAAAAGTAAGGCCATTGAAATAAAAAGAATTATTAAACAGGAATCATAAAATTCCTGGAAGAACATTTAAGTAATAATTTTAGAAATATATAGATTTATTTGCCTCTCTCATCATGATCTTTATTTATTACATGAATTCATTTGATTTTCAAATTTACTAAATTATTAAAATAATCATTCAAATTAGTTTTTATTATTATTATTATTATTATTATTATTTCTATTCGGCAGAAAGCTGACAAACAATATAAATAAAATTGATTGAATATAAAAAACATATTATTAAAGAACATAAAATTATTAAGACACTGTTTTCATCTGGCTGGGCTGCCAGGCATTGGGCAAAGTTAACTAAATAACTACAGTCTGCGGACCGACCTATTACCCAGCCAGGTGAATTCAGCTTTGCAATTTATGTGACATTAACAATTATAACATGACATTCATAACCTAATATCATTAAAAAGAAAATAAAAAATTAGCTTAAAATGGTACAAATTGTGTTTAAAATGGCAGTTGTTGAGTCTCTTTCAAGTAGACATGACCACACCATATTGGAAAGGTGTCTTAAATCCAAACATAATCCTAATTTTCTCCCATCCCTCCCACCTCGGGATCCGAATTTAATCGCAAAGGGACTAGGATACCCCACACCCTCCACAAAGATTATCTCAGAGTTTTATTTATATATTTATTACTAGAAATACGTAACCGTGCAAGTGTATCTCTGACCCTCTCACAATCCATTCCATTAATCACTCTATTCCATTCATAGCAATACCATTCAATTAGTCAAGCAAAATACCAGAGTGCCAGCTGCAATTCACAAAACACACAGGCTCCCTCAGAAGGTGCATAATGTTTTGAATAAAAAACCCAAGCCTGCACATACAATACACTCCCAATCAGACTTTGAAAAATCACGATGCAATGGAATATGGTAGGAGATAAGATAACCACAGCTATTACTTGAATATATTATTTTACGAAAGAAAACCTCCCTCAATTAGTTATCCCATGTGAATGAAATTGTGTATCAAGAGCGAGACTCAACCCTGCCATAAAAAACATGAATTATTTTGCATGACATAAGCTAATATATAAGTAATTGCAATCAAATATGTAAAACAATAAAAAATTACCCTACAATAATATTGCCAAGATCTATGTTGGCATTTAATTGGCGAAATAAACCATTTAGTCCAATATCTAAAATACACTCCTTCTAAAAGGTGAGATTGTTATTAAAAAATGATTTTCCGTATCAGGACAACTACCCCCTAGGACAATTACCCCCCGGACAATTACCCCCGGACAATTAACGGATCGCATTGGAAAAAAAAATCGCTTCCATAGTTCCTATACATTTTCTGCATCTCATAAGATAATTTTGAATGTTGGAATATGTCACATTTAAGGAAAATTGCCATTTGTTCCAAAAATCGCATCGCAGCAAATCGCACACTGTGAGGCGGGCTTAAGATATTTTTATATTTAATATGGTCCAACGGCAATATTGTAGCATGAAATGCTTAGTAATAATGTTTATCGTAAGAACGCTGTAAGGAGGGCAACAAAGCAACAACATCAGACGAAACGGTCTTGTACAAGTTGCAACTTATCTTTATACTTCATTTCTTCCCAATTCCATATATCATGTTTATTCATATTTTGTCAGGCCTAATTAATTGATTTCATTTATGTGATAAAATAAAATTCGAAAAAAAAATCAATAAACTTGTTTAGAGAATAATACGTTGTTTTTGTCTTTAACAATCATCAATTCTCGATAGTTTTATACAGTAACCACATGAATAAGGAGGTGTACATCAATCAAAAACTTATTGGCCCGAATTCTTGACGGTGGATTCTGCAAAATCCGTCGTCTGAAACCACGGTTTCTATGGGCGGTCATAAGGGCCATAATTAATGACTCTATAAAATAACAAATACATTGAAAAATAAGTAATGTATGATATTTCATTTTACGATTAACCTTATTTTTGCATTAATTGATATTGGGCTTTAGTTTATTTAGTTCGCTAGTTTATGGAGTATGGAAAAACACTGTACTTGATTATGTCATATCGTTTACAATTTAGGAATTTTGGTACTTTATTTCCTTCTTTGACGTTTAATTGCTATCACCCTAAATGGTAAAATTACAGAGTGTTGTGGTGTGTATTATTTTTGTTTTAAAGTTATTAAGCTTATTAAGTTATAAAGCCACATCTTAATCTGGAATATTGGGAAGGAAAAGGGGAAAAAGGAACAAAATAAAGAGGGCAAAGCAAGGGAAAATGAAGAAAGTGAGAGAGAGAGAGAGAGAGAGAGAGAGAAAAGGAGAAAGAGAAATAGAAAATAGAAAGGGAAAGAGAAACTTGAAAAAAAAATTGAAAACGGGCGAGATTCACAATGGTCGCTGATTGATT